>JAPXFQ010000748.1:0-115000 GCA_028564705.1 Apricaphanius iberus | reverse complement strand
ATGAACTTTATATCACTAACCTCCAGGCACTTCCAAGCACTTTACTACTTGGTATTTAACCAGGGTGGCTAGTGAGCAAAGTGATGAGAGAACAGTGTTATTTAAAGATGAGGCATAAAGGCAGGTTTATCGTATGAGCACTCACATGTGGGCAGCTTGTGCTGTGGATCACTAAAGGAAGAGGGATAGTTCAAAGAGGAGGTAGGGGTAAATTATGATAGATGGAGGGGCATATGTTATGTGAATGTTGGAGGGCTTATCCATCTAAGTCATTTAGAGGAGATGGAGAACTCAGAAGATCAGAAACATGAGCACTGAGGGTTCACTGATACAGCACATTTGGTGTATGTGGCTTATATGCTTATATGCTTAATGCTTCCTGCAAAACATATGGGACACTTGGGGTCTGGCTGCAGAAAACACATCTGTTGTTCTTTAATGGTCATCACCGATCCTGATAGAGGCACATCCACTAATATGACATGGAGAAAATGAAGACAGGTGTGAAAAGTACATGGAGAAGGAGAAAAACAGTTGGAAAATTAGGTAGGGAAGAAATGAAAAGAGGGAAAAGATGAGGAGCGGTTTGACACTTAAAGGATGATGGAATCAGGACAGAAAAATCAAGATTGATTGATGAGCGGGGCCTCTTCTTAGCGTTGAATTTTAAATTTGGCATGTCTGTTGCTGCTGTAAAGCGTGGCCCATTGAGCAGTGCCTCAGTAAAATAGGGACACAGTTAAAGAGTAAAATCACCAGGGAACGATATAATAATATGCTCCGTCTTAGATTTTATCGACAGAAATGTATACACGTCTTTATGCGATTGCGTGTGTGTAGATGTAGAGTGCACAACATCCCCATCAATAAGAGCGCTTTCCCCCTCAGGTGTTTTAGTGGGCAGATTGGATCTCTGGTTTGACATACTGAAGGTTTTCTGTTTTATCACTGAGATAAGGAAAAATGGCTCAAGATTGAGAAGCATAGTATGAAATAACATTGTGACAGACATAACAGATGTGATGTTCACCTAAGAAGAAGGTAATTGGTTTGTGCCCAAAGTTGCAGGGCAAGATTCCCTCATACAGTGCAGTAAAGAAGTATAGTATAGATTTCTTCAGTTTTTTTTTGTTTTTTTTTTTTTGTCACACCTAAATGTTTCAGAAGTTAAACATGGTTTAATGTTACACAAGGTAATACAAACTATTCTGAGAAGCAGTTTTTCAAATAAATATCAAATTTTTCTCCAAAATTACATGCAGTAATCAAGCCTGTTTTTTTTTTTTTTTACTTAAACCTGTAGGTAAAAGATCACAAAAAAATCTGCAAATGTTCCACCAATCTAAAGAAATTCACCTTTAGATGAGAAATAAAGTAACTGACATCTATCAATATGGAATGGGTTAAAAAGTAATTCCAAAGGCCTTGGAACTCCACTGAACCACAATAAGAGCCATTACCTACTAATGGAGAAAACACATCACAGTGGTGAACCCTCCCAGGAGTGGGCAACTTACTAAAATTACTCCCAAAACAGATTGAAAATCATTCAGAACCTTCCAAAAGAACTCAGAAAAAAAATCTAAAGCACAGGCTTCACTTAATTTCAGTGTTCTAAGAAGAGACTATAGGCAAAAATGGCACAGACCACATACTAAGACAAATAAAAAGGTCTGTTACACAATTGCATTTCAAGCAGAGAACATACCTGTAGTCAAACATTAAGCCAGCATTGTGATGGTCTGGTGTTGCTTTGCTACTTCAGAATCTGGATGGACTGCAGTAATTATTAGTGACACAAATTCTGCTCCCGATCAAAAACGACTAAAGGAAAATGTCCAGCACTCAGTGTGTAACCATAAGATCAACAATGCACTGGTGTAAACTAGCACCAGAACAATGATTGAGACCAAACTAAAAAATCCAACTTTGAATTATTAAAAACAAAAATACCTGTTTTTTTGATTGGTTTAGTCAATGTCCAGGCTTCAATGTGTTTGAAATCCTGTGACATACCTTTATAGATGATATACTTATATGAAAGCTGTATTTTGTATTTACCTGGGTTATTTTGTCTTATACTTTTTTTATGTGTAACAAACAAACAAAAAAAGGACTCTTTAGGGAATGAATACATTTTCACAACACTGAAATTAGGGCACTCACAGGCAAGAGAGGGAATACTCTGCTTATATGCTCTGGCATCCAGATGCACGCTTATATTCTTGTGCTCCAATCCACATTCTGGAACACAAGACCACTGAAATCAAGCTAATTCGTAAAATTAGTTCCAGGTCATGACCTAAACTGATGTGCTTCTCTCCCCCTCTCCATCTGGATTTTCAAAGCCTCAACATTTGTGAAGCTTTCCCAGTGTGGGAGGAAGTTGTGACATTTGTGCTTACAGTGTGGCAAATACTTCAACAACAGATTAACTGTATCAAATGCATTTGGTTTGGTCTCTGTGTTTTTGTCAGGTGTAATGTGCAGCATTTTAACATTTTTGAACAGCTGAGAGGATGCCATTTCTGATTTGTGCTAATTTATTGCTGCTGAAGCAGCTGTTAGCCCTCATCTGAGCAGAAAGAAGTGAAAACAATGTTAGCATTTTGAGCCTATGGAAGCTATGATGGAATTTTAACACACTTGGCAAATATTTTCTGATAAGCATCCATGCATTTTATTTGATAGTGCCACATCATGCCTAGCATAGTTGTGAAGGTGAAGGACAATGTTGCACAGTGTTTGCTTAAAGTGTGGTGTGAATTTAAATTCTTCATGTTTGCTGTGATACCCCAAAATAAAATCCTGTGAAACCAATTTATTTGCTGCACCGTTCCGCTATAGAGCCCAGCTATGAGTAATTTTAGCTCAGTGTGAATAGAACTATTCTGAAAAAGCACCAGAGATTTGTTAGGGAACATTAGTGAAAGTGCTCCATGAACACAGAGGAAACCACCCAATAGATATACTGTAGAAAAATAAGTATTTAAAATGAAATTATGTTAGAAAATAGTAATCCAGGTTTAACACATTGTTCGGCCAATCTTTTAAATATGAAAAGGGCATAACTCAAGTGAAAACCTAAAAAGACAGAGCATCAAGCTGCAAAAAAGCTAAGAGACCAAGAGTAACTTTGATGAGTTGCAAAGAACAACAGTAGGGGGTATCTCTTGCTAAAAAGCTATTTGTCATGCAGTCAGCATTTCTAATCTTTAAGGAGCTAAAGTTCTTGTAACATAATTATCTAAAATATAAAGCCAGAGTTGTATTCCAAAACTTAAAAAAGCAATTTATATGTTAACATTTTCATATTAAATTGTTGCCTACTGTAAAACTACTTGATTCTGTGGCAAAACCTTAAAACTACAGACACAACCCATCCACCCTAACTGATCAGAGCCATTTTGCAGAGCACAAAGTTGTTAAATCTCATGAAAAGAATGGATGTTTGTTGATGTGCAAACCTGATATGACATGCTCTGAATTATTAGGAGCCATTTTGCAACAAAATATCTACAAATTATTTGCTGTGGACAAAGGGACAGCATATGTATTTACAGTGGGGCAAAAAAGTATTGTGCAAGTTTTCCCACTTAAAATAATGATAGAGGTCAGTAATCTTCATCATAGGTACACTTCAACTGTGAGAGACAGAATTTGAAAAAAAAAATCCAGGAATTCACATTGTAGGATTTTTAAAGAATTTATTTGTAAATTATGGTGAAAAATAAGTATTTGGTCACTTCAAACAAGGAAGATCTCTGGCTCTCACAGACCTGTAACTTCTTCCTTAAGAAGCTCTTCTGTCCTCCACCCGTTACCTGTATTAATGGCACCTGTTTGAACTCGTTATCTGTATAAATGACACCTGTCCACAGCCTCAAACACTCAGACTCCAAACTCCACTATTGCCAAGACCAAAGAGCTTTCCAAGGACACCAGGGAAAGAATTGTAGACCTGCACCTGACTTGGAAGAGTGAATCTACAATAGGTAAGCAGCTTGGTGTGAAAAAATCAACTGTGGGAGCAATTATCAGAAAATGGAAGACATACAAGACCACTGATAATCTCTCTTGATCTGGGGCTCCACGCAAGATCTCATCCCGTGGGGTCAAAATGATCATGAGAACGGTGAGCAAAAATCCCAGAACCACACGGGGGGACCTGGTGAATGACCTGCAGAGAGCTGGGACCAAAGTAACAAAGGTTACCATCAGTAACACACTACAACGACAGGGAATCAAATCCTGCAGTGCCAGACGTGTCCCCCTGCTTAAGCCAGTGCATGTCCAGGCCCGTCTGAGTTTGCCAGAGAGCACATGGATGATACAGCAGAGGATTGGGAGAATGTCATGTGGTCAGATGAAACCAAAGTAGAACTTTTTGGTATAAACTCAACTCATCGTGTTTGGAAAAAGAAGAATACTGAGTAGCATCCCAAGAACACCATACCTATTGTGAAGCATGGGGGTGGAAACATCATGCTTTGGGGCTGTTTTTCTGCTAAGGGGACAGGACGACTGATCCGTGTTAAGGAAAGAATGAATGGGGCCATGTATCGTGAGATTTTGAGCCAAAACCTCCTTCCATCAGTGAGAGCTTTGAAGATGAAACGTGGCTGGGTCTTCCAACATGACAATGATCCCAAACACACCGCCCGGGCAACGAAGGAGTGGCTCCGTAAGAAGCATTTGAAAGTCCTGGAGTGGCCTAGCCAGTCTCCAGACCTCAACCCCATAGAAAATATGTGGAGGGAGTTGAAAGTCCGTGTTGCTCGGCGACAGCCCCAAAACATCACTGCTCTCGAGAAGATCTGCATGGAGGAATGGGCCAAAATACCAGCTACTGTGTGTGCAAACCTGGTAAAGACCTATAGTAATTGTTTGACCTCTGTCATTGCCAACAAAGGTTATATTACAAAGTATTGAGTTGAATTTTTGTTATTGACCAAATACTTATTTTCCACCATAATTTACAAATAAATTCTTTAAAAATCATACAATGTGAATTCCTGGATTTTTTTTTTCCACATTCTGTCTCTCACAGTTGAAGTGTGCCTATGATGAAAATTACTGACCTTTGTCATCATTTTAAGTGGGAGAACTTGCACAATCGGTGGCTGACTAAATACTTTTGTGCCCCACTGTATTTGTGTTCCATATTTTGAATGAATGAATGAATGGATTAATTTCTTGGTCCACCACATAAAATACCCAATAAAAACAAAAACAAATGACAAAATATGAAGAAAAAAATAAAAGAAAAAAGTAGCTTTGGGAAGGGGGAGGGTGTGTTTGCTACTCTACCAAAGGTAGGCTCTCCCTGCAGGGGCGGTGCAGACTCCTCTAGCACTTGCTTTCACTTAGTGATTTATACGTCACAATTTGAACACTCAATTGTTTTCTAGAACAGGGAGGTGCAGCTGCTCAGAGAGCAGGATTAAGGAGGAATACTAAAACACACTTGAATTAAGACAAAAAAAAACACTCTGGAGGGGTTTTTTTTAATGGGAAAAGTGCACCACCAGATGGTTGAAAACTCCCAAAACTTGATTTTGCATGATATAGGCCATTTAAAAATGACTTTCTTCCTCTGCAAAAGAAAACATCTGTTTTGTTACACATGCTTTCAAATTTAGTTACTTTCAGAATGATGCCCTGAATGATAGCAGAGTGATAGTTTGATCCACTCCACTGGAGTGGATGACCCTAAAGGTCTAACCTGTCAACCTTACCTCTGGCTGCCTGACAAATCACTGTTACCAGAATTAATTTGCTATTTATGAAAAGCTAAAAAAAAAACAGGTCTGCGCTGTGAACTCACTTAAAAACAGGGTGTCTGAATTGTTTAATAGCTTATAGTTTATTGAAAACCTTTGTGGTTATTTGTTTGAAAGGAAATTGCACAAAAGCACATTAACATTTGCTTGCTATTTTTATGTCTTCTCATTCACAATATTTAATTTCTTTACGCATGTGAAAAGTATGTAAAGTTACAAAGCCCTTGCTCTTTTCCTTTTTACTGGTCAACATCACCATGAACCACATTTGCAAAACATTTGGCACATCTTTAAAATTTGGCAGCTTGCTTGTTTTTGCTGTTTTTGCACAACTAAGCACCAGCAAGTGGTAGAGGGGATTTTAAAGTGCAGAATATTTTTTCTTTAGAAGACAAAATCTGCTAAATCAGAATTTGTAAATAAGCTTAAAGAACTGCTAACTCACAGATTTTTTTTTTCTACACTAGTATAAAAATATCTGATAAGCATTATTTGATGTCTTCATTGCAGGGTAAAATATTAGTAATACATTGTGAAATAGACATACAGTAGCTATCTAGTTTTTGGAGAAAGCTAATCAACATATTGAGGAGATTAGTGGGGATTTTGTTTCATCAGATTGGTTGATCAATAAGGTTTCTGGCAGAAACGCTGCACAGAAACTAAGACTGCAGACTCATAATTGACTTCATACACACAGGGGAGACAGGGTTTGATGCAGCAGGAATATATTAAATAGTTAACAGGTTAATTTTAGCTTCAGTTCAGCTAGTATTCCCTGTGATTCTCCTTCTATTGGTGGTCACTCATTTGACAGAGTGGGAGAACCAGTAATTATTGTCTCTGTGCCTCAAATGATGGCATTTGCATTAAGCTCCATGATGATCAGTAACCACTACTCCCAAGTGGTGCACCTATTAAGCTTTTTTTCAACATAGATTTATTTCTAATTGAAATGAAGCCAACTAAAAAAATGTCGCTTTTATATTGTATTTACCTACTGTAAAATAGTGAATATAATATCTTTCCTGTGGAAATTTCTCACACTGTGACATTTATGTCTTGTAGTATTTTCTTTTTTGTTCCTTTTTTCTATGCAGGCAGAACAGGACAATGGACATCCTCTCCCAGCTTATGCCGACCTCATTATTGAAATCTTGGATGAGAACAACCAGGCGCCATATTTCCAGTTCGCCACCTATCAGGGATACATAAGCGAGTCCTCCCCAGTGGGTACAACTATCTCTGCCAGTGCCAACCTCACGGCCCCTCTAGGAATTATCGCTTTGGATAATGACATTGAAGAGGTAGAAAGGGAAAAAAGCCTTTAACACAGAAAAATACACTTTACACATCTATGATATTTACCATTTTATTCATTTCAATAATTTAATCAATGCCTGTGTTTATTTTTTCATTCATTATTTGATTTTAATTCACCAATTTCTTCCCTTTATTTATTTTCCATTTTAATTTATTTGTATTTAGCTATCATTCATGTATTCATTAATTCATTTAATCATTCATTCATTTATTTTTTGTGTTTCTTTCAACATAGCTGTCTCCTGGGGATACACCTGTGGGTAAAAGGGGTTCTGTTCCACAAAATCAGGATGTCCTAACTCAATTTCTCTTGTTCCAAATTTCGCAATGAATCACTTTTAAGTGCCTTCTGATGAGTGTGTAATCCAATATTAATGCTCTCAATAAGTATACACATCTGCACTGTGCAGACCTAGTAACTTAAAATGTGGCAGTAATAATATCAGTCAAGTAAATCAAATTCACAGGATTTGATGGCATTAACAATACTGCATTAATTCTGCATCACAAAGCCGATTGATCATAGTTTGATCAATGCTGCTCAACAGTTTTTATATAGTTTCTTTTGATGGTTGTTTTGGTATTGTTTTTAGCAAAATGTGCAATGTTTAATATATTTTAGACTATTGATATACTGGGGAACATAAGTTTGCAGTGGTCAGTGACACAATTTCATTGTGTACACCATATGTTGTTTACAGATGATATCCATGTTTCCTGTAATTTTCTCCTCTTTTTTTTTCCAAAGTTGGACTTTCATGTCATGAAGTACAAATTACAATAAAAATTAGATCAGATGGGTAAATGCATTACACAGGCACCCCCAATAAAATTAAATATCTCTGTCAGCTATTTTCTAGCCACCAACAAATTGAGTCAGGACATCCCTGCTGTTAATGCATGCATCACTCTGTGGAAACTCTAAGCAAATTAAGGCCATACCTCACTGCTAATGAAATCCTTAACATATGGGAAATTATGAATTTTATTAAAAAGGGGATAGAAAACCCTAATGACTGATGAAGTTTCAAGAAGCTCTACAGTTGTGATAAATGTTTTTTTGAGCTGATGATTGTAGTTTTAAGAGTGTTTCTCTATATTATATATCAATAGGCCTGGATGTGTTTGAAGTCCTTCATATATTTTTTTTCTCTTTCTGCTTGTTATACTTAGTTTGATTTCTCTGTACAAACCTATCCAACTGTTCTTTTGGGATTTTATATTTTCTCTGGCATGATTTTATGACTTGAAATTTGGATGTATAGTTTGTTCAAACAAACATGATACATATTTTGTTCCCTAAATTGGCAAATTTAGATGTTGGGTGTGTAACTGTGTTTGGATAAAACTGAAAATAATTTTTCCCTACCATTAGTCTATCTTTTTAAATATCCCCCAAATTGGCTGTTGGAGAAGATGAACAAATCAAAGTAGAGACACAAATAAAATCAATAAGCTACCCAGGCTTAAAGTTTACTAACCTCTATGAAGACAGGCCATCTTCTGACATAAATCGAAGCTGACCAGCAGCAATGGAGCATAATAGAATGCCAGTAAAATTAGTTAAAATGGACACTATGTATTTTCTTTAAGTTTCCTTTAGAGTTTGCCTCCATCATTGTGTGGCCACTAAACAAAAGCAGAATGATTAAAAAAAAATTATTTAAGTAACAGCATAATTGATTTCTTTTTTATAAAAAACATGAGCTACATTTTTTGTGGACAAAATCAAATTAGAACGATGTTTGCTTGAATTTAAAGCCAGTTAACAGTTTACATACTGTGGTATTCATGAGCAATTCATTTTGGGATTTTAATAATGCATTAGAACTTTTGATACCCCTGTTTTACATTCAAAATGTTATTGTCATTCAGTCAAGACGTTTGTTTCTGACAGGAAATTACACAGGCATCCCTCAAAAACAATAAAACAATGTTAAAAGAACATTCAATATGAAAGCAAAACCAACTATAACATGGATTCCAACATAAAATGGCTTGTCAAAGATTATTTCTCAATTATAATAACCATTGGAAAAATCTGAGGTAATATACTGTAAAGTGGGTTTAGCTATACTTAATTCAACTTATGTAAGTTTTGAAAAAAAGAATTAGAGGCACGTTTTAATTTAATGTTGATTATCTCTTAATCAGCACACTGTCTGACATTTATATATATACACACTTAAACAAGTACATATGTCACTTCTGTTGAAAAAGAATACATGTCTTTTATAAACATATGGCCTTAAAGTTCTGGCATAATTCTTGCTGCATACATCTTTTTTACATAATTAATAGTTACTTAAAGAACAACTCACCAGAGTCTTACTGTACCTATATTTCCTCTTTGAAAAATGCCCCAAAAGGAGGAGTTGCCTGGTGGGAGTGGACTTGTGTGGTTTGGTCTCTAACTGACATCTTGACAGTGGCGCTGCTGCGATGACACAGACAGCAAAGTGCTTTGCACTACATTCAGTCATTCACCCATTCTCACACTGGTGATATCAAGCTAGGTTGTAGCCACAGAAACCCGGGGGCACAAAGACAGAGGTGAGGCTGCCGGACACTGGTGCCATCCTTCCTTCTGACCACCACTAGTAGGCAACAGGTGAAATGTCTTGCCCAAGGGCACAACATCCTACACAGCCAGAGCTGGGGCTTGAACCGGCAACCATCTGGTTACAAGATGAACTCCAAACTCCTGTGCCCAAAAGGGTTTGGATTAGAAGAAGCCGAATTGAAAATTTACACATCTGGTGTAAGTTTTACCTACTTGGCTGTTGATTTAAGGCAAAGTTGAAAAATGTGAAGGAAGATATGCTGTTTTCATCATCCCACCTGTTTTGTGAAATCCATCAGTGCCACTAGAAACAAAACAGCACGTCACCATAAAGGCACCACCTCCATACTTGAAAGTTGGTCCAATGTTTTTTAGCTCCCAAACTACTACTTTTAACCTTTCAAACATTTTGTGGATTACAGATGATACATTGCTTACTAATATCAATACTAGACCCTTAAAAAAAGAATGGGTCAAATGCATCGTTAAAGTCGCAAAATTATAAATTACAAATATGTGGATCTGGTATGTAAGCTTTTGACTGGCAATATAGCTGTACTTCACATATTTTGATGGTTTTGTCTTCTGCTGATACTTTTTTTCTGTTGAGACAGCTGCCAGTAAATTACTTTTTCCAACTCTTCAGCACATAAAAATATATTTTTTTGATAGATTTTTGAGTCCCACTGTTGCAACCTTAGGGAAAGAAAAAATGGTAATACACCAGTGTAGCCATGGTTACATGTCTCATTTGGTATCTCTTTCCTTTGGAAAGACCAAAGACCCTATGGTGAAGATTACCCTGGATGACTACACCACAATTTTCAGCCTCACCCCAACTGGTTTAATCCGCTACCTGAGGATCCTGAAACCTGTGGACCGGGAGAATCAGATGGCCTATACTTTCACGGTGAGTTTCAAACTCAGTGCGGGTATCCTCAAAAGAGTCCCTCGATCTAAGATCTTTCATTCTGTGTGTGTTAACTTATTACTGCTTAACCAAGAGCCACTTAGAGATGGGTACCAGAAGGCAACATTTTGATAGTTTATGAAAACACTATAAACTTCATTAATTAATTTTTTGTGCTTTTTATTTTACATTGATTTAAACAGTGCGTACATGTTTTGAAGACTTGAAAATATGAGCTGGACTAAATTTTACCAGTTATTTGTATAAATAAGATTATTTAAAATTATTTTAATAGCTGACCCTTAATTTTAGGGAAACTTATTTGTATGTGCAAGACAAATATTAAAAATATAAATAAAGAGAAACATTTTGTACATTTCACCTCTGTCGTAATTTAATGCCAAAATGATATTTGAAACCTTAAGAAAAAGCTTCTGGGCATTCGGGTTTTGGGATCTGTTGGTACCCTATATGTGCCAAAAACTGAGATCCATCAGAAGACAGTTCAGTTTAGTTTTGTACGAACAAAAGACTTCGAGCTATATATACAAAGTTAAAGGGAAAAAAAACAAAAAAAACAGTAAAGTGGCACCCAGGACTGACATATAGGAATTATATATAATATAGTTTATATCTAATATTAGTAATACAATTATGTCAATAGTGTTGTTCACAGTTTTGACCTTGTTGGTGAAAATCTTTAAGGAGACCCAAAAAAGTGGCAACTTAGACAAACTCTTTGCTCAAATATGAGTTTTTATAAAATGTAAAGTTTCCAATAATTCCCTCCACCAAGGGGGTTATGTCTTTGCATGCGTTCATGTCTGTTAGTTATCAACATGGCTCAATTATAAATGGTATTTTTATAACATTTTCTGGACATGCATCATGGGGCCAGGATCAAGTGATTGGATTTTAGGGGTGATCTGGGTGGTAGGGAATCAGCTGCCTTGACAAAGGTCTGGGCTCTCTGGGTGCTTTTTTTCTTTACATACTTTTTCTACAGGTTTTATTTGCTTTTCAAGTGGCTACTTGGTTCACATAAAGTTTACACAACACCCTGAACAGCAGTCCTGAAGGATTTCTGAAGGATTTTCTGGTTTTGATGTAACATGGGGTGCGACTGGCCTGGACTTCAGTCATCTATGAAACTACAGTGTGTGTGTGTATGTGTGTTTGTATAGGACTGACCTTTCCACTGTGTTCAGGTTTGCTTGGTCAATAATTTTTTTTATCTATGGTTTGATGTCTTTGAAGCCCAAGTACTGGTAAGTGACTGAAAGTTTTGGCAAAATCTGACTTTGGTAATTGTTGAAATTGTAGGTTAACTGCTCACCTTTGTACTTCACTTTTAGAAGGATGGGTTCATTCAGTATTATATGTAAAGAAGAAAATATATTGCATTGGTGCTATTTTTTAGCATGTGTAAATAATTCTATATTTTGCAACTTTCAATGTACATGGTGTCGAGCAAGGCAGAACTACTTATTACTATATATGTATTTTCTATTTTTGGAAAAATCAGACTTACTGATGGTAATTTCCGCTGATTTTGATTTCCCCAATAAGAACAACAATAGAATAAATTATACGAATAAATAAGCCTAATCAGTATTGCGAAAGCGCATGCTCACGCATGCGGCTTGGACCCGGTCACGACTTTTGGAACCCAAACAAACTCCCGTTGTTTTTATTCATACGGAGCCATTAAAGCCTCTTAAAGGCTGTTTTTGGTGGAATTTTCTTGTATACCCGGTACTCATTGTGTTGTGGTTGGCTGTAGAAATAGTAATTACCAAATTAATGGTGGATGATGAAAAACGAACCCGTGTTTAAATGATACCGACCCTTGTAATGAACCACCATTTATTTTACATATATTACATACAGAGAAGAAGGATCTGAATGGACGTGCGAGGTGGATAAACAAGGTAAGAAATGTCTGATTAAACTTGTTCATTGTTCAATATTTCTGTTAATCGTCTAGATCTAATATTTTTAGTTTTGGTTGTATAGTTATTAGCACACAGGCTTCGCATAGCCTACTGCTGAAAGTCGATGTGAAGGATTAATGTTTGGATAATCTCAGCCTTATCCGCGCTCTTACTGCTTCTAACAAATAAAAATCCCATTCAAAAATACAAATTGTAAGACTTTAAAAGCACAACAGAAGCTAATAAGCTACTTGCTAACTGCTAGCCATTCCGCGTATATTTAACAAGCAAGATACACCTGCGATAGGATGATACAGCACATCTTAACTCTCTTGGGCTCTGGGATGAAAAGTGGCTGATACCAGTTCTGCATGACAGTATTCCCTTCTTTCCAGCCATCTAACAGCGTTTGTAGGTCTGGGATTCTTACTCCATGGAATGTCAACAAGCCTGGCATAATCACCTCTTCTTTAGTCAAAAACAGTCAGTAGTTTCTGCACTGTAGCTACGCATCCTGGTGCACATAGTTCGTAGACAGCCCTCTACGGCAAATATGTTTTTGGTTTGTCGACTTTCCACCATTTAAAATGATCAATTTTGCAACTTTCGCTATCTATATGTATGTTCGCTTATGGCAGTTTGGGGTCCAAAACCCCAGAATGCATTGCTCGCATCGCAATACCGATATGGCTTATTGGTTAAAAATTTTTTTTTTACAGTTTGAACTGTGAGCCGTTTTCATTGATTTAAGGAGCAGAACAGATAGCTTTAATCAGCATTATTTGCATTTGTACCTATAAAAAGAAGTGTATGGTTTAGGGCATGTAGATCCTTATGTGGACACACATTTCCAAAATGCCGCCAACATTTTTTAATCAGCATGTGCATTGAAAGTGTTTTGAAAAACTCAAAAATAGAATGCAGAGCAACTTTGCTAATATGTTTACCTTTAATAACTCTGACTTTAAAATAAAGTTCCTGCATGTTTTGCTAATATGTTTACCTTTAATAACTCTGACTTTAAAATAAAGTTCCTGCATGTTTTGGAGGGCAAGGGGTTACATGTACACAGCACATGTACACAGCACAGATTAAGCTGATTTATGAAAAACCTCGTTGTGATCCTTTGCATGTAATCATTCGTTCTTATTATTTGCACCCACAATATCAGTACATCAAGTGCATATCGGGAACAGGCCCTTCAAGCAAATTTTTTTGCAATACATGAAATTTTGCACTCTATTTGGAACATGCATAAAATCAGATCCTTAGTGTTTATGGCAAAAACTGTTTTCCTCAAATTCTGTGAACAGAAAAGGCAGTCTTAAGTAGTGCAATAATTTAGTTTACATTATTTTTAATGTTGCATGTGCAGTTAATTTTTATATACTTTACAAGCTTTCTTGGCAGATTTTCCTTTCATATGTCTTAAACAATATACCTAACCAATATTTTTAGGTTGTAATCCATTCAGCTTTCTTTCCAGGTATTTTAGCTGTATGTTCTATGGTCAAGTTTCACATAGCCAAAGCAATACATTTGTGTTTTTATGTTGTTCTTCTTGTACAATAGTGCTACTTAAAGGTACATTGATTAATACAGCAGCAATATTAAAATTGATAGGATCTAAGAGGAAGCCTATGTGATTAAGCATTTTTTGTCTGTTACAGCACTGTTTTTAAAAATGTCCATATAAGTAGAATGCCTTTTAAGAGCAACCTCTTCCACTGAAGTAAATATGTCATGTTTGCTCAAGACTTTGAATAGAAAGTTTTAAGTAGTTGTTCCCTGCTGACTAAAAAAACTGAAAGAATCTGAAGGATGTGGAAATGTTGCAATAAAGATATTTTTGTTCTTGAAAGTACTATTTAAAAATATTTCTAAAAAAAATTTTGAGTAACAAAAGCACTAAGACTTGAAGGAGAAGACAGGTTTTTATAAGATTGTCAGGCTTAGTTTATCACTGTGTCTATGATGTGTCAGATTACGGGCATCTATTACATTTTTAATGAGTCAGTTGTCCTGCATTGACAGTTATGGTCCGAGGTTCACATACAATCTTTTTAAATCTGAATGCTACATCAGTTTCGGTATTTTAATATTTTATTTTAGCCATTCATTTTGAAGGTTTGAATACTGTGCAATACAGCACTTCAGTGAATGTTGGACAACAATTTGGTGTACTCATATTTTTTTATTACAACTTTCAGGTAGTCCACTCAGGACTAGTATTTAAAAAAAAAGGCTAGGATTTATACAGAAATGTTATTAATATTTGGTTTTACTAAGCCTTAATCAGTTGGTTTTCAGTAACATCTTTGGTTATTTTATTTAGTTTGAACAATCCACTGGTGCAAATGGAAGCAAAACTGCCCCACAACATGATGCTACCACCACCATACTAAACAGTTAGTACAGGGATTTAAGGTTTGTAAGTCTCACTTTGACTCCTCCAAACGTGTCTTCTATTATGGCTAGATATCCCAGTCTTTGTCAATAATGTTACTGCATACCAAAACTGGTTTTCAGATGCATATATTAAGCTTCAACTGAGACATTCCTCTATGTCGAGGCTTATGAAAATGTGTGCTCTCTGCTTAAAAGCTTATTATTTCTTCATATAGTACAGTTAAATAAATATACACTTCTTGTAAGGCTTTCTTTAAAATACAACAAGGCTTTCAAGAGTGAAAAGCATTGTTGTATAGTGTATGTTTCTGAGACCAGGAAGCTATTAATGCGCAGTATAGTCTACTAGAACTGTCATTTATATTCTTTTGCTTTTACGTTTTGATAGAAAGATTTCTTCTCCATATAGAAAAAAAATTTGATTGTTGCTTTCACAGTTATAGATTCAATCCTCTTTGCTTTCTACACTTTATTTGTTGTTCTGCTTAGTCTGTTTTCTTGTTCCATTCTGATCAGAGCTTCCACAAACAAGTAAGCTCAGTTTAAAAACCATCCTTCAGGCAAACTTACTGATAGCACTCTCCTTTGAAGGCATTTATTTCATTTTACTTTCACAAATTGGACTCTATATATGAGTGTGTGTGAGTGTGTGTGTGTGTGTATCAGACACAAACATTTCTGAAGTTTGAATTAAAAAGTAATCTATGCTTCATCTTTTAAAGTGTTCTTTTTCTACACGTCTTTTCTGTGTTTACAGATGGTGGCATCAGATGGTGTCCAGCAGAGTAGCCCAGTTACTGTCAACATCCTGGTTATTGATGCCAATGACAATACACCCACGTTTGCTCGGGTCTCCTACAGCGTTGAAGTCTTTACAGACATGCAGCCAGGGGAGACGGTGCTACAGGTAATCAATCCAAAACGATCGTTCTCTTCCATTTGCCTTCTGTTTTGTTTTGGGGTTTTTTGTCATTTTTTCTTGGATTTTTTTTGTCTACTGCTGGGACACTTTGCACTTTGTCCCCATCACACAGAATCTCTCTTTCAAATGCTTTTTCATGCTCAGTAAGAATAACCACAGCAATCTTGGTCATTGTGTTGACAGGCAAAGCCCAGGAGCATATCCCTTTGTCTTATCTGCAGTCATAACAGACATGGAAGAAAAAATGTTTTTCTCTGGCGTCAGTAAGTCATAGTGGAAGGTTTTCGTGATAAAAATGTATCAACCCTTCTTATAGCATACAACAGGATTTGAAAATAAAGTAGGATGTCTTTTCTATTACTTAAATAATTCTATATTGATCTGTGGATTTGGGTCGTTTGAATTTAATTACTACAATGACTTTAAAGGTTTGAGGTTTTTTTTAATGTTTTACTCTATCAAGCACCAACACCTAGACAGTCAAACAACTCAAGCCTTCCAAAATATCTATACCCCTTGAACTTTTGTGAGGTAGAGGTGAAAAATGTAGGATTTTCATAGTTTTTTAACATGTGAAAAGAGTGCCACATTGTTAGGTGTCTGTGTTGCAGCATGACCTCAAATGCAGATTTTGGTAAGATGCAATTATTATTTATTGAAAATATTATAATGACGATGATGATGGTGGTGGCTGGATATGACGGATATGAGAAAAGCAGGACAGAAACAGTATGAGGCAATGAGAATCAAGTGTGACGGACTGGAGACAGGTGCAGGCAATTATTAGACAAAGAGGGAGCAAGACTGAGTGTAAATGGCTCTGACTGCAATTACTCCTGCAAGTCTTTGAACTTATGAACCAGAATTAATTCACATCCAGGCCTCTGCCCTGGTCTTGAGTTTTTTTCCAGTCTAACAGATTATCACCATGATTACCTTACATTGAGTGCTGCATATATCTAGTCATAATATTTTAATAACTTTCCAGTACCTGCTAAAGCAATAAGAATCCCCACAACATGATGTTGCCATCACCATGTTTGGCTGTGGGGATGATCTGTGCAAGGAGGCTCACAATGTTTGTTTTTAACCTCACATTATATTTTGAATAGAGGCCGGAAAAATTACACTTTTGTGTCATTGGAGCAAAGCAACTTTCTCTCACTATCCTGTACTTGACAGTTGGTAAACTGCAAACAGAATTGATTTCTTTTAACAATGGGTTTTTCTCTGACTAATTCTCTATCAAGTCTAAATTTGTGGAGGACACAACTAATAGCTATGTTATTGACATATCCGTGCACCTGTGACTGTCAGCAGGTCCTCCAACATTTTAAAGACCCACTTCATAACGTTTACACCATAAAAACACATGTTCTTGAAATGTTTATGTGACAAAACACAATTTTTTATGTTTGTTTTCAGAGCTGTCACTACATGGGATGGTCCTCCTGCTGTTAACCGCACTATAGAACTTTTCACCCGCGGTCCAATTCACCGATTTACTACGTTTCGCTTTAGGGCAGTATGCTACGTGCTACCTAATGATATAAACAAAACCGCAAAAATGTTTTAGACTTTAGTCACGGCAGAACCGCCAGACAAACTAAAGAAGACATTTATCAGAAGAAGTGAGAAAAAGGAACTGTTCCCAAGCTGAAAGCTGCCAGAGCTTCACTGCTGGAGAAAGCTTGATAACCGCAGATTCATATCGGGCAAACGCATGCGGCCACTGTTAGCCCCAGAGCCGGATGCTGATCTGAGCCAGCTTCTCAACCCCAAAAAAGACTATCAGAAGAAGTGAGGAAAAGAGTCTGCAAGAGGCTGCAAGAGCTGAAAGCTGCTGGAGCTAAAAGCTGTCGGGGCTTTGCCGCTGCAGAAGGCTCTTTATCATGATTTATACCGGGGCGCATCTTTTCTGTACCCAGTGTGATTCGGGGGTAAGTAAAGTTGCAGTGTTATGTCGGTGAAGCAACAAGATGGAAAAAGACAGGTCAGAGAACAATTCCTTTACTTTACTGCTGTGAAAGATTTTTTCTGTCAAACTGTTACTCAGTTTAGGTCAAAATAGGATTAGCTTCCAAAACCCAGTGTAACAACTTTTCAGTTTTGTGCGGTCAGCCGCTATGAGAGAGATGCTGTGAAAGAGAGCGAGCGTGCACTCGCTCACTAAAGCAGTGTCTGCTTTCCTCTGCTGGTTGATTGGTTATCAACTGACACACGGTTAGTTTGATCTTTTGTTATTTTGGCCAGTGAGCTTGTAAAACTATCACTAGTTCAGATGCGCTCCATAGAGATTTGGTTTTATGACAGTGACATTATGCTGCAAGTCATGGGAGGGCGACAGAGGGCCAATATCTGCAAAGTCACGGAGTGTGTTTTTATTGTGCTTCATGGCTCCCTTTCTTTATATTGCTTTACTTGCCTGTAGTCTAAATTTAGCTTTAGGTTGTGTTTTGGTTGGTTTGTTGGTGTACCATATGTTTCCTTTTTAAGATAATGAATTGAGAGCGTTGCGAGGCGTAGTGGTTTATGCAGGCGCCCCATGAACAGAGGCTTCAGCTCTTGACACGGTTGTACACTCGACTCCCATTCTCAAAAACCTTTGCTGTATGTCTTACCCTGCTTCTCTCCCTTTTCTGTGGTATTCCATTTCTAATTATGTCCACGAAACCTTTAAATTGAAATACAAAAATTATAGACTGAACAATGATATGTGATATATTCAAAACTTGAAATTGTCTAATATTGCTTTAAACTTTTTCATAACATCATCCCTGGCCTATCTGCTTTTTTTCCTTGAACTTCTGTATTTATTTACACATAGAGCTGGATTTTATTTGCTAAATACTTGACTTCTGTTTGCAATTTGTTGTTTAGTATCAGACTAAGGGAGTATAAATAAAAATGCAATCCAAAGTTTTCACATTTTATTTAAAAAAAATGTGAAGACCATGTGTCATTTTACTGCTACTGAGGATAAACAGTTTTGTCTTGTCTGTTACAAACCAAGACAAATTGCTTTGTTTTGGTTCGTCACAAAAAATTGCAATAATATATAATAAGGTTTTTGGGGTTTAACACTGCCTGTAAAAAAAATTCAAGGATTATGGTGGCTTTTGCAACTCTGTGTACACAAAGCATGTAAAGTTATATAAAAAACTGCACTTGGATGCCTGAGAACATTTTTTTTTACCCTTAATCTGTTCTTATATCAGGACATCTAAAAAAAAAATTGAGACATTGAAAAGGTCAAGTTTAATCTTTTTATTTATTTTTAAACAGTTGTTTCACCCTGGCTGAAATGAGGCCAGGGGTTACAGAGTGTCTGCTCTGACCGCTTAACCGATTTTATAAGCTGTTTATGTGAGCTGGAGTCTTCCCCCTGAGTATGCTGAGGCTTATTTGATCCTACAACTTATACTCCAGTGTCAGTATCATGGAAAAAGGAGGTCGTGGAAGCTTGGATTAAAGTTTCAAGCCTTTAAAGATATAAGGTCAGCAGCAACATAAATACTAATAATTCCAAACAGCAGAATGCTCTTATTTCATATGAAATTTAATTTTAAATACTCAGATTAATTAACATTGTATTAATATTACCTCTAAAAGATGTTTAGTTACTATTTTTGGACAGATTTATAATTAATGAAATGAAATGTGATCTTTACTGTTTTAAGCAGTAAAACCCACAGCTCTCTATTTTTTTTTTCATAAAATAGATATCAAACATCTATTAAGCTCTGAAGCAATTGGTGCTATGAAACCTCACAGCTTCCTTTGAGAAAACACAATCCCTGCTTGGCTTTTTTCAGAAAAGTGTTTAGCTCTAACCCCCTCTGGTTAAAACTACAAAACTGCGGAACAGAAAGCATGTGATCAAGTGCATAATCTGTTATCTTACTCTTTTTTTTTTGTCTCATTCTGTTTTTTCAGTTAACCGCAGTAGACGCTGATGAGGGAATGAATGGTCTGGTAACATATGAGATTCTGGCTGGTGCCCAAGGAGATTTTGTTATTAATAATCGCTCTGGACGCATCACAGTGGCGCCTGGTGTCACGTTAACTGTGGGACGATCTTATGCACTCACGGTCAAAGCTTCTGATAATGCACCAGACACCCAGAGAAGGTACAGTAATATATCAATTTGCCAAAATACATACATGTCTGAGAAATTGGTGATGATGAAATAAGGACTTTATTTTGTTTTTTATCAATCATATGCTTTGCTAACACAAAAGGGGCAGATTTTCTCTTTATCTCAATGCCTTTAAAGTTTCCTTCACTGCAAATCTTGAAAAACTGAGTTTTCTTTCATTGAAAATAGTCACTCTGTGTTCTGAAAGAATGCTGCATATGAGCATTTTATCAGTTACAATTACATAAAGAAAAGAGACCAGAAAATGCATCAGTTTGAAAAAGCCCCACTACCAAACGTTATAATACTTACTTAGCATTCATAGCCACGCCTTACTAGCTTTGGTAGGCGAGGCTACTAGGGGCAGCAGCTGTGGCGGCCAGCGCTCGTTCCAAAACAGACTATTAGCTCAAATCAGACTATACAACTCGCTGGATTTAAGAATTCTGCCAAGTACTAAGCGGAGGACAATAAATTATCAAGGAGTAACTCATGGCAAAGAGGGAGACCGTGGCGCCGAATACCTGTCTGCCTGCGGAGTGTAGCGTCCTAAAGACTGTAATTGTGGTAGACCTAGTGTAGAGTCCTGCTGCAGCATGTCGGAGTCCGGTCTTGTTTGGTAATGCTGCCTAAACTAGGTGGTAACTTGGTCTAAGCATAAATACCGGCACCAATTCCGTCTGATGTTAATGATTTTAGTAAACAGAGCCAGTGTAAGAGTAGTGCTGCAGTTAGCCAGAGTACAGAAACTTGCATGTCATTAATCTTACTGAGCAAGCCCCCACATCTTGTTGAGTTTCCACACTTAACTGGCATAAACTGAAAAAGACTAGGAATTATTTATTTTTTACAGAAACTGATTCAGAAGGCATGCTTTCATACCCGAGAACACAGAAAAAATTATAAAAACACCAGTGAAGGAGAACTATAAGTTGTTTTTTAATTTTTCATGAGTTGCAATGCACTGATCTTGTCACGCTTTACTGGATATTGTTTAATAAGTTGGTTTCAAAATGCAAAATTATATTTCTGAAGGGAGCTTTTGGGTAAATGTAAGAGCTGATGTATAGATCATACATCCACCCATACAGGCAAATTACTAGGCCATACGATATATATATATATATATATATATATATATAACATTTTTCAACTGCTCCAGGGTATCTTCCAAGTATGACGTTCCTGGAAAACCATTAAGTGCCCTGGAGGCATCCTGATCGAATGCCTGAAGCATGACATCTCTTTCTTTTCTGTACCAAAGCGTAGCAGGCTGACTCCAGGCTTGCCTGAATGATAAAGTCTATAACCTTATCTATAATGCTAAGCTCAACAGTCTTGTTAATTTTGTCCACTTAATTCAAATATCCTACTCTTTACGTCATTATCCATATATTATGACTACATTTGAGGGTTGAAACGTAGATGGGCCTGTAATTTCAAAGCTTTGTCTTTTGGCTCAGTGTTTCTGTCCTACAACTGATTGCAGCAACACCTGCATTCCTTAGGGCCCTGATCCATTTTTCATTTGCCCTCGCCATGTTACGAGAACTTGGGACCAGTGCACCAAGATATTTGAACTCCTCAGCTTGAGAACTCCAAGTGGGAGGCTATGGTTCTCCACCCGAATTGAATATGGACTGCTCTCTCTGAGTAAAGAATCATATTTTTTGCCATAAGCAGAGATGTTCAAGTACTTTGTTATGTATTCTATATAAAAAAGGTGTACTTTGGCCATTGTATAATTTAGTCCATTGGTGGTGTTCTAAAAGTTTGCAATTGAATATAGTAAAATTGATATATTTTGTCAATATAATTTAGATTTTTTTTTCAATGACAACTAGCTATCAAACAAACAATAAACCACGCTATTAAGCTTAATAGTCTTGTGCCATTCCAGAAAAAATAATGATACTAGAACAAGTATTAAAGTTTTCTATCTAATTTGGAAATAGATACTCTTCAAAATCTTAAATGGAAAAAAAAAATTTAAAATATTTTCTCCAAGTGGATCATTATCAGATTATAACTAGAGCTTCAGAATGCAAAGAAGAAACATAAGCAAAATATGAAAAGATACATTTGAAAAAATTCTGTGAATTTCATTTAATCTCAAGATAGCAATTTCTCAGTTGATCAAAAGTTCAAGACCACGCAAACCAACAAACAAACAGGAAAAAGAAGCAGAAAACATCTTGATACCCAAAGACGATGGGTGACGGTTTACAGTAACACTATGGCACATTTAAATTATTTCTCATCTCAGAGTAATACTTAATTCATCAATCAAGGGCCTGTGTTTGTTGCTCGCTTTCAAAGTACAGATATACAAGTATGTATATTTGAGGGTTGAAACGTAGATGGGCCTGTAATTTCAAAGCTTTGTCTTTTGGCTCAGTGTTTCTGTCCTACAACTGATTGCAGCAACACCTGCATTCCTTAGGGCCCTGATCCATTTTTCATTTGCCCTCGCCATGTTACGAGAACTTGGGACCAATGCACCAAGATATTTGAACTCCTCAGCTTGAGAACTCCAAGTGGGAGGCTATGGTTCTCCACCCGAATTGAATATGGACTGCTCTCTCTGAGTAAAGAATCATATTTTTTGCCATAAGCAGAGATGTTCAAGTACTTTGTTATGTATTCTATATAAAAAAGGTGTACTTTGGCCATTGTATAATTTAGTCCATTGGTGGTGTTCTAAAAGTTTGCAATTGAATATAGTAAAATTGATATATTTTGTCAATATAATTTAGAGTTTTTTTTCAATGACAACTAGCTATCAAAAAAACAATAAACCACGCTATTAAGCTTAATAGTCTTGTGCCATTCCAGAAAAAATAATGATACTAGAACAAGTATTAAAGTTTTCTATCTAATTTGGAAATAGATACTCTTCAAAATCTTAAATGGAAAAAAAATTTAAAAATATTTTCTCCAAGTGGATCATTATCACATTATAACTAGAGCTTCAGAATGCAAAGAAGAAACATAAGCAAAATATGAAAAGATACATTTGAAAAAATTCTGTGAATTTCATTTAATCTCAAGATAGCAATTTCTCAGTTGATCAAAAGTTCAAGACCACGCAAACCAACAAACAAACAGGAAAAAGAAGCAGAAAACATCTTGATACCCAAAGACGATGGGTGACGGTTTACAGTAACACTATGGCACATTTAAATTATTTCTCATCTCAGAGTAATACTTAATTCATCAATCAAGGGCCTGTGTTTGTTGCTCGCTTTCAAAGTACAGATATACAAGTATGTAATGTGGGATGGGATATGTCCTCAGACAGTATTTTTTTTAATTGCATCTTTCAGAGATGCAATTAAATAATCACTGTGCTGCATCCTTAAATGCCATAACTCTGGTCAAAGATAAGCCTGCTTCTTCATAAAGCCAAACCAGATTTTCCCACTCAGTAAAAGTAATATTTTCTTAGTTCATCTATTAACCTTTCTTTCCCAAATCCCTCAGAATTCTTCAGGAAATTACAATTTTGTTGCACCTTGCAAAAGGCCTTGCCTGGGCATATTAAAAATCCTGAAATTTTTAAGGATAAACACCAAAGCCGTCCTGCCTTTATCTTCTAGGGTTATTAATAGTATGAAGGCCAGACAAAATAATATAAAACAAGTTTTTGTGCAGTTTGGTTTTTAAAGTGTTACTCTTAAACATTTAAGTTTGTAAACAGCCTGTAAGTTATAATGCAGTTACAGTAATTTGCTTATCTGTTTCTGTTTTCTCTGCTTTTGCTTATTTTGTGTTTTAAAGCTCTTTTGACAGTATCATCATGATTCTCCAACCCAAATGCAAATACTTGTAATTTATTTTCCAGTCTTTAGACCCTGTTCTGGAGTGTATTTCCTCAATTTTTCTGTTCACTGAAACAGTGGGCCGACCGTAGCTCAGGTGTTTAGAATTCATCCTGTAACCAATTGGTTACGGGTTTTAATACCTGTCCCGTCCATCTCGGCTGATGTGTCCTCGGGCAAAACCCTTCACCCATCTTGCCTGCTGGTGGTTGTGGTTGTTGCTGTCGGTCCCTACATTTACATGCCATCCTCTTAAGAGCCAAGTCCCAGCTTTCATGTCATTCAGTAAATTGAATTATTAAATTATGTTCGACTCCCTGATGATAGATGGCAACTTGCACCCCTACGTGTTGTCCTTGTAGTTGTAATAATACTATGTTGTTGCTGACTTCCCGATGGGGTGCACGAGTATGGTGGTGGGTGGGCGGGTTGGTTGCAAAGTAGTCCGATTGTCACTCGCATTACCTGGGTACCTTGGTCTTTTAAACTCCCTTTTGGTTTGACTAAAGCTAGAATAAGGTGTATACATGCATTTCAAAAGTCTGATTTCAGTCGGACTAAGATAACAATTTCCTCTTGCTACATGTAAATGTACTGAGTGTGTCCCAGGGTAGCTGTGGCTATAATATAATAGAAGCTTGCTACAATCAGCATGTGAACGTGAGCATGAATGGGTGAATGACTGAATGTAATGTAAAGTGCTCTGTGGTCCTCTGACTGAAACGCACCATACAAATACAGTCAATTTACTCTTTGAAGAAACATTTATAATTTCATTACAAAAAGGACAGGAAGTCAAAGCTATGAAGAAAAAGGTCTACACAACCCATGTTTCTGAGTTAACTAACTTCAGCATTTTCTCTGAAATGAAGGAAATGTGTTGGACATGAAAATAATCAATGAGGTAGACTATTTTTTTCAAATAGAAACTGATACCACTGTTGGGCACATGCTCTTCTCTAATATAGGAGCGCCATCACTACAGTCTATATTGAAGTTTTACCTCCAAACAACCAGAGTCCTCCACGCTTCCCCCTCCTCACCTACAACCTAGAGATCAGCGAGGCCATGAGGATTGGAGCTATTCTCCTCAATCTGCAAGTAAGGCACAAACTCACATTTCCCACTGGTCCTATTCAGTTTGCATATTTTGCTACAATTTGCCCAGTTTAAACACCACTCACAAAACGTTTTGCTTTTATATAATGATTTAATATCCATGTCTGTATTGCACTTGCTGCATTTTACTTCAGTTGTATCATGTCAGTAGCTTTCATGTTCTTCTATAGATTGATAGCATTATGTGGCTCTTGAGTCATTTTTGTTTTTCCTCCAGGCAACAGACAGAGAAAATGATCCAATTACATATCGGATTGTGAGCGGGGATACCCAGAACGTCTTTAACCTCTCTCAAACGTAAGTGTAAAAATTTCGCCTCTGGCTTTCTGTATTTTTTTGTAAGTTTTGTAGTAGTATGAACTAGACTGTGGGAAAAAAAAGGGGGGCAACAAAAGCTTTTTAGCCAACTTTTTTTTTTCACTTTTTTGTTATTACCTGCTTGACTATCTGTAGTAACTATTTCTTCAGATTAGTTTTTGTTTAATATAACCAAGAGCTCAAATGTTTTTATTTTGTTTTTTTGTCAGACACTAGTTTTAATAAATTACTTTATTTTCAAGAGAGTTTGTTCAGCTCTGGTCTTTTAAACCATAAATACAACAAAGAGAATCACTCATTTGTACCAGTAATGTCAGGCTTTTATAAGGTGACATGGGAAATTTGTTATAAAAACTCTGGCAATTGCTAACAATGGTACTTGTGCATATGCTAAATTTTCTGCTTTTAATAAAATAAAATAAAAACTAGATGAGAACTGTTATTACAAAAGCTTTACCAAAGATGCAACTTCTCTCTGCATCGATACAGTTTACATTTATGAGACATTGTGCATGCACAATTTTTACATATGTTTATGTAAATTATATATAGAGCAGATTGTTTGCCATTATCAAACCCCAAAATTGTGTAGTTTTGGTAAAATAAAACAAAAAGGAAAAACAGGAGATGCTTTTCCACTTGGTTTAATACAAAGAAGAGAAGGGCCAGGGATTTCACATAAGGTGGAATTCAATCAGTTTTCCAGTAGCGTCCATGTTATTTAACTAAACATTTTCCCACTTAAATTTCTATATTGTGTTTAAAATTATATGTTTTGATCCAGAATTTAAATCTTAGGAAGAGTTGATATAAAACAGGTACAAAGTTGTCCCATCTGCTGAACTTGATAACCATATTTCCATCTATGTGTGGGCACTGACATCTCCTTTGTGAATCATGTCTAGAAACAAAACAAATAGACGTAGCAAAATAGTTGCAAAACATGAAGGATTTTGCTGCTTCATGATCCCTCCACCTGCTGAATGTTAATATCAACAAGAGTCCAAGTCAATGTAAAGCATGAAAATAAATTGTATCTCTTCTCACATCTATCTTTATACCGTCAACCAGAGAAAAAAGTAACATGACAAAAATCCGCATTGAATGCACTTGTGTTTTTTGCTAACATGGAGCAAGGAAAAGGCCTTAAATGTCAAAGCAGTTTCTGCTTTTTTCGATCCATAACATAAGCAAGCAGATAAGAAAAGATGAGACAGTGGGACTGAGAATGCAGAACCAGCTTGACATGTCTCTATAATTGATTAAAGCCTGTATTTTCTGCAACCTTAGCCTCCCAAGTATGAAAGGACACGCTTTGTTGCCACTCTACAAAGCAGCATGCCTTCGTTGGCATTGCTATGTAATCTCCAAAATGATTATGATAGAAATCCTACTAAAACAAACCACCTTAATTTCATGTCTAAGCATTCCCAGTGTTGCAAAAATTACTCAAACTTTCAGCAACATATAAATACAACATCAAGCTGTATCTGATACAGCGCATGATGAATTAAAAATGATTTTCTGCTCTTGATGAAAGGTTAATGAAGAGGGCTTCTTAAGACTTGTAACCCTCAGAAGTTTAATAACAATCAATGAATAGTTTAGTTTAATTCAGGGTATGTATAGGGTTAGTTTAATCTAGTGGTAAATGATTCTACCTGGAATACTTGGAAGCAAAAGGAGATGTTAGAAACAACATCAGAATTAAAAATATGTCATATAAATCAAAGTGACTTGAAAAACCTTACTCTGTAGAAGATAGAAGTTGAAATAAAGTTTCCTTTAGGAGTTTTAAGTTGTAAAAAACAATACTTAAAAAGACATTCGATAAAATGTTACTCACACAGCATTGATATTTATTGAAATATTTTTTTTAAATGAAACTTTCCACTTCATTTTATCTTTTAAATCCAACATTTGGAAGTGTTTTTACTAGGGCCAGGACTCGATTAAAATTTTTAATCTAATTAGTTACAGGCTTTGTAATTATTTAATCGAAATTAATCGCTTTTTAATCACACATAAATATTTGACCTGAGAAAAGTGAGAATTTTCTTCAAATTGATTTTTAGTATGAATAATCACTAAATACATAAGTTTAAATTATCAGAAAGATAAAAAACCTAATTCTGTCAGAACATGATAAGAGAATGAATCATGGAGAAAGCGGAAATGTCTCTCAGATAGAAATAGATAAATAAACACGTTGATGACCAGGAAGCTGCAGCACACCAACATCAGCCCTCCTTGCAGAGCTGTGGAGGATGAAATCCCTCTGTGGAATGAGTTCTGAGATTTTCTGGAGGATCGAGCCCAGAGGAAATATAAGTTTCCTCTGTAATGCACAGACGCTAGAAGCAGCGTAGTGCAGCCGTGTGTGCCACGTAACACGAAAGCGCACGCACGGGACAGAGTAGATGAGACCGTTCTGTCACCAAAACCTTCATGACAGGAAGAAATAGCTGCAGCAAAAGTTTCTGTCCATCTGCTGCTAGAGGAACGACAGCTCGCTGCTTAGCGGACATGAGACAGGATCTGCGCCTTTCTTTTTGTGTAAGTAATCAATCCTAATTAACGCGTTAAAGTCCGGCCCTAGTTTTTTACATGAAATAATATGTACAACAGTTATTGAGAAATTTGGTTTTAATGCGTTCTACTGCCCTCTTTTGCCATCAAGACACCCATTTTTATGTCCCTTTTCCACTAGGGGTAGCTTAGCCTGGGCCAGGTCTGGTCAGTCCGGACGAGAACGGTCTGGTTGTTTTTCTGTTGCCATCTCAGGAACAAGGCAGTGGGCGAGGATATAGCTTAGCGTAGCTAAAGGTTGTGTAAAATCAGTCATCACTCACTGTTTTTCCGGTTTTACAGATGCAGATCCCGGAGTCCGTATCTAGCCCACTCACTCTCCCATTGATTGCCGGCTATTCACTGTAAATGCCATCCATTTCTCTAAAGCTCTTCCAGTGCTTCCGGTCTGCCCCACTCTGGCTGTTGTGGTCCTTCAAGGCCTGATATTTGCCCTTAAATTTCCTCCAGCAATGTTTTGAGCTCTCTGGAAGCCATGTGTTGCCATTCTGTGACATTGCATGAACACCGCTTGGTGTGAAATCACTTCACCAGACCAGTGGGGTGGTTGTGTTGGGTCGCCTTGGCCTGCTTTGCACTGAGCCAGAGGTAGTATGAAAAAAAAAAAAACAGGTCTGCTAGGCCCAGGCAACGGTAGTGAAAACACGCTAAATAGGGGCAGACCCAACACGGTCCTGGTCGAAATGACCCTAGTGGGTAGGGGGCATTGGTCTCATCTGATGACTGCACACAGAAATAGATTCAGTAAATTCCAATTTCTTTTCAAACAATCAGATTTCATATCGTTTCTTCTGCACTTCATAGAAAGGTGATGACTGCAAGGCAGGCTTACACCCTAGCCTGGACTAGAATATTTTACTTTTCAAGGTACGATTGATACTGCCTTTTTTTCACTAGCTCCTTCTTTTTATGTTCTGAATTTCTCTTCTCTGCCCTTAGTCCTATTCTACCGGCCTCATAATTAATATGCTCAGAGCCAGTTGTAGATCAGAGAAGTCCAAACCTTTTGGTACACGGGCCAAAATCATCAAGTCGGAAGTGCCCAAAGGCCATAAAAAGAAGTTTTTTTTCCCCATAAAAGAAATGAGTAGTTTTTTTAAGCCTGCTTAACAATAAATTAAACATGTGATATTTTAATCGAACAAACTAGGAATTCTTGTAGAAAAGGGATTTTAAAGGATTGTAGATTCAAAACACAGGACTTTTAAGGTTTGCCTTTTAAAAGAAATGATTATGTTTTCAAATATATCGGAGAGGCTAATTTTAAAGCAAAAAGCTGTTTTTTCTCAGCAGAAATTAAAAACAGGGTTTGGGTCACTCTTTGAAAATACGTGTTATTTTTAGGTGTGCGTGGTTGTCTCTATGTCTGCTTTTGCATTAAGTGTTTACGCAATAAAATTAAAAAGAAAACCAAAAAAATTAAAAACACGACTGTTAAAAGATAACTAATTTGTTTTGTGCCATGGATAATTTTCTAACGCTTTTAATTTGTCAACCAAATGGCGCCCTTTTAAAAGAAAGCCTCCCTCTGCATCAATCATTTGTGTTGTAGTGGAAATTGCAGAAAAGTACCCATCTTAAATGGTGGTCAAGGGCCGTGCAAAATCAGTGCAAGGGTCGTGAATGGCTCTCGGGCCGCAATTTAGACACCCCTGTTGTAGATGATAGTCCTGTCATAGAAGGCCATCAGTGCCAACCCCCCTCCCTTGATACACTGATATATATATATATATATATATATATATATATTTCGTGAAATATTTTTAATTTCTGATGTGTCTCACTAAAAAAAACTTTAACATCTGACTGGTCAAGCTCTAAATCAGCTCAACCGCTTTGAGGTTCAAAATAGCTTAGAGAGGCAAATTCTACTTTTCTTTAATGGTGTTAACACCTCTGAGAGATTCAGATTTGAAAGGTAGAGAGACGAAATTATTTCAAGTTATGGATTTTGTGCAGATTTTCATGTTTCACGCATTGGTTTGGACTGCAATAGGCTTGAGCTGGAAGTCTGAATAAATAAATTGTAATGTACCAGGGTTCACAGCTAATTATTTTGTTTGCACAACAAAAGCAGGAGGATGATGGGGCTCGAGGTCTGTCCAAATATGCCCAAGCTTTATAGTTCTAGGCATTTTACGCCAAAAAATTAAAAGCTCAGTAGGACTAGTGTTGTAACAAATTGACTGATGCTGCCTGACCCAGACCAGAAGGACCTACGGAAGTTGTGCATTTTATTTTTTGTTCTGCCTGTAGCGCATCAAACCTTTTGTATCACACTGTGGCACCCTTATGAACTTCAAGTCATAAGGTGTCTCTGCAGCCAAACCCGTTTTGTTTTGCAGAAGGGAAGGTCTATATTTTTCATACAAACAGGTTTATCTTGAAAAAAATATACTTGCCTAAAATTTGAGGGCTAATTATCCCTTGTGTTTTTAACATAACATTTTTTCCCCAACCAAATTATGGTAATCTATGTTAATGTACTCAACTTTAGTACATATCTGGTACTCCTTTAAAATTCCTCCTGGCCTCACATCAACCTCACACAGTGTGTTAAAGGAAAAAATAGTTTTATTTATTTCTGTACTCACAAGGTTTGTGACACACTCAGTGAAAGCAGCTGTCCATGGCTCTAAGGCAAAACGTGTCATTGGACTTTCGCACAATATTCCAGATAAAGACTGAGAGGGTGCTTACAAACAGGTCACAGCTGTGCCTCGATATCTCACCTCCTGAAGAAAATCTTCCCTTACAGCTAATCTGAAACTACACATCCCCACATAAATGAATGTAGACTTTCTGACAACACATCTTGCTGCTGTTTTACCTGCCATGTGTATGTTCCTGGACTGAGGCATCAAATTTCAACCTATTATATTTTATAGTAATACAAAACATGAATATATAAAATAATCTATTGCTTTTTAAAACAGAAAAATATATATTATTTATGGTCTCTTCTGGAATGTTATATTATTGATTACTATGGTTGAAATGCAAACATTTTAATTTTATTTTTACACAGAGTGCAAGACCAAAGTAAACTATTTCATGTATTCATGAAAATAATTTACCAATTGGTCTCCTTAAGCTAAAGATATATAAAAAATATAGAATATTTTCAATTTCAGTCACAAGTAGAGATATAAATGTCAGCAAAAACAGTAAATAAAATAGCCAGAAACAACTCTAATCCCTCAATTACTTTTGTAGCATTTTGTTAAAAGATATTTAAACTGTTGCAAAGGCACGAGGGAGTATTTTAATGCAATGGCTCTTGGAATTCCATGTCTGATAATACAAAGTTTTCCAAGTACCATGATATTGAAATTTTAAAACAATGTCACAAAGGGACTTTTCCAATGTGTTGCAATGTTAACAAAAATAGATAAACTAAGCAGGGAAAAAAAATCATTTTTATCCATTCTGCCCTGCATTTTTGTTTTAGGTAGGGATGTGGTTTAAACATGTATATTTGCTCATAAAATGCAATTTCCACATTTTAATTTGGAAAAAAAAAACAGAAAAAAACAAACAAACCGAAAAGTCCATTAGAACTAAACTTACACAAATACTGAAATTTAAAAACAACCTTAACAGTCCAACATAGCTGTTGTGCATATGGAAATTGTTTTAGCTGCAGTTAAAGCAGTTTATATCTTGCTTCCTCATTTCTGTCTCAGTAAATCTTCTCCACAGCAAGTACTGTATAGCCTTCTTTAGTGAATGTGTTATTACAAAGTGCAGACAAATGGATTTGTATTAGTTTGGATTCCTGTTCATTGAAGGGTAGTGACTGGTCTTACCAATTAGGTATTCACACTGGTGTTTTCAAAGGCAAATATGTTTAATTTGGGCTAGATCCAATTTATAAATTCATAGATGAATGAAAATCAATATTAATTGCCATCAACACTTGTTACTGGTTTATCATCATCCACTATATCAGTTATTTGTTTTATTTTAACTATCATATGAGTTTTTAAAACATTCCAAAAGATAACCACTAAAGTAACTGCAATGGTACTTGTCACAGCTAGATGTCCATTCTTAATCTGTTTTCAAAGTGGGACTGTTTAAAACCTTCGTATATCTCGACATCAGTAACCCAGCTAAGCCTATGTCACTGATACTTAGAGTGTTTCAATCAGCACACGCTATCTTGCTTCAAAGTGAAGCCAACAATTGTATTTCAGAGGGAATGTTCAAAATGTTTATTGTAATCTAGAGCTTTTGGTAATAGTTATTTGACCTAAATAATGCAACGAAAGTGTACTATTAAATTGCAATTTTATGGTAGTTTTTTTAATCAGTTTTATTGTCTTTTAAATATATGATGCTGTCTGCTGATGCATGTGAAAGCTGAGATGTAGTGAGTTGGAAATTAAATTTCAGATTTTTGACTTATCTTGCTTGCCTTGCCTCAAGGAAAGCATTTATGTCACTGGGAATTCACACCTTCTGCATCAAGTCCAATGTACCATAGAATGACATGATCTGAGCAGAATGAAAGATCAACTGTTAGTGTGACTGAGGAGGATAGCCTCCGGACCACACTGCTGACACCTCAGACAATGCTGTTAATAGTGTCCCATACATCTGACAACATCTTTTCATTTATGGCGGCTGGGAAAAGGAGGCGGGATGTTATCACACTTGATCAGTGAACCTCTCAGACTCATTCCCTTGAGTGTAGTGCAACTACCCATCTTTAGTGAAGAATAAACTCTCCAGGTTCGCTTTGCTGCATTAATCATCTTGGTTGCTGCCATTATCACCCATCAAGATAATCACTATCATGATAATTCATAGGCTGTCTTCACCGAGCTGAAAGCGCCTTTTTCCACCCTTCTTTTAATATATTAATACCCGTCCTTAAAATTAATGTTCTACATTTATTGCGTTTTTGCAAAGCTCTTTTCGCCCTCTTAAGTCAAGGATCATTGGTCATGGAGAATTTAAAACAGTTCTCTCTTTCTAACCTTGTGGCATCTGTTTAGAGAAATAGATAACATTGACAGAATTCCAGTAATTTGCCTGTCAGAGTTTAAAATGAGGCATGGCTGTATAACGGTCAGGGTCTGCGGAGGAATGTTGTGGTCAGGTTTTGCTTGGACTGCTTCACCACAAGAGCTTTAAATCAGAAATGGGAAGGAGCAGGGGACAGTGGGGAATTGCTACCGGCATTAATTTAGCACCGAGTTCAGATGCATTCATCTTTCCTTCCGCTTTTCCTTCTGGCAAAGGCTTTCTTGAGTGCAAGAGCAAAATTGTTGTCTCTGAGCTTGTGTGTGGTTTGACTTGCCCTTGTGTGTCTAGTGTGCAAACAGAGATAATTCAGCCTGATGCATAGGAATCCATGTAGACTTTGTGTTTGGAATGCCAGAGCCAAATTAGGTGGCTTGAATGAGCAGGAAGGTCTATTTTTTTTTGTTTTTTGTGAGAGTCATTAGAAAGAAACTTGCTGCTGGTACAGCTTTTTGTTGTTCATTTGCCATGGCCCTAAAGCTTGGCTACCTGAAGAGAAAGACAAAATGAGAGTAGTTTAAATTTCGCTTGTTCTTGACCCATAACCAATGTTCTTTGATCAAAGACCATGCTTTATAAATATTTAATTGAAAAAGATGTTTTATATTCTATTTTTCTTGACACTATGCTGTATCAAAGGTAAAATATCTGATAAAGTTATGTAAATTAATAAACTACTCATCAAGATTTTAGTAGTTTCAAAATTTTTATTTGTTTTAGTTTTTATTTTGTTTTGACATAAGATTTTCAATTCTATTTTAATTTTAATTAGTTTTTACCATTTGTTAGGCAGTTCAGTTTAAGTGTTTTTTTTTTGTTGAAAATGCTTAGTTTTAGTTTAGTTTTTATTAGTTTCAGTTTTAGTTTTAGTCTCTTTGTTAAAAAGTTGTGTAACAGGGCAAGACAAAAAAAGAATACATGTATTACAAAATCTAAAAGAAAATATGCATTTAAAAAATAATTATTTACATGTGCCATATGAACAGCCATAAAAATCTGGCAAGTATAAAATATATTCGGAAAATTATTTGTTCAAAGTTCTATAATCACAATAACAGCAGATGTGCATTAGAAAGGCCAACAATTAATGCATGTGCTGAAGCTCTTTATAAACACTCAGTACGTTTACATGCACAATTAAATTGAGCTTTTTGGAGTAATCGGACTAAGGGCTTCCCCTCTCTTGAGAGACAAGTCTGAGTTAGTATGTCAATTGGTAAATCAAATTATTGAATGAAGTACGTATAACGATATCCGCCCCTACGTGTTAGCCTTATAGTGGTTAGCTTCCAGCTGCACTCAGGCAATAAACAGAGGCTGATGGGAGTGAAACAGAAAGAGTAAAAGCAGGATATTCACAATCACAATGCTTTGTCTCTTTGTATGTCCAAACATGCACTGATCAGCCACTTACATTTATCTTAGCCACCATATTCTTCTTATATTACTAATATGTTGTTGATGAGCTGCCCTTCTGCGTCTCCTAACTCCCCGAGGGAGTGTACGCAGTGCACAAGTGTGGGAAGGGGGGGAGTCGGTTGCAGAGAACTCCGACTCCGAATCGTGTTATCTGGGTAGCTTAGTCGAGCTTCTGAAACTGTATTTCAGTTCGATTTGAGCTGGATTAAGGTGTATACATGCATTTCAAAATTCTGAATACATGCAGACTTTCATGCTACATGTAAACGTACTGACTGATTGGCAACATAACAAAACATAAGCCAAGCCACCATCAGTACTATGATGCTTTTTATCATTTTGCACATACATTTTTCTGCAGATTGTTAAATCATCGTTTCAGCTGCTGCTTTTGATAGCTTGCATTCCAAAGGCGTCTTTTATTTGCCTTGAAAAGGGGACGTTTCGATGGGATTTTATAAAAAGTTCCCATTCTGTTGCTTATATCGAAGTACTCTGTGCAACCAAAGGCACAAGACACGGTCCCATCCATTTCTGTTGACAACTCAATAATAATACTCATTCAAATTTCAGTTTGTTTTTTTTTTGTTGCAAATTCTCGCTTTTATTTCAGTTGACGAAAGCGTTTTTTTCACTTCCAGTTTTCGTTATTCATTTTTGTTAACGATAACAACCTTGCTTGTAATGTTTTGCGATGTAGAAAAGCGAAAACTATGAGAAATAATGACAAATGAGAAAATGAGAAAAAGTCAAATCTTAGCAATCTTCTGATTGTTGTTACCTGCTCTGACCTCTCTCAACAGGATTGGCCTTTTACTTCTCCGTAAGTCTCTGGACAGGGAGACCAAAGACCAGTACCGTCTGATTGTCACTGCTTCTGACGGCAACCCTGGAGGGGTGAGGCATCATTGTCTTTACTTTTGAAATATTTTTCTTTATAGACCAGATCTCTTAAGAAAAACAAACTTATGGCTAACATATTTATGAGAAAAGCTTTGAATTTTAATTCAGGATATTAGAGGCTGGGATGTTGTCTAAATGTCTTTTGAAGAATTAAAGGTTTCATTCACTTATTTTTTCAATTTATTTTCTTTGGTCTTTAGCCCAGTTATATGCCTTGAGTGATTTTTTTATGTGGAAAAAAATGCTGTCTCAGTACTGTGTCAGGAGTGGGTGCGGTGAAACAACAGGATCAATAATGTAACTCAGTATTATCTTTTTACTTGCGATCAACGTTTTATTGTCTTTAATATAGAAACTATTTTTACCTCAGTTCCTTTTGTTCTTTCTGTTTCCCTGCTCTGTCTTCTCAAACCCCCAAATGGTTGTGGCAGATGACTGCTCGTACTGAGCAAGGTTCTGCTGGAAGTTTCTTCCTGTTAAAGGGGAGTTTTTTCTCTCCACTGTTGCTACATGCTTGCTTAGTATGAGGGATTCCTGAGAGGATTGCTGTGGTCGGAGTCTGCATCAATGGGGCACAAATGCCAGTCAATGACTCAATGCAATCTGCTGTGATTTCTTACATAGAAAACTTTTTAACTGGTTGGAATGTTTGTATTACTGGATTGAAATGCTGTTTTTTGTAAAATGCCTTGAGATGCCTTGAGATGACACTTGTGGGGGTTTTTGTGATGTAGAAGGGACTAGCTTCTTCTAAATGGCTAGTTTTCTTCTCTTTTTCACCTTTGGCCAATGCAGGGAATGAAAGTTGGACAAACTGTTCACATGCTACATGCTTATGCAGCTCAGATTGACAGGTTGCATTTTAAAATGAAGCAGTTTTTCCTGATTTTCAATGAAGGATGTCTTTAAAGGTCAGAAGAAATTAAATTCTAGATTTGTAACATTGTACTTATTTGCTCTATCACATTGGTTTTATAAAGCATGTAGTAAATTAAATTCTTTTTTTTTTTCTGGTGCCACCATTTTGAGAGATAATTAAAAACACTCTCACAAAGGGACTCGAAGTTTTCAGTTTGTTGTATGCCAGAAAAACATTTAAAAAATTATCCCTATCTGTCGTTCATGCCTTTTCCTCATTCTTTCATTAGCCACCTTTTATTTGAATTCTTCTTATAAACTTTACAGTATTACTTTTACTTTGTTGTAAATCTGTCCTTATTTTACAGTCCCTTTTTCTTATATTTCTGGGGTTTTTTTTTATTACCTTAATTTGAGTTGAGGTTGAGTGCTTCTAGGAACTAGTAAGAACTTTATTTATAACACACCCTTAAAAGCTTCAACAAACAGACAAAAACACACAAAAAACTACTCAAAAAAAAGATTTAAAAATAAAACATTTAGTTGTCATCTAAAAGAAGCCTCTGAGTTTAGTGATCAGATGTAGAAATTATGTTTACCTTTAACTTGCTGCTGATATACCTGAGTTTCCCAATTGTGAGTCAATACAGAATTTTTTTTTTTATATATTCCATTACAATCAATTAAAAAATATTTTTTATATTCTATTCTTCTTGACACCATGCTGTATCAAAGATAAAATATCTGATAAAGTTTTGTAAATGAATAAACTGCTCATCGTTTTAGTATTTTTAAAATTGTCATTATTTTTAGTTTCTGTTTTGTTCTGACTTAAGATTTTCAATTCTATTTTCATTTTAGTTTTTAATATAAGGTAGTTTAGTTTTACTTTTTCGGAAATGGTTAGTTTTATTTTTAATTTTTATTTTATTTATTTATTATTTTTAATTAGTTTCAGTTTTAGTTTTAGTTTTTTTGTTAAACAAGTTGTGTACTGGGGCAAGAAAAAAAAGAAGAAATGTATTACAAAATCTGTACCAGATGAACAACCATAAAAATCAGTCAAGTACAAAAGAAATATGGCAGAATAACGTTCAAAGTTCCATAATCACAATAACCTGTGCATTAGAAAGGCCATCAATTAATGCATGTGCTACATTTCTTTAAAAACACTCAGTACGTTTAGATACACAATTAAATTTAGCTTTTTGGAGTAATCGGACTAAGGGCTTCCTTTCTGTTGATAGCCAAGTCCCAGTTTACATTTCACTCACTCTATCAAATTATTAAAAGAGATACGTACAGCGATATGGGCCCCTAAATCTTAGTCTTTTAGTGGTTAGCTTCCAGCTGCACTCAGGCAGTAAACACAGGCTGATGGGAGTGAAGAAGATGGAGTAAAAGCAGGATATTCACAGTCACAATTCTTCTTGAATCGATTTTATTTAAATTAACTGTCATGATCTATGAATGCCTGTGATGGACTGGCGACCTGTCCAGGGTGTACCCTGCCTCTCGCCCGTTGACAGCTGGAGATAGGCACCGGCCCCCCCGCGACCCCTAGAGGAACAAGCGGTTCAGAAAATGGATGGATAGATGGATCTATGAATGCAGATTTACAATTTACCGTATTTTCCTGACAATAAAGCGTACCTGTTTATAAGCCGAAACATTTTAGGGAAAAAAACATAAATATTTAAAAATACAAGCCGCACCCGATTACAAGGTTCAGGTGTTTTAATGTTTAACAGTGGACAGTGGATTTTCAGGAAAGTGATATAGTGATATAGTGGTATATGGGAAAACTTTTTTTTTAATGAACATTTCAACATATTTGAAACACTTCGGCCCTCTCCTCTCTGAGTGTTCAACCAATCTTCAAGAAAGTCTTGAGGTTTGGGCCATCTACTTTTATTACCTTTGAAAGCTATTGGTTGCGAATTTCCATTTGATCCTGCAGAATCAAATTAGAGCACTCAAATTACCATATTGTGTAAGTCAGTGTAAAATGTCTTAACCCTAAGGTCTATTCAGCTTAAAACAAAAACAAAACAAAAAAAACACCCGGACGAGTAGAAGCTTGACAAGACTGCTCCTCAGGCTTGAGAAATAGCATAAACCAACCAAGCATCAATGTTGGCAGCGATGTCTAGCTTTGGGAGCTGATAATAGCATAAACTGTCTTAATTAAATTAGACCTCACCTCAGTTGGCTCAGTTTTGAGCAGCTATCTTCATTCCAGGCAGAGGTGAAAGGCACTTTCCCATTTAAGATGCAGTGTATGATAAGCAATGAACATTAGCTGATGAGCTGTCACAAGACTGATGTTGATTGCTGGCCCCTCACCTGCACACTCGTAATTTACTGGCAGCCATATTGTATTGGACTCTATGTTCTTATATTTATGCGATATGTCACAGAGTGAGAGAGATACACGGGGGACGGTGACTTGGTGAGAGAGAAAATACGAAGTAACTGAGGTCCTTGTAAGGCTTCAATTCCCAGAATGAATTAACAGTTTAAATGTTGTTCACAGTGCTATATAAAGAATATGTTTCCGTGTTCCATATAATCTTTCTTACTGTGTATTAATGTTTGATTTGTGTAGGTTCTATGTCACAGCCAGACAGTAATCCTGTTACAACAGCAAGAAAATTAAATGAGAGAGCAGAAAAAGCTTGTGGGAATGTTGAGGTGAGAAGCTCTTTCAGTGCTGCAATTATGGCCTGAAACACAAAAGGATCAGTACTGCAAAGTTATTTTTAGCCATTTATATTTTGTTTAGCATAGATTTTTTGTATGGAAAGTCAGAAGAAGATGGTTAAGAGTAAACTGCATAAATTACAGAGATATTAATTTTAAATACAGGAACCATTACTTTATCAAAGTAACAGCTAGAGAATGTAATTTCTTTTCATCTTTGATATGAGGCTTTTTTTGCCTCATATCAAAAATCAGCAGCCACAAGCTCCACTAAGCTGTTGCCTTGCTTTCTGAAACTTTTAATAATTGATGTTCTCAAATGGAGGTGAGGCTTAGAAAGCAGCATCAAACTTTTACTGAAGATTTTCATTACATTTGCTTTGTATGTGCTGTAGAGATTAACTGTTAGTCACTAAAGAGGAATTGTTGGGCACATGTATAAAAGATTAAAAAAATACACTGAAGTCAACAAGCAAGAGATCATAATTTGCAAATTTTCTATTGGTGATTGGTTCATCCAGTAATGACATTTGACTAAAATCCATCCATCCATTTTCTGAACCGCTTAGTCCTCCAGGGGTCGCGGGGGGGCCGGTGCCTATCTCCAGCTGTCAACGGGCGAGAGGCGGGGTACACCCTGGACAGGTCGCCAGTCCATCACAGGGCCACACATAGAAACAGACAGGACAAACAACCATGCACGCACACATAAGGACAATTTAGAGTGACCAATTAACCTAACAGTCATGTTTTTGGACTATGGGAGGAAGCCGGAGTACCTGGAGGGAACCCACGCATAGACGGGCAGAACATGCAAACTCCATGCAGAAAGGCCCTGGGCCGGGATACGATTAAAATTAAAATTTTTAATCTAATTAATTACAGGCTTTGTAATTAATTAATTTAAATTCATTTCATTTTAATCGCACATAAATATTTGACCTGAGAATAGCGATAATTTTCTTCACATGGATTTTTAGTATGAATAATGACTGAATACATAAGTTTAAGTGATCAGAAAAAATAAAAAACTTTCTGCCAGAACACCGATAAGAGAATCATGGAGAAAGCAGAAATGTCTCTCAAAGAGAAATAGATAAATTAACATGGTGATGACCAAGCAGAGCACCACCATTATCCCTCCTTGCAGAGCTGTGGAAGATGAAATCCCTCTCGGGGAATGAGTTCTGAGATTCCCTAGAGGATTGAGTCCAGAGGTGCATAAATAGGTGCGATTAAAATGCGTTAAAAAAAATTACGCGTTATTTTTGTGTAGTTAATCACTCTTAATTAACGCGTTAAAGTCCCGGCCCTAATATATATATATATATATATATATATATGAAGAGCTCTTTTACAAAATGAGTTTGTCATGTCATGTAGAAACAGAAATGTGTTAGCAAAGTCCAAACAAGTAGAAGTTATTAGCCAGGAAAAGCTTGATTAGTGCAACTATATTTAAAGATCTTTGTGAGACCCTGTGGCCTTTTAGTTTGCACACAATTAATTGATAAAAAAAACGTAAAAATGATTGCCGGTGTTTCAAAAGATTTAGCTTGTATGGATACATTGGTTTTCAAATGAAAATGTAATTCAATAACGAAAATGGGTATCCAAGCGAACCATGTGAGGAAAGTATCTGTCCCTATACCTAATAGCTAGTTGTTCCACTCTTGGAAACAACTACCATCAAGTGTTTGCGATTACCAGTGCTTCAAGCATTGAACACCTTTTTCAAAGTATTAATCACCTGTTTAAGGTCATGGCAGAGCATTTAAAAACAAATTTAAGTATGGGAAGTGACTGGCTAGTCCAATTTATTGTTTCTCTTGAGCCGTTGTTTTTTTTTTATATTTACCAATTCATATGTTTATAGGATTTGACAACTCCAGGACCAATACAGTTAAAAAAGAAACTAAGGATGGTAGCAAACAATACAATAAAAACTAGAAATCTTTTCCAGGGAAAAAAATTCTAACCATCTTAACGAAAACCGCTTTATTTCTGTCGGTTTTGCAGACAAGGATGGATAAATAAATATTTGTGGGTGAAATTTGCTCTCCATCAGATAGTTTTGAACAAACCAAATTGTAGTCCCCTTTTCAACACATTTCTACATTTGTATTCTCTCCAGACTTTGGTGAAAAAAATAAAGCTAAGTTACATCCCAAAAATTCACCCTACCAAGTTGGATACCTTATGCCACAATGATTACCAGACTTAAAATTAGGTTTCTGGTCAGGATTATCACGTAAAAGCGAAGTGTCACCAACCACCTCTGTTTCTATCAGACAGCTGGTTTAGAAGATGAGATATCGCATAGCCTCATCTGTTTCAGTGTAAATCAATAATAGCATCTTATAAATCGGATTCAAGTCTGTTGGGTTGTGATGATTTTGTTTGTTCTCTGGGATAGGTAAGTCAAAAGACAGCTGAAAGTTGGCCCTAATTGGCCAAATGAAATGAAAAATGATTTGATCTTATCCCCAAATTACAACAATAGCAGTCAGTTGTATTCATTCAGTGTCTTTTCCTGTAGATACAAGACTCTCATGTAAACAATCTCAACGTTCCCTTGCCATGTCTTTTATAGATTTTTACAGTGCCAATGACAATTAACAATGATGAAAAACAATAATAAAGGAGTCCCCAACGGTAGTGTGGTGAGGCTTTCTTTAACTATGCCATTTCTTTGTTATAGGACAATTGTGCCATTTGGCAGGGAAGCTTCAATCAGCTGTCGTTTCTCAAGTTTCTTTTCCCCTGAGGATCACACCCCAATCACACATCTTTCCATCCTCAAAGAAATGCAATCCAAACCATTGTTTTTGCAGGCATATTTGCCCCATAACAATGCAAGATTATAGCTTGGTCATATTATGTAATTTTTCATGTTGATTTATAGAAGCACCGTATGAGATTAAACCATGTCCCTATTAGAAGGTTATAAGATACACACTCACACTTGTCCTCATTCACCCTGTTGATGACGGATGCAGTAGGGAACTGTTTTACTCAAGTGAGCTATAGGATAAAAGAACCCACATACATTCTTATGGGTAACAAAGATAGATAAATGTAATTTGATTCCCTATAAACAATACTATGAGAAAAACACATAGGGCCGGATTTGTCAATAGTTTGCGCTTGTTAAAACCCGTGCAAACCGCATAGCATCGCAAAAACAGGTTCTGGCTAATCTATCAACACCGCACAGAATGCATTGGGCCTGCTAAACCCACAGCAAGATGCACGTAATCCATTTAGTGCTATTGCCCTTGATGAATATGCAATCTGGGCGTTTCTATAAGAAGACGCAAAATATTGGGAGGAGAATAGGCAAATACGCAGTAGTAGAGTAATTAACACTCTAATGGCCATAAACCTGAGTTATGTAAAAATATTTTTTTAAATATGTTTTCCCCCCAAAGACGCATCAGAACTCTCTGCGTGCTCATTACATCTTCGCCTTGTAAAGATGCGCTGAGCGCACATGATCCTAGTGGATCCTCATTATTTTCTCACGTAGTGGTTAATCTTCCTGGAGTCCAATTAAGAAAATGTAGTAATACACTTATACAATACCACAATGATAATTGACATTATATATGACATTTTAAAAAGAAATTCAAACATGCTGCAGTTTTAATCAGTTTAACCCTGCAATACAATTTGTGCATGCAGCAGAGAGCAGCGCATGTACACTGCATGAATTTACGGAGCCCGGCAAGGGTCAAGGGTAAAAAAAAAAGGCTGTTGGAAATCCGTGCGCACGGATTGTTAAACTGTGTGCACGGATTGTTAAACTGTTAGCACGGATTGTTAAACTTTGAGCACGGATTGTTAAACTAGCCTTTTATCGCTACAAATCAATGACGGCGCTGGGATGTTTGGAACTATTGAGGGCTCCATGAACCACGTGACCGCGTGTCGGCGAATTCAAAGTGTGTCGTAACTCTCTCTACTCAATAGACTCTGGATTCAACTATGTATCGTTGTCATGGTAACTGGTGACATATTCCTTTAGGAAGTGTCATGGGAATAAATCTAGGCACATGAATCGTATATCAGCAAATTAGCCACTTTACTGGACATCAGTGACTCATCCAATACACTGCCACTCACTGAAAAGTATATGAATATAGTATAAAATCTAATACACTGTTATGAAGTTTGCATCAGTGATAAAACAGGACAAGAAAATGATACAGCTAGATTTTTTATAGAATTTTATAATATATAACTATGAAAACATATTTTCTTTTGAACAGATAAAGATAGATAAATAAAATAAAAAATCCAATTATATAAAAAATAATGAATAGCATCACTGTACATGTCTGTAGAAGTAAAAATATTGACTTTAGCTATGTGTGGGCGCACGTGTGGGCATGGGTTAACAATCCGTGCTCACAGTTTAACAATCCGTGCTCACGGATTTCCAACGGCCTTTTTTTTTTTTTACCCCTGACCCTTGCCGTGCTCCGTATGAATTACATTTGTTACTGACAAAAAAAACAGACTTCACAGAATTTTAGCCAATTTTTTATTTGCCAAAGAGACATCATGGATCCATGCGCCTTATCCCTCCTCTCTATAGCCGTGGTAATTTTTTTAGCGCCGCACAGAATTTTGTGGTCATTATCAGGAATATTAATAAATCAGCCCCATAGACTGTTATCCTGTAATAATCTAATGTACTAAAAGCTAAATGAATAATTTACTCAATATTTTAACATTTATTTTCAAACTTTTTGGTTTTTATTTGATAAATGTAAATACATATTTCTCTTTTAACCAAAACACACATTTAATTACTTTCTGTATATGACACAAACTAAAATATATGATTACATCCAGTGTTAGAAATGTGCAATTATTATTTTTCTAATTAACAAACAGCAATATTTTGTATGTTTTTTTGCAAGTTGTTGTTTTTGTCTGCACAGTTGAAACCAAATCTTTACATGCACTGTATATATATATATATAAAAAATAGGGATCACTTTTTCCAAATCGATACGATGCTGATAGTTGGATTTGAGTACTTACCGATACCGAGTACCAACACCAAAAAAAAAAAAAAAAAAAAAAATGCAATAAATTGGAAGACTAATTTTATTTTCTTCTCTGATTGTTATAACAAATTATGGTGAATTAGATAAAAATAAAACATTAATAATGACCACAAAACATACATTTCAATAGGAAAGTAAACATTTTTTATGAATGATTGCGGTTTCCATATTTTAAGTATCTGTTCATGGTATCGGTTAACTGTAACCTATACCGATACAGTACATGAGAATTGTATCAGCCCGGTTACCAAATACCAATATTGGTATACCTGAAAAAAAAATGCACTTTTTTTTTTCTCCCACTGTCATCAGATTAATCCTCACCTTTTTTAGGTGAATGAGAATTTCCAAATTATTTGTGTTTGCTACATGTCAAGATAATGAAAGAGACACTTTTTTGCCTTTTAACATTTAAGGATTGTACAGATGATTATAGGGTAATTTAAAACATTTGAGGTAAATTAATGCATGTTGATATTTTTTAAGGCAAATGTAAAAACAATGTATCTTTGCAGAAAACTGTATGAAAAGCAACATAAATCAGCAAATATATCAGTTGGTCTATCAGTTTCTTTTAATACTCAGATCTAACAGGGCTTTTGGCAGGAGGTACAGAATAATGCAGATGTCATATCTGAAGTAAATTTTAGCATATATACTGTACGCCTTTGCTTTAGAACATACTAAGCAGCATCATAGATTACATCTTTTCATCAACCAATAGCGAGACAGCTTAAATGGATTGATCGTTTTCTAGCCAGCACTTCAAAAAAAAAAAAATTAATGAGACAAAGATGGCAAACATGCAGCAGGCCTTGGAGCAATCTGTAGTGCCCAAGTAGAATAAGGAATTCAAAAGAAAAGGTTTGGTTCTAATATGTTTTTCTCGGTATACACTGAAAGGCAGAAAATACTGGGTTAATTTTAGGTCAATAACTAAGCATTCCAAATTCACTTAAATTAAATTCAGTTTATTTATACAGCGCCGATTCACAACAGATGTCGCCTCAAAGCACTTTACAAGAAAAAGTTAATGCAATACCATCATACAAGCAGTCCAATCAGTTTAAAAGTTTTCTATTCATGAATCCCAGCAGATTGCATTGATTGACTAGCACTAATTGATGCTCACTCCAACCACAGAAATCCCTCATACTGAGCAACCATGTAGCGTCAGCGGAGAGAAAAAAAACTCCCCTTTAAGACGAGACACCTCAAGCAGAACCTGTCTTAATACATGCAACCATCTGCCACGACCGTCTGGGGGTTCGAGAAGACAGAGCAGAGACACAGAAAAAACAAAAAGAACTAATGTAAGAGTACTTCCTATATTAAAGAAAGTAAAAAATTGATAACGGGACTTGCAGGACAAAATTCATCCCTGTCAATGCCATCATCCAACAAAATATTGCAGCCAAGCAGAATGCCAGCCCAGATGTAGCATCTATTGAGAGAAAAACACTGTGAAAAAACAAAGTTAACAGTCAAAATAACACCAAATAATGCAGTTGGAGAGTTGTAGAAGAGAAAAATTTGTGAAAAGTGGTCAGTTTGTCATCAAACAGTCTAAGCCTATAGGAGCATAACTACAGAGATGGCTCTGGATAACCTAAGCCATTCTAACTGTAAGCTTGATCAAAAAGGAAAGTTTTAAATTTGGTCTTCAAATACAGCAACACATGTGTCTTGACTGTTATGTAGGAATAATGCAGTTCAACAAGGAAAAACCACCAACAACCAGAAACTAGAGAGGGATTTTTTTTGTTCATCAACACAGTTAATACACACACAACCTTCACCAGCTACACAGCTCTTTCTCCCATTGCTATTATTCGGAGTTTGCAGTTGCAGGGTTGGTTAGCAATGTGAACTTGTTTGTTAGCCATAGCTCACCTGTTACATACTGTAGTTCTGTTTGCAGACTTTTGCATGTTTAATCATCGTTTCAGTCACCTCTTCTGATAGCTTGCAATCCAAAAGCGTCTTTTATTTGCCCTGAAAGGGGCCGAGTCTATCGAATTTTGACTTTCCCATTCTGTTGTTTTTTATCAGAGCGATTTGTGCATCCAAAAAGGTACAACACATGATCTCATCTGTTTCTGGTGATGACATGCAGTAGGCAGAGAGCGACATAGAAATAATTCTTCTGGACTTTATGAGACACTTTATTAAACAAAAAACTATGCACATTTTCTCGATAAATTCAGCTCATTTTAGTTAGTTTTGTTAACACTGATTACAGTTTCAGTTTAGTTTCATTATGTTGCAAATTCTCGTTTTTATTTTTATTTCAGTTAATGAACAGGTTTTTTTACTTCTAGTTTTCATTATTTTGTCTGTTTTCATTAATGATAATAACCATGGCACGTTACTACATGTGGTTGAATGAAACAGAGAACTTCAAGGCTTTATCACAGTCACACTACAACTGTAGAGAGAGGAGCGAGCAGGTAATGGTAATGACACCATTGCAAATATGATGAAGATTGGCTTGGTGGGTGGAGATCCTGAGTGTTCTTTTTGTCTAACGGCATTTTTTAAACTGGAAGTAGTGACAATACTTCTTGCTTCAGCCTAGGCAAGGTTGTCTTCAAAAAGGATGACTATCTAACAAAATATTTAAAAAGCTTCTCCTCCTATGTTACAACCAGTGGTTCAGTCATTAGATGAGTATTTTAGTATATTGCTGTATTATTTTCTCTAAGAACCACCATGCTAATCTACATACTTAAAAGTTGGGTAGTGCTCTGTTTACTGTACAATATTACAGATACACTATTTGCACTACTTTAGGGCTATATTTTCCTTTGTTTCTTTTTTACCCCTGATTTATTTGTCTTAGTTTTGTATTTAAATGTAAAGTGTGTGATTATTTCAATTCAATTTTTTCTATATTTTTTTATTGATACATACGGCTGCAATCTTTTTAAGTCCAAATAAATACCAAATGTTCTAAAATACTGTATGTTTTGTTGAATTTCTTTAGTCTTCATTTAATTATTCTAAAAAAAAATAACACCACAGTTACTTTGCTGAGTAACTACGTTTATTCAGTAACTGTGTAACTAACTGAATTTTGTTTTGTTTGTTTTTTAAATGAACTCATTATGTAACTATAACTAATTTGTTTTTAAATGTAAGATGTCCTAAACTGTTTATATGTAAGAAGGGGTATGTACAACTCTATTCTAGATTTAACAGGGAGCCAATGATGGGAAGCTAAAATAGGATAAATGTGATCCCTCTTTTATTTTTCAGCAGACCTCTGGCTGCAGAATTCTGGATCAACTGAAGGCAATTCTTTTAGAGACAATTCTGATAAACTTCTTGGCTGACCATTTTTACAAAGTAGGAATAAGTGTGCCACAGACCAGTGGGGCTCGTTACCATACCACTGAAATACAAGGCAGATACTCAGTTGTGTTAAAGGGTTAATCGTTTCTTTCATTATGTTTACACTCCTTTTTCCTTTAAATCAACATTCTTTAGGGAGATTTTTTTTAACCTTTGTGTTCTTTTCTTTCTACTTCAGATATCCACTGCGACTGTGAGCATAGTGGTGACTGATGTTAATGATAACGACCCAAAATTTGACATCACCCCCAGCTCCAACTTCACTGTTCAAGAAGAACAAGCCGAAATCTTTGTTGGGCAAGTCACAGTAAGTAAATTGTTACTTAAGAATGATTATTTTTGGTATTCTTTGTTGATAGATAATAATGCCTGTATGTTATTACTGTAAATATTTTAACTACTATTTGGTTATTGCTGCATATCCATGTTTAATAGTAACTACCAAATAAGAACATCAAAGACAATTACGTGATTTTATTCAACATAATTGACCTAGAACTTATTCTCTAATGGCTGCAATGGCTGAACTTTAGTGTGCAACCAGATTTTCTAATTACTTATGTAGATTAAATGGCTTATATTCTGTTTTTGGATTAATCAAGAAACTTGAAATAGTCGACATAGTCTGTACCGTGATGCAGAAGAGGATATATGAAACAGCCCATTATTTTTCTTTGTATTATTTTTATTATTGATGTTTCTACATTTATTCTGCAGATTACTCACAAACATTCATCTACATATTAAAGTCCAAAACAAGTAGATGATGGTGAAGAGATTAATATTATGATAGGATCTGACATTGGTTATTTCGTTTCTAGTCTGTGTTTTTTATTCAGTTCAGTTTAGTTTATTTGTACAGCACTAATTCAAAACACATGTCATCTCAAGGAAATTACTAAGAATTATTACAGTTCAATCATACATACATTCCAATAAGTTTAAAAGTTTTATATCTAAGGAAACCCAGCAAATTGCATTGAATCACTGACTTGCAGAGTTGACTGCTCCTAGACTAACATGCACTGTAGCAACAGTTTCCTGCTTTGTGTTGTTGACTTCAGTTATCTGTCATACTGAGCAAACATGTTGCTATCAGTGGAGATGTCTGTGGTCGGCCACATATCATTTCATTAGAACAGTGCTCAACAGTCGATGCAATCAGTAATCAATACAGCTTTTGGGCACTATAGCTTTATTTTGAAAGGACAGTTTATCTAATATGGTATTTGGCGATTTTGAACCCCAGTAGGTGTAGAAAACAACTAAACAGTTGCTTACATGCATTTTTAGAGTATTCAATGAGATGCACTTCTAGTAAAAAAGCTTTCTTACTCAATCAAAACGTACCTTCTGTTTGCTATTGCTCCCTGAGGGGGAATGCTTTTGCAAGCTGACGACACGGCAATGGTAGGCAGACCCGCCTGAAAAAATTAAGGCCCCCTGCCACCCTGGCCGGGAATTGCTTTGCAGCACAGACACACCAGCAGAGAAGAATAGAATGAAAACGTCTTCATCAATACATCTGCATTTTGGGGCAAACTTACTGACAGGGAAGTATAAATAAGGCTTAAGCCTATAACAGCATAAGATACAGAGATAGCTCAGGATTACCCAGCATGTTAAAGTGAGACATGAGAGAGGCAGAGCCAAGGAGAGCAGTCTATCTGGACTGCCCTCCACCCCTACCCCAGCTTACACCTGATTCACACTCGGTGTGAATCAGGTGTGGACTGGACTCCAATTGGCTACTGCAGTCCTGAATTTCAGTGCCCCTCCCGAAAATCTCCCAGAGCCAACATTCTCCCGAATTTCTCCCAATATCTCCATTTCTTATGCTGCCTTCGAGAGCCCATCCAAACCAGTGGGACGTGGGACTTCTCCTACCTGAAATCTACTAGCTCCCACTTCTAAGTGTTCGAGGCAATTGAAGTGGAATGTAAACAGAAAATATGGATGACCGCCGCGCTAAACAGATTTTGGCTTTGTTTATGAAGAGGCATTTATATGGCAACAATATTACATAGTAATAATATTACATAATAATAATTATTATTATTACATAATAATACACATTCACTTTGCACTGGGTAACATTGGTTGACAATATAACATCTTCATCATCTGTCTGTAGTCCTAGTTAAAAGCGCTGCATATCACTTAACTAACATAAGGTAAACGGGTATACTTTACCGTATCTTCATGCTAACAGATAATAACGACATTCACACCATAATATGAAAAACAAATTGTGTTAAAATTACAGTGTCTAAAACAACACTACAAGCAGAGAAGTACAGTTTATAACCTATTCGTTCAAGTTTTACCTCTCACAACGTGAGACTCCGTGGGCGCCGCCATTATCCTCTGACTTAATTTTGGTGAAGTCGGGGTACGTGGAACTACCCCGAGTTCGCAGGTAGGAGGTTCCACTTCGACAGGCATTGCAGTGCACTTTTCCTATTTGGAGGTAGGATAAGTCCCATGTCCCACTGGTTTGGATGGGCTCTCGAATGCAGCATTATGTGAGAGGGACGGAGAATAGAATCTGTTACATTTTTATTTTGCTAAGGAAGGTGCTGTGAGGTACAGATTCCTGATTTCAGTCATTAAAATTCATCACCTGTTGGTGAAATTTGCTGTTTTGAATCCAAAATAGGTTAACTACATGTTTCCTATGTCTGATGAGGGAAACAGTCAGCTGTAATTCGTGATGAAAATGCAAGCCGCAAGTCTTCAGAACAGTCTTTATGTGACTGACAAAAGCTGTAATTTCAATTACTTTTTAAATATTACGACATATTTAAGATTAAAAAAAGTTTTAACCAACCTCAAGTCTAGTTTCCTTTCCTTTTGGCTGCGCGATGGTAACTTCAGTGGATCAAGGCTTTTTCTTCCAGCTCAGAAAACAAAGTTACAACAAAATCAACAAACTCAATGCTGCACTGCTACCAAAGTAAAAAAAATATATATTTCTCACTTTCTCCCGACACAGAGACTCATGTGAGTTTTTAGAATGATTAATGAGTGATTATTCCTAAACGGTTAGTGCTGCTGACCAGGGACGTATCCAGGAGGTTAATATGGAGGGGCTAATGGGGGCCAGGGTGGGTCTGAGACTGTAGCACTGTGGCCCTTTTCAATGTCTACCTGATTCTGCGGTCTCAAGGTTGGCAAGTATGCTGACAATGCAGGCCTGGGTGATGAAGAGTGATCCATCATAATGGATCTCTCTCTCTTGAAATGGATGGATTTATAGCGTTTTAAGGAAAAAAAAATAATTAACTTTAAATTTATCATCAACAATACTGTTGTTTGATTTAATAATGTTCTACTTGAGGCAATATATATATATATATATATATATATTCCTTTGATCCCCGCAACATGTTCAAGGTTTTGCAAGAGAAAATAGTGATTGACTGTGTCAAGGGCAGCATTTAGATCTAACAAGACCATTACCTTATTTTCTCCTTTAAAATTTAGGTTAGACTCTGTTCTTTTTAGTTTTCTGCAGTTTTCCTCTTAATGTATGTGCCAAGCCTTTCAAAGTACACTATTAGACTAGGCTTTTTCTGGTGGATTGCTTCCAAAGGACCTCTGTAAGACTGTGGATCAACATCATGGCGTTTTACTCAGCTGAAGACTTGTGCCCAGCTACCTGCTAAACTGGATCACCTTTTCTGGACACCTTTGAAAGCCTGTGATTAACAACATGGCACACTGCTCAGCTGAAAACGTTGATAAGCTACTCCAAAGACAGAACGCCCTGGAGGAACAGCTCCGGATTATGGAAGAAAAACTAGGCCGTTTGGAAATTAATCATGAATTCAATGCTGGATATAACAATGAGACGACAATACCAACAAAGGAACAACAACAACAATAGAAGTCCGACAACCCCGTGCTTCGGTCCAGCCTCAATCAGAAAGCACCGACAAACACTATTCCCTCACCGAGGCGTGGAACAGTTCTCCTCGAATTTCGAGGAGAACTGGCCGCCTCTAAAATGAAACTCTGGAAATACCTCCACGCCTGTTCCTAGGAGAATGAAAAAGCAGAGGAGGGAGCTCCAGCCATCATTCTCTCCCCCTGAAATTCCCCTAAAGAACAGATTTACAGCCTTAGACTCTCTGCAGGACACAGCCCCTGCCACCAGTCAAGGCCAGCAGGAGAAATCGAGGAATACCGCTATGGATGTAAAAAAAGCAAAAAGAAACAAAGCTAAGGTTCTGATTATTCATTATGGCTCCATAAATGGGATTGAAAACTTCTGTAGCCATAACACAAACATCCACTCTTTTCCAAAGTAGACTATAAGAGAAATTATGGGGGAAAAAATTCTGTCTATCCTTGCACTTCACCCTGGAATACACACACTGATCATACATGCTGGCTCTTATGACATCAGCCTATGCCAGAGTGAAATCTTAAGAGCTGATGTATCACAACTGCCCTTGGCTCTAAATCAGCTCAATATCTCAAACACCTGGATGTCTGGCCCAGTCCAGAAGGTAAGGATGAACGGTTTTCTAGAATTAGGTCTCTTCACAAATGGATGAAAACAAAATGTGTGGAAGCTAACGTTGGATATGTGAGCAACTTTAAAATCTTTGGATCGGCGTCTCTTCAATTCACTTTCAATTCAGTTTATTTATATAGCGCCATTTCACAACAGATGTAATCTCAAACCACTTTACAAGAAGAGTTATCACAATACAATGTTTAATTTAGGAATTAGAGAACCACAGACGATTGCGTCGTGACTTCTCAGCAATCATTCACACTGAGCAAGCATGAAGCGACAGTGGAGAGGAAAAACTCCCTTTTAACAGGAAGAAACCTCCAGCAGAACCAGGCTCAGCATAACCGGTCATCTGCCGAGACCGTCTGGGGTTGGGAGAAGGCAGCAGAGACACAGAAAGAGCAACAGAACTGATGCAGAAGCTGGTAGCAGGGCGTGGAGAATGTTTCTCCACTGGAATGCCATCTTAGTCAGGGTCGTCAAGCAGGGCGGCTCAGGAGCACCTACTGTAGGAAGAGACTAATAGAAAACAGGTTAGCGCTTGAATTGACAGCACATCATGCAGTTGGGGAGAAGTAGGAGAGAAAGTAGGAACTGACTCTAATAATGTCCTCTAACAGCCTAGCCTAAAGCAGCATAGCTACTAACATTAACCTGTCTCCTAGCTACTAGGAGACCTAGCTACTAACACTCTACCTGGCTTACATTAACCTATCTCTACCTAGCTACTCTACCTCTTCCTATCTCTTCCTAGCTTTTGACACTCTACCTGACTACTAACATTAACCTGTCTCTTCTTAGCTACCTGTCTAACCTGTCTCTAACTACCTATTAACCTGTCTCTAACTGTAAGCTTTGTCAAAGAGGAAGGTTTTAAGCCTAGTTTTAAATAAAGACAAGTTGTCTGCTTCACGAACCAACCCTGGGAGCTGGTTCCATAGGAGGCGAGCCTGATAACTGAAACATCTGCCCCCCATTCTACTTTTAGAAATCCTAGGGACTACCAGTAAACCTGCAGTCTGAGAGCGAAGGGCTCTGTTAGGAAAACATGGAACAATCAGGTCTCTTATGTATGATGGAGCTTGATTATTAAGAGCTTTATATGTCAGAAGGAGGATCTTGAATTCTATTTTAAATTTTACTGGGAGCCAGTGTAGAGAAGCCAAAACAGGGGAAATGTGATATCTTCTTCTTTAATACATTAGAACCCTAGCAGCAGCATTTTGGACTAACTGAAGACTTTTAATTGTTTTCTGTGGACTACCTGATAATAAAGAGTTACAGTGATCCAGCCTTGAAGTAACAAAGGTATGGACTAGTTTTTCAGCATCACTCCTGGACAGGATGGTTCTAATTTTTGCAATATTGCTAAGATGAAGAAAGGAAATCCTAGAGACTTATTTAATGTGAGATCTAAAAATAACACAGAGGTTCTTTGCTTTATTACTGGAGGCCAATTTCATGCCGTCAGGGTGAAGGGGTTGACTAAGTAGTTTCTTTTTCAGAGCTTCTGGTCCAAAGATGACAACTTCTTTTTTATCAGAATTCAGAAGCAAGAAATTTAGAGTCATCCAAATTTTTATGTCTTCCAGACATGCCTGTAGTCTACCTAACTGATTGGATTCATCAGGATTTATGGATAGATATAGCTGTGTATCATCTGCGTAACTATGGAAATGTATCCCATGCTGCCTAATGATTTTACCAATAAGAAGCATATATATAGTATTAGAAGAAAATCAGTGCTATCTGAACAGAGCTGGAATTAAACTGCTGGCGGCTAATATCTTTGCACATTTAAAAACAACGCTCCAAGACTGTCTAAACAAAGCTTACCCAAGGTTAGCGCCTCAACTCAGCCCACAGATAAGCTTCCAGGCGGCGCCTCCAACTTCAAACAGCCTGAGAGAGAGTCACAAAACAAAATTGGCCGAAGGTCAGCAGCCTCTCACAGACCTGGACAGACAACGACAATGATGACTCAGCAAAACTCGGCTCACCGATAGAATTCTGCAAAAAATTACAGGAACAAATTATTAAAGGAACTCAGCTAACTCCAAGATTCTCACTCAGGTCTATTGGACATGATGATTCTCTTATCTCCGACGTTTGATGTCCTCGGCAGCCAGATCTCAACCAGAACATGTCTGGCTACCGAGAAAATAGCATTCCTGTGATTATAAGCAGAAGAACTTACAAATCCAAGAATTTTCTCCGCATTACGTCAAATCTCATAAATATCACCTGTCAGAATAATTTAAAAACTACCAATGAATCTCTTAAATTGGCATTACTCAATATTCGGTCACTATCAAATAAGTATTTTCTAATCAATGACTTTATTACTACTCATAATTTACAGTTTTTATCTGAAACTTGGTTAGATCCTCAATGTCGGAAGCCACTTCCTAATTATACATTTCTAACTGAAAGCAGGAAAGAAAGGACGGGGGGTGGGACTGGGAACAATTTTTAAAAAAACACTGAACTTTAAAAAGAAATCACTGGGCACATTTCACTCCTTCGAATACCTTGCTACAGAGATAAAAGAGCCAAACAAGGTCTTAGTCATAAATATGTACAAACCGCCCAAAGCTAGCTCAAACTTCTTTAATTACCTTAATGACCTTCTTTCTGTAATATGTATTGAATATGACCAACTAATTATTGTGGTAGATTCGAACATTCATACTGACAACCCCCAGGATATACGGACTAAAGCACTAAGTGATACTGTCCATAACTTTGGTCTAACCCAGAATGTCAAACAGCCAACACACAAACAAGGTCACACTTTAGACCTAATCATTAGCAAGGGATTGAAAATCTCTAACATCTCCGTAGTAGATGTTGCATTATCTGACCATTTCTGCATCTTCTTTGAAAGAATGATCCCGGCTAAACTATCTAAACAAAATAAGATCATAGTAAAAAAACGCTCCCTTGTTGACAGCTCAGCTGAAATCTTTAAACAAATTTACTGCTCTAACTCACCCATAATAATAACACTCGGACTACATTTGCAATAGTTGAAAGACTAACCAATCATCCAGTGACAGCAGCTCCTGAGCTACACTCCACCAGGGCCTTTAGTGAATTTGCATACTTCTTCACTGAAAAGATTCTAGAAATTAGAAGATCAATCTGTAAAGCAGCACCCAACCCACCACCATTTTCATTCCCATGTAAAAAATAATGCAGATAAAATGTCAAACTTCAAGAAACTAAATCAATCAGATCTTGATGAAATTATTAAACAGCTAAACTCCTCCTCTTGCTGCCTCGATATCTTACCCACACCTTTTTTAAAGAAAGTTCTCCCTGTCAATAAATTCGATCTGATGCAAATCGTTAACGCATCCCTCCAGTCAGGTGTCTTCCCCCAGGCCCTCAAAACAGCAGTTATCAAACCCCTATTAAAGAAGAACAACCTAGATAATACATTGATGCAGAATTATAGGCCAATCTCTAATCTCCCATTCATCAGTAAGATTATTGAAAAAGCTGTGTCTCAACAGTTGAATACATTCCTGACAATGAACGACTCTTTAGATAATTTTCAATCTGGTTTCCGTACCCATCACAGCACTGAGACTGCCCTCGTCACAGTTTTCAATGACATCCGCATAAATATAGACAGCGGCAGAACCACACTTCTGGTTCTGTTGGACCTCAGTGCAGCGTTTGACACTGTTGATCACAAAATGTCACTGGAACGATTGGAGAGCTCGATCGGACTCACTGGTACAGCACTTCAATGGTTTAAGTCTTACCTCAAAAATAGGCAGTTCTTTGTGTCCATTGGAAATTTCTCATCAGAAAAAACAGAAATCACATGTGGGGTCCCCGAGGGCTCCATCCTAGGACCCCTCCTGTTCAATATCTATATGCTCCCACTAACCAAGATTATAGCAGCCAATCAGATAAATTACCATAACTATGCAGACGACACACAGCTACATATTACATTGTCACCATGTGACTCTGATTCTATCCAGACCTTAAATGAATGCATTGAACAAATCAACGACTGGATGTCCCGTAACTTTCTCCAGCTAAACAGAAACAATACAGAAGTAATTATTTTTGGACCTAAGGATGAACGATCCAGAGTCAGCACACAGCTTCAGCTAATACAACTAAAAACGACCAATCAGGCCCATAATCTAGGTGTAATAATGGACTCAGACCTGAACCTCCAGGGTCACATTAAGGCAATAACAAGGTCAGCCTTCTATCACCTGAAAAACATTTCTAGGATTAAAGGACTGATGTCACAGAAGGACCTTGAAAAACTGATCCATGCGTTTATCTTTAGTCGGATTGATTACTGCAACAGTGTCCTCACAGATCTACCTAAAAAAGCAATTAGGCAACTGCAGCTGATCCAGAACGCTGCTGCCCATGTTCTCACTAGAACTAGGAAAGTAGAACACATCACTCCAGTTCTTAAGTCCTTACACTGGCTCCCTGTAGCTCAGAGAATAGACTTTAAAATACTCCTACTAGTTTATAAATCACTGAACGGTTTAGCACCAAAATATGTTGGAGATCTGCTGTCACTATACCAACCCAGCAGACCACTCAGGTCCTCCAACTCTAGCTTACTTAATATTCCTAGAATTAGAACTAAACAAGGAGAGGCAGCTTTCAGCTTCTATGCTCCATAAATCTGGAACAAACTTCCAGAAGAATCCAAAAATGCTGAATCATTAGGCTCTTTTAAATCAAAGCTTAGAACTCTACCATTCAGAGCTGCCTTTGAGCCCTAAATTCCGCTTTCTGATCACTATTTGATTCTTATGGTTTAAGTTTTATTCTTATTTTATTTTTTTCCTTTTTAACCTATTATGTTTGATCTGTTTTTAATCTATATTGCATAAAATTGTGTTTGATCTGTTTTTAATCTATACTGCATAAATTTGTTCCTTACATCATCTTTTCTTATTGATTGATGGTGTCCATCTGTTAAACCAATATGCTTCTGGTTTTATCTAATCATGCTTCTGTAATCATGTATTTGTTATCATTATCACTGAATCATGTAAAGCACCTTGAATGGCCTTGTGTTGAAAGTGTGCTATATAAATAAAATTGCTTTGCCTTGCCTTGCCATTATCGGAGGCAATGAGTAAATTATTAGTAACTTTCCCCAGGGCCTTTTCAGTGCTGTGGTGAGCTCTAAAAACTGACTGAAACTCTTCAAACAGGTTGTTATTGTTTAGATGCTCACAGACTTGATTTGCAACTATGTTTTAGAGATTTTAGATAAGAAGGGAAGATTATATACAGGCCTATAATTTATTATGCCATCTTGATCGGGGAAGTTTCATCAGTATATGTTTAATATAGTAACCTTAATATCCTGTAATATTTGCTAAGGATACTTCAGCATATCTAAAATGCATTTGCCTTCTATTGTGTATAAATGTTAACAGACATTCAGCTATGTAAGCCTTTAGAGTACTCGAAGCTCAACTGTACACACTGTTATATACAGTATTTATCAGTAAGCATTTTGAGTTCATGACGTGTGAAAAGAAAACCAAAGGACACATGAAGGATGCTTGGGGTTTGGAAGCATTAAAGTTTTCTTGAGTCTCCCTTGCAAGTCTTTCCACAGGAATACAGTGAGCAGCTAGAAAAGGGCTTATTCCAGTGCACAAACTCCCTACATCTTTCTCTGCTTTGAAAGCCTTTCTGAGCTGGCAACTCACCATCTTCAGCTGAGATTGTCACTAACTAGAAAAGTACATTAAAGTACTTAACTCACTGCTACCCTGCTCTATGTGTGCTTTCTGCGGCTGCAGTTTACCTTGCTGAAACTGACTATACGGATTATACAGTAAGACATTTCTTTAAAAAATCAATAAGTAAAGCAAAAACAATAAAAGTAAACAGGATGGCTATTGTGAACATTTTTTTTAAATATTTACACATTTTCAGTAGAATAGAATGGAACATTTATATGGCCTGATTGGCATTTTTATTTTCTGATTGACAACTGTTAGCTCTCACATTAAAAAAAAAAGGTCTTGCTAATGTGATGTTGATAACCTGTAATAAACTAACCTGAAATACTTGAATAACTGTCTAATTATCTACTGAAAAAAACAGACAAATAAAACATTTTAAATGTTAATTAGAGAATAGATGTTCCAAATCTAATGATGCTAAAGAATCAGAATCAAAGTCAGTGTCAAAATCTCTTTATTTTATACTGTCTTTATATCACACATCTCTCTTGGTCTTTCAGAAGGAAATGAAGGTTTTAATCACACTGTTATCCCAGAGAGAAATTTGAGAGCCATTGTATAGAGCATCGGTTTCCTTTATCAAGGCCATAGGAAATAGATTATAAAAGTCACTTTACAGTGTCAAAAGATACTGTAATTCACTTTTCTTTTCTAAATCATGTTCTCTCCAGAGATATGATATTACACCCACCTGTGAAACAGTTGTAAATTTGCAAGAGTCTTTACTTATTTCCTTAAGAGGGCCGATTGTTTATGGAGACACGGCAGCTGTCTGCACAGATCTTTTTAAAAGTCAACTTGAACCACAGCTTTTCTGCAAGGTTTTAAATATCTAGGAGTGCTTAAACTTATGTTCTGCTATAATTTAGTTTTATTTGTTTTAATTTGCTTTTATTTCAATGTTATTGTTGCTACAAGAAGTAATCATATAAGTGAAGCTTTATTTTTTGTATTCTTAATTGTTTTATCGCTTGTACTGCTGCTTTTATTTTATTTATTTTTACCTTTTATATTTTTACCCTAGTCTTGTAACACATTTTTCATATGCAAGCGTATTATTGTCTTTTTTGTGAAGCAGTTTGGTTGTTTTTGACATATATAAGCAGAAATGTGTGTGCAGATGGTAATTTACTAGGCGTAAGTAAAAAAAAAAATCCTGAGCTTCAGTACGATTTTTGTAAGGCAAAGTTGTATAAAAGAGACCTCTGGTTAAATTACCCTGAAAATCAAATTACTGGAAATATACCTACAGTAATAATGGTAGATTTTATGTAAGCAAAACAGAAAAATAACAGTTTGGAAGTTCAGAGAAACACAGATTTTTGGAGAAAGTAGCTTACTGTAAAAAAAAAAAATCTTTAACAGTTGACCTAAAGGTTCATTTTGACAAAATTATTAAAATCCAGCAAGCATCACTGTGTCTGTGTTTTCAAGAGGAAATTAATTGATTTCATCTTAAGGTCCAGTTTGTAAAAACCTAATGACTAACCCCACTTAGCTGGAGCCATCCAAAACATGGTACATAGCCTGTTTATGGTTTATCCCTTCAGAAATGTAATAACTAAAAGGACAATGGTTCATAATTAGGTGCCAAAAAAAAAAATATTGTTTTCATGCAAATCTGTTTTCAGACAGATAAGACTATATCTTGTAATTCTACACAAACCTTCCTGAACCTTTTTGAACCTCACAATTGGTTTATTACCTCACCTTAACCAATCTGCAACTGCATAATCCCTTTATTGTTTGTATGAATTTAAATTGATTTCCTTAAGTCCAATATGAATGCGTTTATATAAATGTCACGCACTCAAAGTATCTTCACATGTTGGAAAATGTAGCATATTTGCAATACAACATGAACCAGAATCTGCCTTTAAATTTGTGTTAACTATTATTTCTGTGTCTGCCTTGAATATATTTTAGTTTCCTTCTGGTTTATCTGCTTGAGGTAATCCTTTCATGGTGGAGAGACATATTTCTTGAGAGAGATGCCATTTTTCATGCAGGGAGCGCAGATTTGCATTTTAAGACATCATGCTCATTGCACATCGTTTGAAGAGACCGTTCCCCTCGGGATGCAGCTTCTCAACAATCTGTACTTGTAGAGTTCATATGCGAAGTATTTTATTATGTTGCTAAATGGTGGAATCTTGCCCAAGACAGCGTTTCACAACATACTGTTGAACAGAGCTGAAATGGTCAACATGTGGTAAAACCAGTGAAGCATGTTAGATTTTTGCTACATTAATACCAAGCACTACTCTCTGTGTCATCATTCCTTTCTGATAAGCTGAGAAGTGATCAGTAATTGCTTAGTGCCTTTCCCGAAGCCATAATAACATCTTGAGATGAATATCTTCTGTCTAGCTGAACAAATTTTGCTCCTTTCAGAACAGTGGCATCCTCCCAGTTGCATGACATGTTAAGCGACTGTCCAAGTCACAGAAAAACAAGCTGATGAGAAGTAGAGTGTTGAAATTAAGCTACTATTTGTGTCCATTTACACATTTCCTTTTTAAATGTGATGGTAAGGTCAAATCAGCTCACTTCATCCCATGCTGCCATGAATTCACCTGCAGGGTGAAATACATAATGGAGGCAGCCACGAGTCTGCAGGCATCTGCCTTCGGTTTGGATGACTGGAGTCTAAATACATAATGCAATTAAGTAGCTTAATGTTAGCCTTAAAGTGCTTTGGATTATCGTGACAGTAATTGGAACGAGTTCCCACCTGTTCTTTTTTTACATGCACTTGATTAGATTAGCAATATTTTGGCTACCACAAATGACGATCATCGTTCTGGAACTGATAACTCATGCAACATTTAAACCCATTCTCTCTGCTCTCAGCAGGGGAGCAATAGACTCAGCTGTTGGACAAATCTGTGAAAGCTTGTGTCAGGAAAATCATAAAGGCATCATGTAAAATTAGATAGCAGTTGGGATTATGAGCATCTCAGCTAATAGTTCTTGTTTTCTGGATAAAGTCAGTTGGAGGATTTAAATTGTGTCCAAGGACCACCAGATTGTTATGCCATACATATCAAGAAGTGGACCCGTCTAACCTATAAAAAATTATCTGCAAGTACTCAAAAAAATCATCCTAAAACTGGGATACAAGTCGCATTTAGTAATACGTAGGGATGACAAGCTTAACTAGGCATAGACCAGTTGATGTTTTCACGGTAAGATAGTGTTGAGATAAATATTTTTTACTGGGTTTATTGACTCTGAAGATTGAAACTGTAATATATATATATATATATATTTGGTCACACCTTCTCATTCAGTGAGTTTTCTTTATTTTCATGACTATTTACAATGTAGATTATCAGTGAAGGCATCAAAACTATGAATGAACACATATGGAATTATGTACTTTTGCGAAAAGTGTGAAATATACTGGCCTCAAAAGTCACCGGACCTGAACCCAATTGAGATGATTTGGGGTGAGCTTAACCACAGAGTGAAGGAAAAAAGGCCAACAAGTACTAAGCATCTCTGGGAACTTCTTCAAGACTGTTGTAAAACCATTTCAGGTGACTACCTCTTGAAGCTCAAGAGAATGCAAAGCAGCAATCAGAGCTAAGGGTAGCTACTTTGAGGAATCTAAAATATAACACATATATTCAGTTATTTCACCCTTTTTGTTTAAGTATATACAGTAATTCCATACATTATGTGTTCATTCATAGTTTTGATGCCCTTAATTGAGAATCTACAATGTAGTCATGAAAATAAAGAAAACAAATTGAATGAGGTGTGTCCCAACTTTTGGTACAACTACTACTATATAACTACTTTCATTCAAAACACAAAATAAGCATGTATTTCTGCTTGTACTAAAATAACTTTCTTTCAGATTATTGCTGTTATAAAAATGTTACGTTTTTTTCAAAACTTTCAAATCCAATTGGTGCAGAATATTATACTTTTTGGCTGTTCTCCTCTTTGTTGAGTAACACAATTATGACCAGGTCGGTCCTATTAGGTGATTAATTAGGGTGAAATCAGTTTGGGTAGGTCTTTTAGGCAGGGTATGCGAACTAGTTTTTAAGCAAGACCCAGTAAACACTATGATACATCATACAGAACCGTAAAATGTCAATCTTTGCGTGTGTAAGGCTAATTCACACCACGTGATTTGCTATGATGACCATTATCTTGTTGCTTTTTTTTTTTTTTTTTTTTTTAAGAAATACAGTAATGGGAGATCTATTGTGGATAATTTGTCTTTCAGGGACAAGTATGAAAAAATTGATTCAATATTATGGTGATAAGTCACTTTATCCTTTATCTTTCAGTTGCATTATCAACCTTTACTTGTGAATTATTAACTTCTAACAGACTGTAGTAAAATCTGTTACTCTTGAATAGAACGTGGGTGTTCAGCTGAGCTAAAAATGGTATAGGGTGTATGCTTCTCAAGTTTCAAGCGTCTCGCGTTCATAGATGCACAGAGGTATTTCAAGGCCTTAACTCTTGTCACATTGCACGATGGAAGCAAGCACGAGACTTGGCCTAGCCAGAGAAGAAGAGGAAGAGGAGATGGAGGAAGATGATGAAGAATAAGAAGGTAAGGAAAAGGAAAGGTAATATCAACAAGATTCCTTTTCCCTACATTTTTATTCTTCTGTTCATCACCTTCCTCCAACCTCACTTGTTCAACTCCTTAAATCCACATCACATTCTTTCACCAATTAGGTAAAGTCTTCTGCTGGGTGTTCCGGATTTGAGCCAAAGAAAATCTGGCCAGTCTTATTAATCAGAACAGTGACCGCCCCCAATTGACAAATAGGGCCAGTAAGCAGAGAGTGAGATCAATTTTCTGGAGAGAGTGTACAGATTGGTGGAGAGAATGGCCTTTGCTGTATTCATGGGTCGTGATTAAACGGAAATGAGCCGCTAACAGGAAAAGGTGGCGTTGGCCTGTGGACTTCACAACTGAGACAATAAAGAAGAAGCTGCTACATGAATCGAGTCTGCACCCAGGAAAGGTTGAACTATTTACATGTATTCAGATGCAGATCTTCTAAATCTGCCACTTAAACTTAAGAGGACTTATGACACTATATGTCAAAAATCTACTCTTCCTAATGTTTTTATTATTTTATTTTATCAACAGCAGCCCTAATATGCTGTTGTAGGAAAGTGGTAAACATGTAGAATAAAGAATTATTTAAATTCTAATGCATGACTACATTAACATTGAGTCTCTAATTGCTTATTTTTAGGCTCAAATGTCTTTGACTTGTTCATGGTTGACTTTGTGTATCTATTGTATTATTCATAAATTTTTGTTTTCAACTACTTAAGGTTTTATTTCAGGGTTTGCATGAAAAAAAACAACAAAAAACAAAACATGACTTGTTTTTGTCTGGCAAATTACACACTTGCTTGACTTTCAATATCATGAGGAGAAGTGCGACTCAAACATGGGAGTTATTTTGGCTCGGTTGCATCCCTGAAGCTTAAGGGGCTTTGTTGTTGAAAGCTTTGTAAATATGCAAGGCATCGAGACAAAGCCAAACTCTAACGAATCATGTAATGGATCAAACTCAAAGCCAGTTGCTGTTTGCATGAGGTGAAATATGTGTTCAGTTCTCTTTTAACAGGTGTTCATCTGCTTTTTCTTTGTGAATAAATATTGCTTATAACAAGTGCATGTAAATGGATTTTGTGTCCCTCACTCTTTATGAGCCTACCTGAACAGCTTTAGGAAGGAATCAAAGTTATTTAAATATATTTAGGGGTTTTCAATTTTGACTTACATCTGATTATTTGATATCTGATTATATGTTTCCCACAAATTCTTATCTGTTTATTGTTAAGTTGCTAGTCCAATAAATTGAGCTAATTATGGTCACTTGCTCACTTTAAGAGCCTGCCAGGATTTTGAAAAGTAGCATTTGCAACTGGCTAACATAAAATAAACCAAACATCTGATTTTTCTTGTAGACATTCTCTCATTTAAACTCTTTCATTTTTTTTTTCTCTTCAGGCCAATGATCCAGATGCAGGTGCCAACGGCCAGGTTTACTACAGGATTGTCAATCATCCTGACTTGTTTGCAATCACTGCCAACGGAAGTATTTACACAAGACAACCTCTAGACAGAGAGTTAAGAGATCAGTATAACCTGGTTGTTGAGGCCTCAGATGGCGCTGTAGACCCTAGAAGAACCACAGTGACTCTATTAGTCCAGGTTCTGGATATAGACGACAACAGCCCAGTCTTCTCACAGCAAGAATATGTGGTGAATGTACCAGAGAACAGCCCTGTGGGGACTATTGTTCTGAAACTAAGCGTAAGTTATCATAATTAAAATGACTATTTTTCCCTCTTGGATCCAGTAATAGCACTTAGGATTGTTATTTAGTATTGAAAATGCAAAGCAATTCCAAATGAAAGCATCATGTACAAACCAAAATAAAATATTTTTGGAAAGAGGCACTTTTTTCTCTTACAACAGGCACTTCAGTTAACAAGTCCTGAAGTGCTTTTTCTTAAGTCCCATCACGAGTTTGGTAGATTGTTCCACATTAACAGACATCTGCATACTACACAAATAATAATAATAATAAAAATAGAACTAAAGGTATTTGCATCTGGCCTCAATACTGTCACATATCAATGTAAATGTTTACACTGAAGTGTGGTGTGAATAAATCATGTACATTTAGAGCTAACATTAGCAGGGGGGCAAATAATTGCTGGTGTATTGTGAGTGGCATCTTCCAGATATGGATATAGCTGGATGTGGGGAGAGTGAGAAGAAGACGGAGGTAAATAAAGTAAGGTATTTGAGTGACAGTGGCAGTATGACACCATCATAAACTATGCAACAACACATCAACTCTGAACTGACACTAGTGGCAGGTTTCATACCTACTGCGCAAAAGGAAAACTAACTAGTCAAATATGTACAGGATTTATATTAGCAGCAATTTGTTATTTTAAGCAATACAAAGATTTTTTCAGACTTATATTAACTTAAGTAAAATACAACATTTAACTATTAATTAAAAAGTAAATGCTTTTAAAAACATTTTTGTAACTATTTTTATAACTTAAAGGTAAACCCTTCAATCGACAGTAGACCAAGTATAAGAATTCTAAGAAAATATTGAAATTATTCATTTTGACTTGAGAAGTTTAAAAAAAGGATTTCAGCTACAAACTTTAAAAGCTATTCTTCCGTTTATATCCAACCGTACCCATAAACTCTACTGTGGAAAGCCGTTTGAGCATTTATCAGATATCTTTGGTATCCAAACTTAAGTCCATGTATTGGTACACACTTGCCACACTAGTATAATTACTAGGGTGCACTAGTATAACGGCTGTGTCTTACTTGTAATGTTTTTCCACTACTAGTGCCACTTTTAGCCTAGTAGTGTGCAGTCAGACCCTACTAGTAAACTGCTGTGCTGCACTAGTGACACTGAAAGACCTCCACATAGAAGCTCTACCCGGTCTGGTACCCTGCTAAGCTATAAGGCCCCCTGCTGGATGGGGAGCGTTGGTCCAGATGATGCTCAAAGTCACCGAGCATCCTCCATGCTGTCTCTTCTCTGTCTTCTCAGACCCCCAGACGGTCGTGGCAGATGACCGCTTATACTGAGCCAGGGTTCTGCCAGAGGTTTCTTCCTGTTAAAGGGGAGTTTTTCCTCTCCACTGTCGCTCCATGCTTGCTCAGTATGAGGGTTTGCTGAGGAATTGGTGTGGTTGGAGTCTGCATGATCCAGGCACAACCTCACGCCGATGACTCAACGCAATCTGCTGGGATTCCTTACATATAAAACTTAACTGATTGGAATGTTTGTATAATTGTATTGAGATAACTTTTGTTGTAAAGTGCCTTGAGATGACATTTGTTGTGAAGTGGCGCTATATGAATAAAAGTGAATTGAATTTAATTGAATAGTAGACATGTGTCACCCACTAGTAGCCTCCTGGATCCTACCAGCATTGCCAAATGCCCACTAGTAGCACTAGTACGGTATTTTGTACCTAATTAGTGCTACTAGTATAGACAAAATGTTCACTAGTAAGGACAAAGTGTGTAGTAGTACATGGACTTAACATTGGATATCAAAGATATCTAATAAATGCTCAAACGGTGTTCCATACCGACTAGCTTTCCTCTGCCGATAAAACCATCCCCAAAGTATGTTGCTGCCAAAATCTTTTATTTTGGAATGTGTTTATATGAATGTGCAGTGTTGTTGTTTTTTTGCCACAGATAAGCAGTTGTATTTAGGCCAGGGAATTAAATAATGGTCTAATTTGGCCAGATGAAACTCTTATTCCTGCTTTCTGTGCCCCAAAATGGTTTGTGGCATATTACAAACAGGGTTGCTATTATGGCTTCTTCTGTTAAAAAGGTTGGTGGAGTACACACATAATTGCTGTCCAGTCAACAGATCACCCAGCCTATGATTTGGTTCTGTTCTACGTGCAGCTTCTCTAATTAATACTATCCATGTCAGACTTGTCAGTTTAGGTGCAATACTAAACGGTCAGACTCTGGTGGGACCTAGTTTCACTAAATGTTCTTCAGATTTATTAGAATAAGGATGGATAGCTACAAATACACACCGTTTTTTCTGGTTTTCTATAAATAAACTATACTGAAATCCATGTATCAACTTCCTTTAACTTCAGAATTATCCACTACAATATGTTTGTCTTTTACAAAAAACAAACAAAACGTATATCTAAATTATTGTTAGTAACATAACAAAATGGGGAAAAGTACAAAGTGATATGAATATCATTGGAAGTAGCAGTATATATTGAATTGATTACATCAAACCTAAATTCAAGGTTCAATGTTCTTACGTGATCAGGATACAGTGAGGAAAAAAAAGAATTTGGCAGCCACTGATTAGTGCAGTTTGTTCCACTTAAAAAAATGAGAGAGATCTGTAAAGTTCATCATATGTACACTTCAGCTGTTACAGATGGAATTTTAAATCTGATTTCTAAATAATGATATAATGGTACAGAACATAAGTAATGGCAAAATAATTATTGGCAATGACAGAGGTCAAGCATTTGTTTTAGGTGTTTACCAGATTTGCACACACTGTAGCTGGTATTTTGAACCATTCTTCCATGACATCTTCTCTAGATCTGTGATGTTATGGGGCTGTCGCTGGGTAACTAACACTAACTTTCAACTCCCTCAACAGATTCTCTACCTGATTGAGGTCTGGAGACTGGCTTGGCGTGTGAAAAGCTTTATACATAGCCTCCCCTTTTTTGTCCAGGTTTTGTGTTTGGGATCATTGTATGCTGGAAGATCCAGTCAGGTTTGATCTTCAATGATCAGATCAGTCGTCCTGTCCCTTTAGCAGGACAGCAGCACCCCAGGATTTTAATACATTGTGATGTGATGTATTGCTAATAATAACCTTTGTTTCTGTGGTCCCAGCCCTCTTCAGGTTATTGACCAGTTCCGCATGTGCAGGTCTGGGCTGTTTCCTCACCATTCTAAATATAATTTGTACTCCATGAGTTGAGATATTGGATGGAGCCCAACGTCGATGGATATAGTCAGGGATCTTGTATTCATTAATCTTCTAATAATTGCTCAAACAGTTGATCTCTTCTCACTAAGCTGCTTGTCTATTGTAGACTGGCTCATCCCAGGCTTGTGCAGGTGTACATCTTGTCCCTAGTGACCTTGGACAGCTCGCTGGTCTTGGCCATGGTGGATTTTGGAGTCTGACTGTATGAAGTTGTGGACAGATGTTTTTTTATACAGATGAGTTCAAACAGGTTCCATTAATACAGGTAACGAGTGGAGGATAGAAGAGTTTCTTAACGAAGTAGCAGGTCTATGAAGGCCAGAATTCTTGCTTGTTTGTAGGTGCTAAATTTTCTCACAGGTGATGTGTGCCTATCATGAACATGACAGACCTCTGTCATATTTTTAAGTGGGTCAACTTGCACAAATCTGTGGCTGCAAAATACTTTTTTGCTCCATGGTATTGACCATTTTGTATGTACTTTCAGTAATTTATACTACAGTGTTTTCCAAAGTTATATTTTTGTTAAATTCTTGAGCATTTATGCATGTGCTTTCTTTCATCCAATAACATACAACATTTTAGAAGTCTAACACAAAATATTGAACGGATTACTTGAGGGTTTAAGTTGTTTCCTGCCTTAATAAACCTAAAGACTCTGTAAACATTACCAAGAAATCAAATTTGGTCTGGGTTTGAATATTTCCGATCCCTACAGGCGTAATCTTATAATATATTGCAATAGCCTTTGGAAATTATATCTGCTTTGTGATTTGGGATTTCATTCTATGAACTTTAGCTTTCCTCAGTGGCTTAATTTCATGAAACCTGATTAATGAATGATTGGGGTAATCCCTGGAGCCTAAAAAAAAATTAAATATAACACAATCCTCACTCTTGTGAAAACCCTGCTTTTTTTTTTTGCACTTATATCACTTGTCTTTTAGAATACTCATATTTCTGCTTCTCTTCCCACAGGCTGTAGATGCAGACCTGTTCTCTAACGTCACATACCGCATCAAGACTCAGTCAGCCAGCCAGTTGTTCTCTCTTAACCCTATCACTGGGGAGCTAGCTGTGGTGCAGCCCCTTGACTTCGAGGGTCTGGCAGCTATGGGCATGGGGGCTTCATACACTTTCCAGGTCGAAGCTGTCAACCAAGGAGGACTAATGCCACCAGGACAGGCTACTGTCACAGTCCGCATCACAGTAAGAGCCCAAAGACTGCCTGTGTAGCATTATATCTCAGTGCTCTATTCTCTGTCCCATACCCCCTCCCATCACCTTGATTGTTGCTCTGGAGATACTGCCTTGATAAGTGACTATGCGATGAGTCATTAGCAGGGTTTCGCAGTAGTAATATCTTTCAAAGGGTATGACACAGAGACCAAAACACCAAAGCGAATTGAAAACATTAAAGTATTGCAAATGCACTTTCATTGCAAAATGTCGCTCACTGCAATGGTTAATTGAATTACCTTTGTAAAACACATTTTAGCCTCTTGACCTACTCACACATACTGCAACACCACAAAGGGAGCTATGATGGATTGGTGTTTCTGCCTCACATGCACTGCTATTCACGATCTGAATGACTCATTAGCTTTGTGACAGCAATTATGCCATGCTTTGCAGGAGCTTGTCTTTCCTTTACAACCTTTATAACCTGAGCGAACAAAATAACTATGTTGTGAGACTGTGCGTGTCTATTTAACAATGTGTATTTTCACTCTGATTAATTCTTCAAATTGTGTGCACATTTACTGTATCTCTGCTCATGAATTCAGTCCACCTACTTAAGATTTACAAAATAAGCATTCAGTTCTGCATGAGAAGAGGAAGTTTCTTCTTTTGAGCAGTTATTCTAACTTATTGAGTGAGCATGTCCTGATAACAGCATGTTTTGTCACATTATGTGTGCTGTCACCAAGGAAAAGTGTCTTATATTGTAAATTAATGGTAAAGGCATTGATACCAAACCAATTTCTGCCATTTGATATTACTGTGAATGAGTCTAATGGATTCAATCTAGCCTCAAGGGGACTAGAGATTGAGTTGATTCTTCTGCTTTCACTTTGTCTTTTATATAACACCTCAAGAGAGTTATTTGAAGTAATTTTCCTACCTTTTCTTTTATGCTGTTGAAGTTATATATTTTTATTGTTAGCTGTTATGAATTTAGTGTTGCACGTGTCTTGCAGCTCTCAATGTTCCCTATGCTATTTGTTTTCTATCTCAAAAATGTTTAGACGATACATGTGCTTATGATCAATTGAAGTTAAGAGGATTTTGCAAGTAGTACTGGAGGTGCTGCACTACTTTATACGGTGGGGGAAACTTGTGGTACATTGAAATGTAAACATACATGGAGTGGCAGCAGATTGTGCGGTTTTAAGATTGCTCTGTCGTGTTTGGCAAATATGACACTGTACTGTACTGTAACTCAATTTGAACAGAGGACTTTGGGGAATGCTATCTTTTACATGAGTTGGCTGACATGGCTTCATATGAGGTGGTGTGCAGTGAGTATGGGCACACATAACTTAAGTTACTTAACAAGAACCAGCATCCATCTATCTAACATGCTTAGTTTAGATTAACTGTTTTTTACCCAGGATGCCCAGCACAATAGTGTAATTTGTTCTGTGGTCCCACGTCCGCTTACCATTCACATATGCAATCAAACCTGCCTCAGAGACTTAGGTTTATAGGCGATCTAGAGTTCACTACTCGCTTCCAAATCAGAGTTTGATTGCACATTTACACCTCCCCAAACGAACCAGACTTTCTGGGCAAAACAAATTAGAATTTGATTCAAGCACACTAAATAGGGCTGGTGTGAATGAATGCGCCCTTAAAGATTTTCTGTAAATATTTGGCTATACTTTTAAGGTGGTAGAATAAAGTGTTACAAGTATGTTTTCCACCTGTGTTATACATATATAACTGGCTTCTTAAAATCTCAAACATTACCCATATAAACTATCTGGCTTATAAATTTACTTCTGTTTTCTGTAAATACAGTTGGCCAAAAAAGTATTTGGCAACTATCCATTGTGCAATTTTTACCATTTATAAAGATAAAAGAGGTTTGTAATTTTCCCTAATGTAGACCTCAACTGTGAAACAAAATTTAGAAACGCACATTGTATGATTATTAAATAATTTTTTTGTTTAATGGTGGAAAAAAAAAACGTATTTTGTCATCAGAAAAGTTATTCTCTGTACTGTAATGTAATCTTGTTTGGCAATTACAAAGATAAAAATGTTCCTATAGATCTTAGCATGTTTGCACACACTGTAGCTGATACCTTCGCCCATTCTTCCATGCAGATCTTTTTTAGACATAGGAGTTTCAAGACTGTCGCTAGGCAACCCTGACCTTTAAATCCCTCTAAACACTGTGTTATTTATACCACTATTACTATTTTGATGTTATCTGACCACATATCATTCTTCCAATCGTCCTCTGCATAATCCAGAAGGTTTTTGGAAAACTTTAGACAGGCCTGGAAATATGTTGGCTTAAGAACGGTAGCCTTTTGAGCACTGCAGGATATTAACCCATGACAACGTAGTTAGTGTGGTACCCAGGTTGAAGGAGATTGTCAGTGATCTTGTATTTATTCAATTTTTTCACAATTGGTCAAACTGTTTATCTCTTCTCACCATGCTGCATTCCTTTTGTAGATTAGCATATCCCAATCACCTTGAGGTGTACAATCTTGTCTTTTGTGGAGTTTGGAGTCTATTTGAAACAAACTCCAGTTCATTTACTAGGAAACACCAAACAAACAAACTCTAGTCTGCCTAAAAACATCAGTCTTGGTTAAATTGAAACAAACACTGCTTCAGTTCGATTGCATGTGTGAATGGTAAACGGATTGCACCAAAAGTTGGAAGTGCACTATTGTACAAGGCATCCTGGGTAATAAAATCTAAACAACCAGGCATGCTGGAGAGATAAATGCTGATCTTGTACATACATTGCTCAACGTCTGCACAAGGAGGCCATCAGTGGTGGAAGTTTTATTCAGGTGGTCCTTCTCATCGCAAACTACCTTATATGGAACCGTCTCAGCCGTCTTGTATAAAAAACATTTTCCATAGTCTTCCGTAGGGCTGGGGGATATGTCGTCAGGACGATTGAAAATGTCTATAGTTTTATATGAATCTCTATTGTTTAAGTCACGGTTAAGCTTTTACGGCAGTAAATAACGTAAAAATGCACCATATGGCATCCCTCTGCATGCTGCAATACATAAACAAGCAGGCAGGAAGAACCATAGCCAACACGTTTCAGACCAGGGATCTAAACAAGATGATCAGACAACCCAAACCGAGGAGCTTGGTCTCCCCGCGTGTCTCTCCTCCACTGCCCCATCCCCCACATGCAGCTTCAACAGAATAAAAGCGTTTCTCAGAACGACACCGGCTCTAATAGTCGTTTTGTTCGCTAGCAACACATCAGTAGTCTGCTACGGCTAAAAGCCTGTTGCAGCGTTTGTGTCTGGAGTTTATCAGAAGTAACGCCACCACTCGACACTGCTTTTACAGCTTTTGACTCTCTGTATTTGTTGCCGTGGTTCTTGAGAAGGTGATAAAATAAATGGGTGGTTTTGGAGTCCATTGTTTAGTCTGGGAGCTGGCAAACTTTACAAACAACTGTTGTCTGATCTGCTTCTGTCTTCTTATAAATGCCAAACGGCATCAGTGTGACAGACATTGTCCCTCTTTTACATAGGAGACACGCAGATAGAGAAACAAATAAAAATGAGAGGGTTCAAGAGGAGTGTAGCAGCAAAATTTGGATGCTTTTCAAATATGTTTAATTCAAAGGCAGAGTGTAGAGCTGAGCCGCTCTCCTAAAAGATCACTGATGTCCATAGCTCCCGCAAATGGAAGATCACTACATGATGAGTCTGGGTGGTGCTATTGTCATCTATCATTTAAAACTGCTTTTCCACGTTGTAAATTTTTATAAAATATTCAAGAAATAAAATAGTTTAAAAAATGCTATATTGTGAAGTATATCGTTATTAGGATATAAACTGAGCTATATCGAGATATAAAAATTTGGCTATATCACCCAGCCCTAGTCCTCCGCCTCATTCTATGTTCATCCTGAGTTACTGTTGCAGTATTTTTCTGGAACATTTGCCAAATACAACAGATCATTCCTAAAACCACTGCAATCTGTTGCCCATCTATGTTTGTTAATATTTCACTGCGCTGGAAGTTCTCCCGGGCATTTTTGGTGCCAAAAATCTCTGTTTACGTGTGGATGACAGGCCAAACTGTAGAAAAAATATATCAGTTTTTTTAGATACCCAGCTACGTGTGGACAGGGCCTTAGTCTAATATGTGAGCTATTACTTTTCCTGGGGTGCATGCCTTAGTTCAAGGTTTGGAAAATAGATATGAAAATTTCACCCATCTTCTCTTCATTGCTAATACTTTGAACCCTTGATCATGTTCAAACTGTTTTCTTTTTAACAGCCTGACATTTAGCTCACACTTATTATTACTAACATTTGATATTTCCCACTTCAAAAGGTCCAACCTGCCAATTTGACAAGATTGGTTCCTTAGGGTATTTTCACAAAACTAAACCGTGGAATTGTCACTCTGTTAGACATTTCATAATTTGAATATGTTGGTAAGGATAAAAACTCTAATTTCAGTCCTGAAAAAAGGTATCATGAATTCAGAATTTTATTTTATTTTTTGCATAAGAACCTCCTAAACAAATGCAAACCTTAGCACTTTTACAGATATGTCATTATCTCACCATTTACATTTTTTTTGTGGGTTCTCAAAATGTTGCCTCAAAAGTAACGTCTGTTAAGCAGCAGATTGCAGGCTATCTAAGAGAACTAATAGTCCTACTTTCTAACCAGCTGATATCAGTTTGGTCTAATCCCAGTTATACATTATAAAATGCAGCAGGACAATGTGAAATAACATTGTGTGTGAAAGATAAGCACATTTCATTAAAAACTCCTACATTTAATAGGTGTTTGTATTTAGCTCACGTTTTTCAACACTATAATTAGTTAATGTTATACATTTATATTTCAAAGTCTTTTTGCAAACACTATCAAACTGTGGTTTACTTAATTTGATCATACATTGAGATTCTCAAACTTGCCCCTCCTAAGTTGTACATGCACTACTCACTACATGTTTATTACTGTCTGTATGAGAAACATTTTCAAAGTTTTATGCTGAAAACAATGTTGCCATTTCAGGACATGAATGACTACTCGCCCATCTTCAGACGAGACCTGTACAAGGGATTGGTGGCACCTAATGCAGAGAAGGGAACAGTCATCATCACGGTTTTTGCTGACGACCAGGATCCACCAGTGAGTGCAAGCTGATAATAATCCCACACTACAGACTTATGTTTTATACATCCCTTCTATACAGTTTAGGCTAAATTAATACGAAGCCGAATCCTTCCTAGAGACAGCATGTTGCTGTGAGACAAACCATTTTCAGCATTAGCATATTACACAAAATATTTTCAGGAAGGTTTTAGACTGTGATCCTCTCATTAGAGATAGAATGTGGTGTATATATTCAATTTACACTGTTAGTTCTAAATGCATGGAGCTCTTCTTGTACTTTTCTACTAATATGGGACATCAACTATTTCTGAGATTGCTCAGTGCCATGCCTTTCACCTAAAGCCTTTTTTTCCAGGGTAGTGCTTCTCCCATTATTCAACTTTTACATTTATTTGCTTTTTCAGGTATCCAATGTTAAAAAGAGGAATAGAAGAAATATCTTTAGTTCCGATCCGTTTTTTCTGTAAAGTTCTGCATGACCGCATTCTCATGTTATCAGTTGGCCTTCTGCTGGTGGGATATCGCCAAGGCTGAATAAGCTTGTATTCTCTCTACTGCACATGAACACTTAGGGAAGTGGATGGCTGTCAGTTCTAACTGTGGGTGGTAGAACATCTTCACAATATCTATCTGGCTGTATTACATCTCACTTTATCTCAGAAGGAGGCTCCCCCTTCTCTTGCTTTTTTAGTTGTTGTAACTCAAAAAACTTTTCCTTTTAGATTTGACCTTCACAATGTTACCATTATCACTCTAAACCTCATTTAGGAAGTTTTTATCTAGTTGTACTAAAGTCTGAAAAAACAAAGGCAGAAGCACAGTTGCAGTATGAAAAGCTAGCCTGATGCAGGCAAACTAGCCTGATTGTCGTAGGCCTGGATTTATGCTGTATCCAAGCAATAAATACTCAAGATTACCTTCCTTCTCATTACCTGTACCTTGTAAGAGGTGGCACTTACAGTATGACTATCTGAACAAGAGGTTTCCACGGATACAAATATTTGTTTTTCTTCCGAACAATATGTAAGGAATCTATTTGTAACTGAAAATGAAAGTCCTTTTCTATCTGTAGCAGCAGTGCAAGTTTGCTATATTGATTTTGGCAATTCCTATGTTCCCTAAAGTATTTTAGTCACAAATCAAATTGGTCAATGATCTATTTACAAATAAAATAACAGAAATACGATTTTCTGCTTCCTCAGCTCTAGCCCCACTGTTTTGTCTGACAGATAATAGTTTGAAATGTATTTGATGTGTACGACGAACCCCTATTTGTATTTATCCCGGGTCAGGATGGAAAGTATCACATCATGAAGGAAACCCAGATATCCCTCTCTATGGAGGTGTTTTCTGTTTAGAGAGACTGTAATCACTGGAATAAGGAAGCTTTGATTACTGCTCAGCCAGTGATAGGAAAAACCTAATACCTTCTTTCTATGAGAAACTAGAAGTCATGTGGGACTAAGCAAATGCATTTGAATTATTAATCATTAGTAACTAACCTCCTCTACAAAGTCAAGAATTGTTACTGCTGGCTGGTGTCGAAGCTAAAGAGGAAAAACATTAGCAATGACTTTATCGAATTGCTGCTGTTCCCAAACATTTTAAGCCCATTGATCTAGATCCAGAAAAAACAAACAAACAGTAGAAGTCGAAAACCTTTCAGATAGTTGACATTCTTGCTAGAAGTTGACATCCCAGCAACTTCAGGTCTGACCTTTCAGTCTTTAGTGAAACTGCAAAGAAACCCAAGAAGTTTCAGTATGGATCAATGACATGTTAAATTATAAAACCATGTATTTGTGCAGCAATGTCTTTTTGACAGATGTGACCAAACATGATCAGTGGTGGTTGGCCTACACACTGGCAGACTTAAGAGCACACGTGATCCTTTTTTTTTCAGTCGGCGCAAACAAATTTCAAAGTCCTAATTGCTCAAGAAAGGATATTTTCTTCAAAAGCCACATTTATATACAGCACAGAGCCATTGTGGATAAAAAACACTAACTGATTTATTTATTTTTTGAGATGGGCGAAATTAACAAGTTAGACTTTTAATAACTGCAAACACTAAAATAAAGACTCAAAAATAAACAGCAGATTCATTCAAAATTATTAATGAACCCTTTGTTACTTTATTAAAAGTGTGATAAACATCAGTATAGTAGTTATTCTTGTGCAGCTTTGAAAAAACCATCAGTGATATTATAAATTAATTTGAACTGTGAAGAAAGAGTTTTTGTGAAAAGAAAACCCTACAGAAAACCTTGAAGTACATATATTTCATAATGGATTAACAGTTTCAACAGTATAGAACATATTTACATATTGTCTTTTCCTTGTCTTTATTTTGTACAAAAAACAAGCCATCAATTAAAAACTAAGCCTCAAAATGTTCAGCTTTTTTTTAACTATACAATGGTCAGAAAATGTCACATGACCAAACGCTTTGGCTCATTTTTCCTGAACACTTAGAACTTAGAATATCTGGCATTATTTTACAATATGCTGTATACTAAACCAGTGCAAAACAGTTTGAAATGAACAAAATCCCCAGAATGGAATTATATTTTAGGGTTTTAGTAAAAAGAAAACAGAATAAACATGAAGTACACATTTTTCATTATAAATGAATAATTTCAACATTATATAACAGGGGTCTCCAAATCCAGGCCTCAAGGGCCAGTATCCAGAGAGTTTTAGATCTTTCCCAGAATCAAATCATGGCTTGTTAGCAGAACCTCGGCAGAACTTTGCCATACCGAGGAGGAAGTTGGACCATATGGAGCAGAGTGACACCCAAAATTGGCAGGGCACCAGCCCTTTAGGCATGGATTTTGTGACCCCTGGTATATAACCTGATCTGACTCCGCTTTAGTCTTCCACCTGGGATGACGTGGTGAACACCTGCACTCCCTCACAGCATCGTTAGAACCCCTTGCATCCCTAGAGCCTTATCTGGTAGGCACCGAAGTTCATCTTCCTGTTCCTCTCCCAGCTCCTCCCCAGCAGACCAGCTGCTCCTCATCACAAAAGACTATAAAAGTAGTGCATTGTGTGTATTTAAGTACATGCAGGTAAAAAAAACAACAACAAAAAACTGCAGGCTTGCAATCTTCATTCATCCAAAGATTCAGATTACAACAAATTATTGGTCAACTGTTACCTTTTTTTACACATGAAATTGTAGCTTCAGGTTCTCCTTCAAACTCATAACATTCCAGGAACCTCTGTGGCGGTTTTACAATCCAGGACGGTCGTTTACTGATCATTTTCGTCTTTCTGTAGCTCTTTCTTTCCTCACTCTACATTGTTTGTGTGTGCGAGAGCGGTAGGACAGAGAAGCAGATTTGCTGGCTTTTTGCAACCGTGGAAGGTAAATTACCCTAATAACTTTATGAAGACTTGAAAACCCTTTTTTTTTCTTTTCTAAATCTGTGTAAATTTTTCTGATTACACAAACCGTTGTGGAGGTACGTACGTACGTACATACAAAGCGTGCATCCAGAAAAGAGTCAGTGACCACATGTTCAGTTTGCAGGGTAATGCGCTGATTATGAAACAGCGGCATGACTGTTGCTGCGTTTGTTTGGAGCAACTGCAGTTAATCACAACCACTGAGCACATAGACCCGGTTATTTATTTATATGTCCACCGTGAGCCGGTGGTGGCAATAAATAAGTCGGTGGCAGCCACAACTGAAATCTCGATGTAGGAAAAACCCTGGTTAAGATACATGTCAAAAAAGGTGAACAGCATATTAACATATACATCTAACTGTCAAGCATGGTGGTGGAGGCATAATTATGTGGGTTGGTTTTACAGCCACATGACCAAGACATGTCACAATCACTGAGTTGAGCATGAACTCCTCTGTACATGAAAATAGCCTGCAATGAAATATAACACAATTTATCTTATTTATATTTTTTTTCCTATAACTATATAATCTTTTTTAATAAGTTTCCTAAAATGATTTACCTCCCATTGGACATGCCATTAGCACCTTAAATAAAGATGGGCAGTATCCTTATGAGATTCTCTTAAATTATTTAGATATTTTAAGATGGTCCTAAATCTTTCTAAAACATTTTTGTGTGGTAGTCTCCCCTACCAGTGGTAGTAAGCATAAATACTTTATGCTATTTCACTATTTATGCCTACCTATTTGACATTGTGAGTTTTTTATCGTTTCCCCAATCAACCCATGCAAAAAAAAAAAAAAAAAAAATCAAACAGCCCATGAAAAAAATAAATCAAGTTTTGTTCTTGGTCCGGAGGGATAGGTTTTGAATATAATGGGAAATTAAATTATTATTAATCAGGATCCATAATTAACTAGAATCCAATGGTCATATTAAAGTCCATATTGTCACACTAATTAATTAATTTTGCTATAATGGACAATGCAGGGAATTTTAAAAGGATGAGTTGTTTTTTTGTTTTTTTTGCTCTTTATGTTTCTGATGAATGGCATAGCTGAGTTAATCGAATTGAAGGTATTTAAGGATCTTTGGTGAGGGGCAGGCTAATGGTGGATATAATAAGCTAATAGTTTTTGTTGTTGTTGTTGTCTTTTTTAGATAAGAATAAGATGATGCATTAGGGCAGCTCCTCAGAAGAAATACATGGAGCAGATCTCTTTTTTTTCTTCATGATCCATCCCAGCTCAATAAAAAAATGAATAATAAATGTGATTTATTGTATTCCTATATATATATATATATATATAATATATTATATAAAATATATATATATATATTATATATATATATATATATATATATAATATATATAATATATATAACATATATATATATAATATATATATATATATATATATAATGGGCCTGCACGGTGGCGCAGTGGTTAGCACTGCCTTGCAGCAAGAAGGTTGTGGGTTCGTATCCCAGCCCAGGGTCTTTCTGCATGGAGCTTGCATGTTCTCCCCGTGCATGCGTGGGTTCCCTCCAGGTACTCCGGCTTCCTCCCACATTCCAAAAACATGACAATGTCAAGGTTAATTGATCACTGTAAATTGTCCTTAGGTGTGAGTGTGTGCATGGTTGTTTGTCCTGTTTTCCTGCCCTCTGAGACCGACCTGTCCAGGGTGTACCCCGCCTCTCGCCCGTTGACAGCTGGAGATAGGCACCAGCACCCCCGCGACCCATAAAGGATTAAGCGGTTAAGAAAATGGATGGATGGATGGATATATATATAGTTTTACAATATTTTACTTCATCAATGCCTTTTTTGTACTTGTGTAAGATAGAATAGATCCACTTATGTGCATGCTAACTCTTTTTTCCTACAGGGGACTCCAGCCAGTTTTGTGCGCTACAGAGTGGACTTGGAAAGGTCCCCCTACAGCGGGAGCATCTTTGATGTTGAGGAGGAAACAGGCAGAGTCATCACAAAAGTCAACCTCAATGAAGAGCCCAGTGTCACCTTTAAAGTAAGTTCCTCTGTGTGTGTGTATATATATATATATATATATATATATATATATATAAAAAAAAAAAAAAAAAAAAAAATATATATATATATATATATATATATACAGGTGCTGGCCAGTAAATTAGAATATCATCAAAAAGTTGAATTATTTCAGTAATTCCATTCAAAACGTGAAACTTGTATACTGTATACTTTCCTTCCACACATAGTGATATATTTCAAGTGTTTATTAATTTTCATTTTTATTATTACAACTGACAGCTAATGAAAACACCAAATTCAGTATCTCAGAAAATTAGAATATTCTGAAAAGGCTCAATATAGAAGACACCTGGTGCCACTCTAATCAGCTGATTAACTCAAAACACCTGCAAAGGCCTTTAAAAGGTCCCTCAGTCTTGTTCTGAAGGCTCCACAATCATGGGGAAGACTTCTGACTTAACAGCTGTCCAAAAGACGACCATTGACACCTTGTACAAGGAGGGCAAGACACAAAAGGTGATTGCTAAAGAAGCTGGCTGTTCGCAGAGCTCTGTGTCCAAGCACATTAACAGACAGGCGAAGGGACGGAAAAAATGTGGTAGAAAAAAGTGTACAAGCTCTAGGGATAACCGCACCCTGCAGAGAATTGTGACGACAAACCCATTCAAAAATGTGGGGGAGATCCACAAAGAGTGGACTGCAGCTGGAGTCAGCGCTTCAAGAACCACCACGAAGAGACTCATGAAAGACATGGGATTCAGCTGTCGCATTCCGTGTGTCAAGCCACTCTTGAACAAGAAACAGCGTAAGAAGCGTCTCGCCTGGGCCAAGGACAAAAAGGACTGGACTGCTGCTGAGTGGTCCAAAGTTATGTTTTCTGATGAAAGCAATTTTTGCATTTCCTTTGGAAATCAAGGACCCAGAGTCTGGAGGAAGAGCGGAGAAGCACAGAATCCACGTTGCATGAGGTCCAGTGTAAAGTTTCCACCGTCAGTGATGGTGTGGGGTGCCATGTCATCTGCCGGTGTTGGCCCACTCTGTTTCCTGAGGTCCAAGGTCAATGCAGCCGTCTACCAGGAAGTTTTAGAGCACTTCATGCTTCCTGCTGCTGACCAACTTTATGGGGATGCAGACTTCACTTTTCAACAGGACTTGGCACCTGCACACAGTGCCAAAACCACCAGTACCTGGTTCAAGGACCATGGTATCCCTGTCCTTGATTGGCCAGCAAACTCGCCTGACCTTAACCCCATAGAAAATCTATGGGGTATTGTGAAGCGGAAGATGCAATACGCTAGACCCAACAATGCAGAGGAGCTGAAGACGACTATCAGAGCAACCTGGGCTCTCATAACACCTGAGCAGTGCCACAGACTGATCGAGTCCATGCCACGCCGCATTACTGCAGTGATGGAGGCAAAAGGAGCCCCGACTAAGTATTGAGTGCTATACATGCACATTCTTTTCATGTTCATTCTTTTCAGTTGGCCAACATTTAAAAAAAAACATATTTTTTCATTGGCCTTTAAAATATTCTAATTTTTTGAGATACCAAATTTGGAGTTTTCATTAGTTGTCACTTATAAATATCAAAATTAAAAGAAATAAACATTGGAAATACATTGGTCTGTGTGCATTGCATGAATATAATGTACAAGTTTCACGTTTTGAATGGAATTACTGAAATAATTCAAGTTTTTGATGATATTCTAATTTACTGGCCAGCACCTGTATATATAAACTTCTTGTGGTTGTCATGGAAAGTGGTAGAGTTATATATTGGCGGGGGGGAATGCACTATTTAAGAGGGCTCCCATGGATCCAAGTTGAGTCATAGTATCTATTTATAGCAGAGAGGGAGAAGGCTGGGTGTGCTGTGTCGCAGACAATCATGTTGTCTTGAAGTTAACAGTGTGATAGTGAAAAGTTAGGGGTTTACAACAATTTGCTTTAGGTAGCCTATTAATTAGTTGTTGAAATAACATAAAAAAGATGTATAAAATAAAATGGATGAATTGTAAATAAGTAAAAGCTTCAATTATTAAAACAGAAAGAAGGTTTAATCACACACCGCAGTCCCAGGCTCTCACATTACCTTGCCTGAACTGTCTGCAGTTACGGTATTATGTCTGATCAGTCTTTAATCAACTATGGAAACTAAGATAACAACAAAATAAAATGTTGTCATTTTTATTAAAATGAGGCAAACTATGAAGCTTTCAATAAAGTTTTTTTCTTTTTTTTTTATTCTTTTTTTAAAAAACCCATATAATTTTGTCTTTTTTTAAATGACGTGTGCAGTCAGAAATACTGTTTAACTGTAAATGTATTTTGCAGTAAGTTCTGTGTTTCATTTCAATTTGAGTAAATTCAACACAGGCTTTATCTCGATTTACCATAACAACAGAAAATCAGGTTTGGTTTACAGCCCAGTTTTACAGTTTAGTTCAGCTCAGTTGTTTCTAATTTAATGAAGTGCATTTAATTCCAAATGTATTCAGTTCAGTCAATACTAGTTCATTTGCAGCCATGAAAATGCCAATTTATGAAAATGTTTTTCAAAAATGGCCAAAGCAGGGAACTGATAATCCGCTTTCATTAAATCCTCTCTTACAAACATTTGCAGGATGAGTGATGACATTGGAAAGAATTTTAATTGGAAAAAAAGCTCTGGTAGAACTTTAGTCACTGAGGGCAGACAAATTCCTCAACTGGCTGGGAGGTCAGTGGGCATAAATAAGACGCAAAGAAAATAAAATCACCAGATCAGAACATCACCTTCTATCTTAAAGGGAAATTCTGTTTTTGTTTTGTTTTTCAACCTGGACCTTATTTTTAGCAATTTGCATTTGTTTTCAATCACCCTTAGAAGTGTGGAGCCATTTTGAGCCGTTAAGCAGTATTTACACATCCAGTCTTGATCAGCTGTATCCGTAGAACGGAAGTGCTCAGGGCAGTCCAAATGCCGCTTGTAATAAGGTTTAATCTGCCCCAAATGGCTTAATTTTACCATGTTTATATTCTCCTTGGATATACAAACGCCTCGGGAGTTCTTCTTTACTGTCTTCTGGGCTAATTTGGGGGCTTAACAATAAATCAATAATAAAACAGTGACGAATCTATAGCGGCAGCCACAGATTTGTCACCTTTTTATTATTGTTTTATTGTTAAATCATATGCTCTCCGTTGACAGAGACAGATACTTAGAAAACTGGTCTCTAGTCTGTTAGTGCTTGCATAGGTGATGGACAGCCTTGCCTCGATGGATAATGGCATTGCGTCCATTTGTTGTGAATGTGAGATGTTCCGTGTGGGGCTCCACTACCTGTGCTAATTGTTGGATCAGTTTGTTCGTGCTGATATACTGTGTTTAGGTTTCAAATACCTGTAGCTTTATATCATACCAGACATTTAGTCTTTGGCACTATTTGTTTAGAGGAACTTGCCTTGTTTCTTCAAATTCAAAACAAGAACCAAAATCATGCTGATATAGTGTTTATAAATAGCACATTCTTTCTCCTGATCATTTTTTTCAATCATGCTATATGGGTTTTTTTAATCTCTTTCTAATAGAAGAAATAAGAAGAAAAGGCAATTAGCAATTTTCCCATGACTAGTCTGTCCATCACTTCAATCCAGCTATTTTTTTTTTTTTTCAGGTCTTAAATTCAAGATGTATCCCTGCGTTCAATCTCAATAAAAATGATGAGTCATATTGTCTTAAGTAGTTGCTGAAAACACATATAGACATTTCTAATGCAATACAAAAAAAAAAAAGATTACCCAATTAGTAAATATTTTAAGAAGGAACTATTGGAAGTATAACTTTGTGTCAATCAGCTGCAGTGTTAAAGGTAGTTAGGTGTTTTTTGCTAATCCACCCTTTGTTTCTCCAGGTAATTTATTTTCCATCTCTTGTCTTTAGTGTATTTTTTCAAAAGTTTTATGTTTATTCTCTCTCTGCTTATCTTTCACACCTCAGTGGCTCACTCTCTCAGACACTTTTTACAGTCTATGAATGTAGATCAGTACAATCATACTTTCCCTGCATTACTTTCACAACAAAAACACCTGACAAGAACTTCAAAAGAGGAGCTGAATAGAAGCAGTAGGGTTTGGAGTTGTTATAATCTGTTTTTTGCTCTTTCATGAGTATGTGTGTCTTGTGTCTCTTTGTAGCTCTTTGTGATTGCCTTTGATAACGGAGAGCCGGTGAAGTCAAACAGTACTTTGGTGGAGATCACTGTCCTTCAGCCTTCTCTCATCCCAATCTTCACTGAAGAAGAGTATAGGTGAGTATCACTAACATGCTTCTGATGCAGCTGACTTCTGCTCCACACTGACCCTTTGGAGCATTTTTAGAGGTGCTCCCAGACAAGGGGGTGCGCTGTTAGAAAGACTGGACAGGACACCTTAATGCAATTTATTTAAAGTTGAATCCTACATTCCGCTCCTCTGACAATCTGAACAATATTTAATGGCCTCTTAAATTATATACTCTTCTTTGAGCTGCAGTGAAGCCACTTCTCCTCATGTATTTATTATATCTGAGATGATGATAGCTATCAGTGTATGTCTCACTCTTTTTTTGTCAGCTTTAGTAGCATAGACTGTTTTTATATGGTTCTCATTTTAGTATGACTGAGCTTTATATGTATTTATATACTGCTGAACTAGAGTGTTCACTTCAGCACCACTTTAAACCCCATTTGTTTCGATCTGAGGAGATAACCGGGCTATGCTTTCAGTTTATAAAGAGTTGCTTTTAAAAAGATAAACTATCTAGATGGTTAAAATGGCAGAGAGAGGAGCAGATGAGGAAAAGATTATCCACAGTCCTCTGAAATGCAACATCCAGCTTTACTGGGCCATGGTTGGGTGGAGTTTTTCGCTAATGATGGTAATCAAGCTTGGGAGGATGCCAAGAAAAAGTGTTTTATTAAATATGAACACATTATTAACAGGCCAGTTTAAGCTGCTTAGAAAAATATGCTGTGATTAAGCAACAGACCTGATTCTTGTTAGGTATTATGTCATGCTACTTTAGGTACCCATCTGCAGAGATTTAGAGGATCCTTGCCAGATTTTTAAGCTTTTGAAGTCCTGTGGCAAAGTCATCTGGCAGTGTAGTTAGTCATTAGGAGCTTAAAGTACAGCTTACTTTAAGTGGATTGATTTGGTAGCTGTTATGTTTAAGGGTCCTGGCAGACCTCTTTTGTTTGCGAATTTAACAAGTCTCTCTATCAATGCATGAGAGAGGGAATGTGAATGTGGCTTAACTTGTCAACAAGTCACCTGAGATGTTGCATTGTTTTTCACAGCCTTGTTTTCTTGCCCATGTTAAATTAATTTTTTCGATTCACATTTATTTATATACCGCCAATTCACAACAAATGTCATCTCAAGGCACTTTACAACAGAGGTCTTTCAATACAATTATACAAATTGCTGCTATTATTTGAACTTTGCCCTCTTAATACCGTCTGTATGTGTGCATGTCTTACAAGAAATGTTGTGTGATTTCATTTGGGTTTAAAGAGTGTATTAGAAAAATGTATTGGAATCACTTGAACTTTTCCAAATATGTGACATTAAAATCACAGAGTGTAATGTATTTTATTTCATTTTTATTTAATGTGGTAAACCATTTTCATGAATTGTAATGAAAATTCTGCATGGATTTAAATATTTCTTTTAGATAAAAACTCAAAATGGTATAAAATGATTTAATCTATGTGGCATTTCTTATCAATATATTTTCAGTTCTTTTGGGAATCCAAATTTGATTTATAAGGTAATGGAACAAGCTTTATCGTGAAGCTGAAGGACCACATTAAGCATGTCAGGGACAAAGTTAGGAGAAGTTTAAAAAGGAGAAGTCTATTAAAACATCAGTTTTAATACAGTTCTGACATAGTAGTAAATGGTAGTAACCAGACCGAAAAGCAACAACATTTCATTGCTTTATTTCAGTTCTTTTTTTCTTTTTTTTTTTGATTCTGGACATGAGGTCAGCCAAGAAGGGCTACCATGGATATCTTTTTGCCAAAAAAAACTGCTAAGCCTGTTAACATCCATCCATCCATCCATCCATCCATCCATCATCTTCCGCTTATCCGGGGTCGGGTCGCGGGGGCAGTAGCCTAAGCAGAGAGGCCCAGACTTCCCTCTCCCCGGCTACTTGGGCCAGCTCCTCGGGAGGAATTCCGAGGCGTTCCCAGGCCAGCTGGGAGACATAATCCCTCCAGCGGGCCCTGGGTCTCCTCCCGGTGGGACGTGCCCAGAACACCTCACTAGGGAGGCGTCCAAGAGGCATCCTGACCAGATGCCCGAGCCACCTCAGCTGGCTCCTCTCGATATGGAGGAGCAGCGGCTCTACTCTGAGCCCCCTCCGGATGACCGAGCTTCTCACCCTATCTCTAAGGGAGAGCCCAGCCGCCCTACGGAGGAAACTCATTTCAGCCGCCTGTATCCGCGATCTCGTTCTTTCGTTCATTACCCAGCGTTCGTGACCATAGATGAGAGTAGGAACATAGATCGACCGGTAAATTGAGAGCTTTGCCTTTCGGCTCAGCTCTCTGTTCACCACGACAGACCGGTACAGCGGCCGCATAACTGCAGACGCCTTACCAATCCGTCCATCGATCTCCCGCTCCATTTTTCCCTCATTCGTGAACAAGACCCCCAGATACCTAAACTCCCCCACTTGAGGAAGGACCTCATCCCCGACCCGGAGAAGGCACTCTACCCTTTTCCAGCTCAAGACCATGGTCTCGGATTTGGAGGTGCTGATCCTCATCCCAGCCGCTTCACACTCGGCCACGAACCGTTCCAACGAGAGCTGTAGATCACGTTCAGATGAAGCCAACAAGACCACATCATCTGCGAAAAGCAGAGACCCGATCCTGAGGTCACCAAAACGGATCGCCTCAACACCTTGGCTGCGCCTAGAAATCCTGTCCATAAACATAACAGGACCGGTGACAAAGGGCAACCTTGGCGGAGTCCAGCTCTCACCGGAAATGAGTCCGACTTACTGCCGGCAATGCGAACCAGACTCTGACACCGTTCATATAGGGATCAAAGGGCCTGGTACCCCATACTCCCAGTGTACCCCCCACAGGACACCCCGAGGGACACGGTCGAACGCCTTCTCCAAGTCCACAAAGCACATGTAGACCGGTTGGGCGAACTCCCACGCACCCTCCAGGACCCTGCCGAGGGTGTAGAGCTGGTCCAGTGTTCCACGGCCAGGACGAAAACCGCATTGTTCCTCCTGAATCCGAGGTTCGACTATCCGTCGGACCCTCCTCTCCAGAACCCCCGAATAGACCTTACCAGCCTGTTGACATTAACACATCAATGTGGGTCGATTAAGTGCTAGAATTAATTACATTTTTTAAACGCAATTAATGCATACACAGAACACCGCCCTTTTCATAACGCAGCCAGCACAACATCAATGTTTCCTCACCAACCAAACTACGGATTGCTGTGCAGCAGCATGTGTGTTAGTTTTCCTAAATGACATGTGAGTATATTATTAATGGCGTATTGTGTTGATATGATTATAAGTTCATAAGCTGTCTATGGGAATTTTCCTTACCGTCCATTTGGGATGTCAGGTCGCTTTGCGCAGTACAGAGTATAAATGCACCATATTTTAGTTGATTTATGCATGTTGGTGCGATTTGCTGGGGGGTATGGGGTCCCCCCTCCTCTCCCTGGTCATTCATTTTTTATCTCTAGGGGGGTATGTTTTTTGTTCCTCCCAGTGGTCCTACAGAGTAATATTTCCCTTCAAGTGAATTCTGCAACCCCTGTAATTCTGCTGAAGGACTTCTACAACATAGGCAAACACCTTCAAAAAATGATGGCTGTAGTTTACACGCTCTGTTTCTACAGCAGAGTGCGAGAGGATATTCAGTGCAATAAACCCAATTTTTTACAGATGAGAGGAATACAATGATAAAAACTCTCAACTATCTTCCCTTCATCTCTGCACGGAGCCCGGCAGGGATCAGGTGCATAAATTATTATGAGGTGTACGAATAGTATGTACCTTCAGTCTAATAAAACCTGCGTATGGATTCCAAATCTATATGCAGGTTTTATGTGCGCGCAGATTTGGGCATCGTACTGGACCTTTTCATAGCTTTAAACAAAAAAAAATGGTATCTAAATAAGTTGACTAAGCTATACTCAGAATCACTAATGACCAGGTTTGTTTCAACTCCATGTACAACAGATGCAATATAATATTTTATACAGCTTTGAAGACAAACCGATCGCAAAATGTGTGGAAATGGTTGAAAAACCGCACACTGTATGTCCGTTTTGCCTCTGGGATGCACGGAGTTGGTGGCGCAGTATAATTAGAACATGCTGCATTAAAGAGATACGAGTTAATCAGTTACCTGTTGAAACTATCCAGTTTTGAATGCAAGTCTTTATTGAATGTAACATCAATATCTGCAAAGTAGACCATAGGATTAGCACATTGAAAAACTCTATAAGATTGTGGAATACCAGACAGTTCGGATAGTGATTGAATGAAAATTGTGCTAGTGGATGCACTGTTTAAAAAACAAACAAACAACAACAAAAAAAGATCAGGTTTTTCAGTGGTGGGGAAAAAACTGTAATTTATAAATATTACCAGGGACATGTCCCCAGCTACAGTGTCTCAAAGGTATATACTTTCCTGCAGGACTCCGAATCGGTGCGAACAGTTTAATTAACAGAGGGTAGGTTTTCTTACTACTGAAATTTCTGCACATGACTCCGTCTGGGTTCCTCTGGTCCAGAGATGAACTTTTTTTCCCACAGAAAAATATGCAGTTGTGGGTCTGAGAGGGGGGACAAGGTGCTGCTGATGCTGCCGCGGGGGAAAAGTAATTTCAATTGCTTTGAGTGGATAAGTCAAGTGAATTCTTATCTTTAATTTTAATCATCCTAATATATTTTATCTTGTCTTTTTTTATGTAAACAATACATTTGCTTTTCACGTTTTGAAAGGGTAAACGTATTTGCAATATGCCCTGCAGCCAGCATAAACAAACATGTTGTTGTCAGAGATGTTTTCGGACCTAAATTGGTGCTAATTCATTAGCGGAAGTAGCTATGTAAATTTTCACAATAATAGCATTCATTTCCTGATGTGATAAACCATACAATCTGCTGAGTGTTTACTTATGGGAAAATGGTAAATTGTGACAATTAATTTATGTGATGTTTAACACAGACTGGTGATATCCAAATGTTAAGTTTATTCATTTATTTTGGTTATTCCTACTACTTAGTTGTGTTTGTTATGTTCATATGAGACCACACATATATTGTGAATGTGATTGTTGAGTTCAAAACAATAATTCCATTGATTTATCCTATATTAAATTAAAAATAAGAGCAACGGCATCTTGATTTTTTGTTTTTAATTACGCTGAAAACTATTTTTTTGGTCACATTTAGGAATGGTGATTGATTCACAGCTACCCTGTGATTAATTAAATAAATTTTAATGTTTTGACAGCCCTACTAAAAGTAAAAAAAATAAGATGGTATTTGAATGAAGTTTGTTTGTTTTCCATTATTTAAGAACCGTTTCGCGCTCACCCTTAAGCACCGGCATTGTTGCAAAAACACCAGTTTGGTGCTGGTATTGGATAAAACCTAAACGATACCCATCCCTAGTCTACATTTAATTTTAGATATTAGAGTCATCCCATAAAACTTTCTGCTGTAATTGAAATGATGTTGTTCCACAAAGTAGAAAGTGGCACGCATAATAATAAAATTTTCTTTAACCTTGAATATATTATTTCCATCTTACCATGAGGTAAACCGGAATCAGAATCAGCTTTAATGGCCATGTATGACACATACAATGAATTTTACTCTGGCAACTATTCTCTCTAGTACAGAACTTAAATAAGTGAAATAAAAATAAATAAAGGAGAATATGTAAAGCTTTGTATTGGTCATTCTCATAAAATTGTGATACAAAACATTAACGATTGTGGTTGTACCTTGTAATGTAAAAAAAAAGTGATGTGAAAATGTTTACAAGGTACTGCCCACTTGCCCTTGTTTGCTTGACTTTAGGCAATTAATAATCCCCTGGCATAGCGACATAGCAATGGAGAAGTAATTGATTCAGTCCGTGGTCTGTCTGAAACCCTTTGCAAAAAGGTAAGGACCAAAGGCCCAGACCTTTGTGAGGCGTCACACTGGCAAACCTAACCACACACAGTGGCAGGTCTGCTGTAAATTATGAGCATGAAAACATTAGCCAGGTGCTCAAGCTTCTCTCCAGTGGAGAGTATCCAATCTGCATTCTTTGCAATGAATGATCTACTTATTCCTCTCCTCTCAATCTCAGATGATTGTCCTCTCCTTTAAGAAACCTTTCCAACACAAATCACTTTTTAAATGTCCACGGAAGATCTTGTCTGCCCCCGTTAGTTATAGCAGCAATCAGGTAACTATGCCTACTGCTCTGGGGTACACAATTAAAACATCTCAGCGGGGCCTTGGCTCACTTAATGATTTCGTCTCCTGCTTTATGGTTGCTCTTCTCCATCTGTCAGAAGAAAATTAGGCACTCTAGTCATTGGTGGCTAAAACAAATGACTTGTACTGTTGTTGCTAATTTAGCACTGTGTTACCATACCACCTGCATTTTAAGATTTATTGAGCAACACTCATATATATACAGTGTATATATATACACTACCGTTCAAAAGTTTGGGGTCACCCTAACAATTTTGTGTTTTCCATGAAAAGTCACACTTATTCACCACCATACGTTGTGAAATGAATAAAAAATAGAGTCAAGACATTGACAAGGTTAGAAATAATGATTTTTATTTGAAATAAGATTGTTTTTACATCAAACTTTGCTTTCATCAAAGAATCCTCCATTTGCAGCAATTACAGCATTGCAGACCTTTGGCATTCTAGCTGTTAATTTGTTGAGGTAATCTGGAGAAATTGCACCCCACGCTTCTAGAAGCAGCTCCCACAATTTGGATTGGTTGGATGGGCACTTCTTGCGTACCATACGGTCAAGCTGCTCCCACAACAGCTCAACGGGGTTCAAATCTGGTGACTGCGCTGGCCACTCCATTACCGATAGAATACCAGCTGCCTGCTTCTTCTCTAAATAGTTCTTGCACAATTTCGAGGTGTGTTTTGGGTCATTGTCCTGTTGTAGGATGAAATTGGCTCCAATCAAGCGCTGTCCACTGGGTATGGCATGGCGTTGCAAAATGGAGTGATAGCCTTCCTTATTCAGAATCCCTTTTACCCTGTACAAATCTCCCACCTTACCAGCACCACAGCAACCCCAGACCATCACATTACCTCCACCATGCTTGACAGATGGCATCAGGCATTCTTCCAGCATCTTTTCAGTTGTTCTGCGTCTCACAAACATTCTTCTTTGTGATCCAAACACCTCAAACTTGGATTCATCCGTCCACAGCACTTTTTTCCAGTCTTCCTCTGTCCAATGTCTGTGTTCTTTTGCCCATCTTAATCTTTTTCTTTTATTGGCCAGTCTCAGATATGGCTTTTTCTTTGCCACTCTGCCCTGAAGCCCAGAATCCCGCAGCCGCCTCTTCACTGTAGATGTTGACACTGGTGTTTTGCGGGTACTATTTAATGAAGATGCCAGTTGGGGACCTGTGAGGCGTCTGTTTCTCAAACTAGAGACTCTAATGTACTTATCTTCTTGCTCAGTTGTGCAACGCGGCCTCCCACTTCTTTTTCTACTCTGGTTAGAGCCTGTTTGTGCTGTCCTCTGAAGGGAGTAGTACACACCGTTGTAGGAAATCTTCAATTTCTTAGCAATTTCTCGCATGGAATAGCCTTCATTTCTAAGAACAAGAATAGACTGTCGAGTTTCAGATGAAAGTTCTCTTTTTCTGGCCATTTTGAGCGTTTAATTGACCCCACAAATGTGATGCTCCAGAAACTCAATCTGCTCAAAGGAAGGTCAGTTTTGTAGCTTCTGTACCGAGCTAAACTGTTTTCAGATGTGTGAACATGATTGCACAAGGGTTTTCTAATCATCAATTAGCCTTCTGAGCCAATGAGCAAACACATTGTACCATTAGAACACTGGAGTGATAGTTGCTGGAAATGGGCCTCTATACACCTATGTAGATATTGCACCAAAAACCAGACATTTGCAGCTAGAATAGTCATTTACCACATTAGCAATATATAGCGTGTGTTTCTTTAAAGTTAAGACTAGTTTAAAGTTATCTTCATTGAAAAGTACAGTGCTTTTCCTTCAAAAATAAGGACATTTCAATGTGACCCCAAACTTTTGAACGGTAGTGTATATATATATATATATATATATATATATATATATATATATATATATATATATATATATACATACATGTATATATAATATGCTTAACCACAATAAACAGTGTCTTAAATAAGTTAGATTAGATTCATACTGATACAATTAAGTATGTACTGTAGGTATGATGAGATTCTAAAATTCATGCCAGGCCTTTCTCTTTCTTCATTGTTGTCTCCATCCATCCATCCATTTTCTGAACCGCTTAGTCCTCCAGGGGTCGCGGGAGGGTTGGTGCCTATCTCCAGCTGTCAACGGGCGAGAGGCGGGGTACACCCTGGACAGGTCGTCAGTCCATCACAGTCACTGTTGTCTCATTTTGCCATTTTGTTTACAATGAGACTGTCCGCTGCAATTCACTTTTGAATAGATACAAACATTTTTGTGCCTGGAAAATCTTTTCCTCTTCCTACTTATTAGTTCAAACATTGTTTCTTTACCTTGTTAATTGTTGATAGGAAAATTCATACTAAGAGCCATTAAAAACAACCCAGTCACAACCAGTGGCACTTGTATCTGAATTGGAGAGCCATGGTCGATCACTTCACAGTTTTCTTGTAAATATCAATTCAATTCATTTTTATGTATATAGCGCCAATTCACAACAAATGTCATCTCAAGGCACTTTACAACAAAGGTCATTTCAATACAAATATACAAACATTCAAATCAGTTAAATGTTTTCTGTGTAAGGAATCCCAGTAGATCGCGATGAGTCATCGACGTGAGGTTGTGCCCGTATCATGCATACTCCAACCACAGCTATTCCTCAGCAATCCCTCATACTGAGCAAGCATGTAGCGACAGTGGAGAGGAAAAACTCCAATTTAACAGGAAGAATCAATGCCAAATTAATGCCATCCAGATGAAGTGATTGATTTAGCAGTTTCCTTTTTAAAAGTCTGGTCCAAAGACAACTTATGTCTTGTCTGAATTTAAAAGTAGAAAATTCAGAGTCATCCAGGTTTTTATGTCTTCCACACATGCTTAATTTACCTAACTGATTGGTTTCATTAGATTTTATGGATAAATATAATTTTGTATCATCAGCATAACTGTGGAAATTAATTCCATGTTGTCTAATTATTTTACCAATTGGAAGCATATATATAGTAAAGAGAATCGGTCCAAGCACAGAACCGTGTGGTACTCCACAGGTAACCCCTGAGTGTGAAGAAGATGTATCATTGACATGAACAAACTGGAATCAGTTGGACAGATATGATTTAAACCAACCTAGTGCAGTTCCCTTGATCCCTACAACATGTTCAAGCCTTTCTAAGAGAATATTATGATCGGCTGTGTCAAAAGCAGCACTGAGATCTAACAAGACCAGAACAGTCATAAATCCATTATCTGAGGCCATTACAATAAGATTAGTAACGTTTACCAGTGCTGTTTCAGTGCTATGATGAGCTCTAAAACCTGACTGAAATTCCTCAAACAGATTGTTGCTGTTTAGATGCTCACATACTTGATTAGCAACTATTTTCTGAAGAATTTTGGATAGGAAAGGAAGGTTAGATATAGGTCTGTAGTTAGCTAAATGATCTTGATCCAGGGAGGGTTTCTTAAGTAAAGGTTTATTTACAGCAACCTTACATACCTGAGGCACATATCCCTTTTTTAAAGAAACATTCATCATGTCTACAATAGGGACAGTAACCAGAGGGAACACTTCCTTAAATAATTTGGTTGATACTGCGTCTAACGTACAAGTTGAGGGTTTAGATGAAGCTAATATTTGGATAATTCCAAAAGTTCTACAGAATCAAAATGGTACAGACATAGACATGGCTCTACAGTTCTTTCTGATACTGCCTCATTTACTAAACAAGAGTTAACCAAGTTTTGGAGAATGACAATTATTTTATTTTTAATATAATTTATTTTATGAATGTATTTATCATAATTTATACCTGAGGGACTCTATGATAGCTCAATGTCAGTTCACGTCTTCTCCGATTTTTACTTGCATTTTGTAATCACAGTTTGGTATTTCATCTCTTCCTTCTCTTTCATACCTGTAAGCAAACCATTTTATACCTATGTATAGGTGTGGTGTATCTGTTTATTTTGACAGTAGTTTTGGTTATACTGGATATTAAAAAATGATAAACCCTTGTATATTTATTTCAGTGATGTAATATTACTTAAAACATTGTATTATACTTTTTCACATTTATTTCAGCGTTGATCCACATTTAGCCCAGTTTACCATCATAATATTTCAAAATTAGAAACCCTGATCTCTAGGAACTGTCAGTGACATCTTAATGGTAGATAGCCTATTAATTATGGAAGTCATATTAGAGAAAACAACTCTAAATCTTTGATGGTCAAAGTGATTAAGAACCATCAACTCTGACAGGGATAAATAACCCATGACTGGTTTCAAACCTTCCACTGAAGTCAACACCATTCTGTGCATGAAAAGGTTTCATATAAAAAAATGTAAAAAATTCAAAGGTACAAAATCCCAAAATGGTCAGGATAACCTAAATCCATCCTTTACTTAGTACACTTTATACATGTATATAAATGCAATAAACTCATCATGCTGTTGTTTATTCAGTATTCTACCAACTTAAAAAGGGTGTAAACGTTCAGTGCAAATCAGAGCTAAAAAGCACTGTCTCAAATTTACATCTGTAATTATAAATAAATGAAACAAGCAAATCGTAATGTATTACTCCTGCATAACTGGGGATGGAGGGTTACTGTACCTTGCTGTGTAACATAGACCAGATCTGTTCAGTAAGTCTCTCCATACCTTCCATTGCTCTAAGGCCATGTCTCTGGCCCAGTGTTACAAACCAGCCATTTGACCAGTTTTTTGTGCTGCATATTGCTCCACAGCACTTCCCTTTCTAAATCTACTCTAAATCGCTTGAGACTTTTGCCTGACTGATTCCGAATATGTCATTTTACGTCCCCCCACATCCTCTGTTCACTCACAGCCAAGCTTCTACATCCCCTGAGTTTTTCTTCTCAGCCTGTTACTGTTTTGCTTGTTCTTCTCTTTGTGTTACTCCACGCTGTAGAGTCAGAGGACCTTCACTTTTCTAAAGGGGTGTGAATAAATATTTATTAATTTTTTTTACATAAAATGTTCTCATTGTTAAAGGTTGGTTCTGCTCAATATGTGGAATATATTTTTTGTAAAAGTACGACATAATTCCATGTGTTCATTCATACATTATATATATATATATATATATATATATATAGCTAATGAACCAAATTCAATTTCTCAAGAATTTAATTTGACAAATATTTTTATATATACAGAGATGTGATTTTATTGCCATGATACAATTTATTTAATGACAAGGAAAATAGATTGAAAATAGCTTAAATAGTTGAATTGAAAAAGACAGTCATAACTGAGACAAAATAACAGATGTAAAATATAAAATGACCACAAAAATAAAATTTCAAGGGAAAAATTAATCCTTTTTGGTGAATTTGTTGCAGATTTTCCAATACCAGTACATTAGGCAGTATTGGGGCCGATACCCGTATCGGTGCATCCCTAGTCTAAAACATCGCTAAATGATTTTTTGATTACTTAAAATTTGATAAATAGAACAGGAAAAATATCAAAAAAACTATGAGAAATAACAGCCGGTCCAAATACCGCTGAAGATGCTCTTTGACAAACACCTGACTGTCAAAATTCCTGCCTTGATGTTCTATTTTATCTTGCTCGGGAAAATTGAACTACAACAGTGCAAAACACTCTGCAGTTAAAATGCCCACCTGTGGGCGAAATAGGTAGAAATTACTGTATTTCTTCTATCATTTTAATACTAAAGATGAAATACATTTTTATATAGGTTTACAGAGTTTTAGGAGAAGCCATGAAACAGCAAGGCTTTATTTTAAAATTTTCATTGGGTAATTTATCATGTAAATGGAAAAACAGTCAAAATGACTGTCATGGCTGATCTATTGTTATCCCTAATGTTAACCTAATTTTCATTAATTTAAAAAACTGTTCTTTATTTTCTTTTCCGTAGAGAATTTCAGGTACTCTCATCAGCCTTACATATTTATTTATTTAGTTCCAAAGGAAAATAAATTATAATCAGCAATGGCAGATTTTCTTTTCCCTGGTTTAGCTTTGTGCATAAAATGTTTTAAAAGTATCAATGGGATATGATATTATATGTCTCCATTCTGTGGTGTATTAATATCCATTGACCACAAAGACATATTTCCTCAGAAAGAGCCATTTAAAATGTGATTCACATTAGTCAAGTCCTAGATACTTTAGGTAAGCGGATCTGGTTTTGCATAGAAGGATCCCCTTTCAACGTAAAAAATGTTTTTTTTTGCTAACATAAATAAGCAGACGGCATGCTTTCAATGCATAGATCTCTTTTATAGGCACATTGTATGTTTTGCCAGATGTTTATAAAAGTTATAGAGGTACTTTGAGCCTACATATTTATGCTCATTGCCTTACATTTTAAGGATGAGCTGTGAACCTTACAGTGATTTCTCCCATACATTGGCATCATGCCTAGCTGCAAATATACATTAGTCAGTAAACATTTCTCCCTCTGCTCTTTCATTCCTCTCCTAACTAGTAGCTGTAAGGCATGGAGCTTCTTCATGCAACGGAAGGGCATGATTGATTTTTCGCCATAGGTTTAAATCTACGGTATTGAGCTTTAAACATGTAAACGCTAGAGGCTTGCTGACCTTTTACTCAAATCTGCTCAATAGACAGACATCACACAGTTGTCTAACGGACACAAAGTCATCATTGTACACATCCCAAATATCAGATAAAGGTCAATGCAGAGAGACAGAGAAGACAAGCAGCGTAGCCTACAATAAAGGTTCAACCTCGATTTTTAGATGGGTACTTTTAAATATAATGTATGCACAATACTGTATGATGATTAATAATAACGGTTGTAAGATCAGCTCTGTCTTCTTATTATTCATCAGTTATTAATTTTGAAATCGTTATTATGTAATGGGCTGCGTGGTGGCTAAAGAAGGCCCTGTGTTTCATTCTGAGCCTGGAGTTTTTTGGCATGGAGTTTACATGTTCTCTCTGTGGGCTTTCTCTGGGTACTCCCATTATCCCAAAAAAACTCCAAGTTACCTTTAGGTATGGTTACCTGTTCTGTGTGTCTCTTTGTTGCCCTGTGATGGAATGGCTACTTGTCCAGGGAGTACTCTGCCTCTAGTTTGTACTCTTTAAATAGAGACAGTCATTCATATTAGGAATCTTTGTCTTATCTGTTTTATAATTAAATGTTTTAAAGTTGTTATTGTTGTTTTAAAGCATAGATTTTAAAACTTGTCCCTCCTTGAGAGACTCAAAATGAGTCTGTCATTAATGTTGACCTTTCTATCCCATATTCATTGCTATTAACTTGCTTTTATTCGTTATATTTTTAGCTGAAGTGGTTTAGGGTGTTTCTGGCACAGCTTGAATTCACATTTTAAAAGCCTCTGATTTGATTCACATACTGCCCATGCAGCACTGAAAAACTGGATGGTCGGGTTTCTTGTTTTTGTGGCTGAATACCTAAAATATACTCTTTTTTTAGGTAGTCATACAACACAGGACTTCATTTTAAAATCATTGTAAAGTTTTTGGGTGTTCAAGTTTAAATGTATTGCCAGTTGTCCTTGTTACACATAAAGTATTTATTTATTCCATACAGAACTTAATGTAATAAAAAAATCTGTATTTTAAATTATACCACCAAGCAAGTTGCAAAGTATAAGGTACTAAGATAATTATAGCTGCATATTTGGCTATTTTCCTTATGGGAGATGGTAGTCTAATAATTTGTTTTGTTGGGGTTTTTTTCTGACACAGATTATACTTTTATGGATGTGTTGACACTGGGCCCATAGTAAAATGCAGTGAACATAACCTCAGCATGACAATACCACCACCATCCATACAATCTGGTACAGTGTTAAGCTTGAAAAACATATTTGGACTTCATGAACCTAACGGCTAAATTTTGGGTTGTTCCAGAATCAGTGGTGCTTAATGTTGTTGATTCTGAAGTAGGTGCTTTTATTATTAGATGTTAGACTAGCTTCACTCTGGACAGTGACTTTGGTGTTCTAGACTCTTTTAGTTTGTGACTCACTTCATTCATTGGTGGTTGATGGGTTTTCATTGAACATCCTGAACAATTTTCTTTCATCTGAATGTCATGTTTCAGGTAAGATGCCATATTACTAAACAGATTGGGTGTTTAAGCAATGCAATGATTACAAGCATACATGAAAAATAGTTTTGGAATGGACAATGCTGGCACACAATAAGGTTTTGAAAACCCCTGCTTCAGTTATATGGAAATGTTGTGGACTATGCTTGAACACAGAAACTGTTGAAGGAAACCAACCAGATTAATTGATCTAAACCCTTTCTAATAATTATAAGACTGATCAAAATTCCAGTCAGAACTAAGACACAAACTTGTTGATGGGTATGAAGCCAGTCACACTTCTATGAAATCAAACTGTCCACTTAGAAAGCAACACTGATTAATCAATTTCACATGAGGTTGGGCAAAATAGAAATAGAAAACAGGTGGAACTTATGGGCAATTAGCAAGACATCCCCAATAAAGGATTGATTCTGCAGGTGGTGACCAAAGTCCACTTCTCAGTTCCTATGCTTTCTGGTTGATGTTTTGGTCACTTTTGAATGTTGGTGATACCTTTACTTTAGTGGTAGCATGAGATGGAGTCTACAATCAACGCAAGTGGCTCAGGTAGTGCAGCTCATCCAGGATGGCACATCAATGCAAGCTGTGGCAAGAAGTTTGCTTTGTCTGTCAGCATAGCGTTCAAGCATGGAGGTGCTACCAGGAAACAGACCGGTACATCAGGAGACGTGGAGGAGGCTATAGGAGGGCACCAACCCAGCAGCAGGACCGCTACCTCCGCCTTTGTGCACGAAGGAACAGGAGGAACACTGTCAGAGCCTTGCTAAATGGTCTTTAGTATGCCAACAATCTGCATGAGTCTGCTCATATGGTCAGAAACTGACTCCATAGGGTGAAATGAGGGCCTGATATTCACAGGTAGGGGTTGAGCCCACAGGCAAACGTTTGGCATTATCCATAGAACACCAAGATTGGCAAATTTGCCACTGGTGCCCGGTGTTCTTCACAGATGAAAGCTGGTTCACACAGAGCACATGGGACAGAGCCTGGAGACGCCGTGAAGAACATCATGTTGCCCACAACATCTTCCAAGATGACCGGCTTGGCAGTGGGTTAGTAATGGTGTTGGGTGGCATTTCTTGTGAAACCATGTGTTGGTACGGTTGGCCCTGGGTTCTTCCTAATTCAGGACAATGCTAGACATCCTCTGGCTGGAGTATGTCAGTGGTTCCCGCATGACAAATTCATAGATACTATGGACAGCCTGTTCGTGAGACCTGAATCCAATTGAGCACATCTGGGATATCAGGTCTGGCTCCGTCCTCCAACACCACCACAGACTGTCCAGGAGTTGGCAGATGCCCCAGTCCATATCTGGGAGAAAATTCCTTAGGAGATCATATGCCATCTAATCAGGAGCATGTCCAGGCATTTCTAGGCAGGTCATAAAGGCATGTGGAACCCTCTACCGAGCCTCATTTTGACTCGTTTTAAGGACATTACATTAAAGTGAGAGCCTGTAGTGTTGTTTTCATCTTTTATTATGAGTGTGACTCCAAATTCAGACCTCCATGGCTTGATAAATTGTATTTACACTGATGTTCGTGTGATTGTGTTGTCAACACATTCAACAATGTGAAGAACAAAGTATTTAATAGGACAATTTATTTATTCAGATGTAGAATGCTATTTAAGTGTTGCCTTTATTTTTTGAGTAGTGTATTTAGCAGTTAGAATACATACAGTAGTAGCAGTTTAAAAGTTCTAATGTTTCCATGATTGGTCCTTGACTGGCCCTTGACTGGTACGTGCCTGATCCGTCAAAGGTCCCTGACAGGTCCGTGGTGGTAATGTAATCCCCCGCTATGACGTCTTCAGTGAGGCCTCGCCCCCAAGGAGCCTGAGTGAAAACCAGCTGCAATGCCTCTTTTGACCACGGGGATGAGCAGTGATTTTAATGTTAATGATTTATTGATGTATCAGACTCAGGGTAGCCTATATAAATGTCATTAAAAAATGTTCCCCTATCTGTTCCTCAATGGTTTGCTGGTTTGTATGTAGCCTAAGTTGGAATGTAACTCAGAAACTCAGGGTTCAAATAGCCTACCACTGTAGTCTTATACTCAGATACAGTAGTTTTATAGCATAAGAGTGCTCTGTAATGTGAAACGTATGACAGTTCTGTAGGCAATTAGCCTACTTTTTGGGTTTCATAGGGTTAGGGAACCTGGCCAGGTTCGGGCTTAATTTCTATCATTGTCCACGGTCTCAGGACGGGCTTTAGTGATCAGCTGATCATCTCAGCGCGATCATTTATACTGTAATAAAGTGCTGCAGTGGGCCACTAACATTATTCCGACATTACCTGTTAAGATGTTGCAGGCACACTCTGTGTCACGATGTGGAAGACCCACTCCTCTCAGATCAAAACAGAAAACATGCTTCGACTGCTGCGTTGCGCTCTCACAGAAAATACTGAAGTTTAAATGCACTATTATCCCAAGTTTCAAGTTGCAGAAGTCTCCTGCATTTATATAGCAGCTCCCTGATGGCCACAAGTCAGACAAAATCTCCTGAAATCTAGAGCAACAGTGAGAGCGCACACAGACACAGGCGAGACAGACTTTTACGCAACAGAATCAAGTGGTCAAAGCTTCATATAGCTGCAGACAAAAAAAAAAAAAAACGTTATAAATCAACATGCCTTGAAATTATTCTTATTCATTTATAATTTTAAGTTTCAGGTAACAGATCCTTTTGACCGGAGTTTCAAACATTTGTCCAGTAAATTGAAAACAGGTGTCAGTTTTTCTAACGCATGGATTCGTAGTCCTGCAGGAAAGTACTATATATGAGTCTTTGTAGCCGGGGTGGCCCTGCGACAGACTGGCGTCCTGTCCAGGGTGTACCCTGCCTTACGCTCTTAACTGCTGGGATAGGCTCCAGCTGCCCCCGCGACCCTGAATTGGATAAGCGGCTAAGATAATGGATGGATGGATGGATGGATGTAGCCGGGGTAATATTTATAAATTACAGTTTTTTCCCAACCACTTAAAAACCTGATAGTTTTTTGTTTGTTTTTTTAAACAGTTTGTCCACTAGCGCAATTTTCATCCAGTCAGTCTCCAACTTTTAAGGCCAGATTACAGCCCTACTCTGAATCAAAGTGTGATTCACAGATGTGATTTACCTGTGACTAATAATGGTCATCTACCATTAATAATAAATGAAACTGTGAAGCTATAACTTTTTTTTCTTCCATTTTTATTTAAACTAGCATATTTCACACAACACAGCAAAAAAAAAAAAAAAAAAAAAAAATCACATTTTGAACGTTTTTTTTAACGGCAATAGCCAAGGCGCTGTGCCTCAGGGTCAGTCTTGCGGGGACTTCTCAGTCTCTCATTTATTTTGTTTCTGACTCTTTGCCAATGGTCCCCAGACAGGTTAGGGAAGCGCTTTGAAACCTTTTGGTGGACCCGCTCCTTTATAATTTGAGGCAGTGGACTTTTTCCGTTTGAGCCGCTCCAGTTTGTCATCTTTCCCCAGCTCTTGTACATATTAAATGGAGTAAACTATAAGTATCCTTCGCTGGTCCACATATCCCAAGATTCATTGCGGGCTGAACGGGAGAATTTACTTCCAGCAACACGGCAGACAAAGCGACAGGCGAAGCGAGAGAGGAGCACAGTTTTAGATGTAAGTATATTAAAATCTGGCGGTTCAAAAATGAAAATCTTATAGCGGTTGTGTTGTTTGCCTTTTATTCTTGGCTTAGACATGTATTTTAATATTTTTTTGTAAAGCATCGCTCGTAAACGAGCTTGTATGGTAGTGTAAAAGTTTCTTCATCTTTACGCAGCCACTTTCTGCTTTGGTAAATTAAGTAAAAAGTAAACTCCTCTTAGGAGAAATTATTACCTCTTTACCGAGTAAAAATCGGGGCACGGTGGCTTGGAGGTTGAAGATTAAATCCAGTTACACAGCTTATGCTAGAGGACTCTTATTGAGCCTCATACAACACAGAACCTTTGATCTGCTGTGAAAACTATAGTTCTGCATTCTTAAATCAATACAGTTGTCACGTTCCTCTGGTATTTATTTTCTATCTAATGAGGAAAATTCAGGAGGAGTTGTATCTGCAGGAGAAATTAATCCCTTGCCGGAAAACAAAATTGAGAGAAAAAAATAAACCTACTGTTTGTATATTTGCAAAAGCGCAAATAACATAATTTATGACTGATCACTTTAACAAATATAGATTTCATAAATGTTGTTGTGTTGCTCTTTTTGTAAACTGTGTTTATTGTCTTCTTGTTTAGGATATGAAGCAGCAAAGGCAGACTGGAGAGGAGAGCAGGGACCGAATGGATGGGCTGTTTTTCTTTTCATTCATGTTTTTGTCACATTTTTTATTTAGGTGTTCGATGGTTGTGAATAAATGAATTTCTAAAAATGTTAAATATCATGAAGTCATTTCATTAAAAGTTGTATTAATGTTTTTAAAGAAGCTTACGTTGAACAGTTTAAAATAACAACATATTGGCATTAGGATAAGTTTTTTTGCAGTTATTTATATCTATATAAATGACCTATTTAAGCTTAATTAGAACAAACGGGCAGTGTTGCTGGATCAGTTGAATACAGATATTTTTTTTAATATTTTCTGGTTGACGAGGGGAACATCATACATGTTGGTCTGCAGAGAGAGTTCAGAGCAGCTTCGTCATGCTGTCCACTGCATCCATCATCAGGGTTTACAGTCTGCTTAAGTCGACGTGCACAAAAGACAAGTTTTTCCAACCAGAGAGCCCCACAGACCTCCAGCAGCTTCATCTTCAAGCTCATCCCAAGAGGCAGCTGTGGAGAAAAGTGTTATGACCTGCAGTTCTGTTAAAACACAATGTTAGTTGTTGTTGCAGTGGTTGTTTACAAAAAACAGTTCAGTTTATTTAGGAAGAGCCAATTTGGAATATGCTTGGTAAAAAAAAACATAGATATATAAAATCAAATTAGAAAATGCTGTTTTGATCTAAAAGGCATATATTTTAAGCTCACAAAGATTTTCTACAGATAAAATGAATATAAAACATGTAATATTACAAATTTGTACATTTGATCACTAGTCATTCAATTACAGAAATTATCATGAGAGTAGATGTCTTAAGTATTAACCTGGATTAAATAAAATTATCTTGATATGATCACCTCTCAGCCAGAAATATAAAACATTTGCGCAGACAGTAAAACTTGTTGTTCCTCTAGAGTAAAAAAGGTGAGTAAAATACTGGGAAATATTTCTTGCTTTACCAGCTGGTTTAGCGTGATCGCGGTTGCTAGGAGACAGGACGTTCGGCAAAGTGGGAGCGGGAATTCAACGAAGGCTAGACCGTCCAAATTCACAGCCGTTAACATCCGGTCTACCGTGTCCACGAAGGACCCAGCCCACGTAGACCGAGTAGACCGGGTCCTTCGAAGGATCCAGCCGCTGGATTCGGACACAGCCTCTGCTTTCTTACTAGATGAAACGTTGACTGTTCATAGGATTGAAAGGATATATCAAAGTCTAAAAATAATTTTGCCGCTATATATATATATGCTTTTGTAAGATTTTAGGAACTTGTAATGTAACGTTGGGCCTAAAAGGCAGAAATTTTCTGAACAGGGCTTACACATTCACACATATAATAGTCACACAACACTGTCTGGCTAACGTATTGTACTCGCTGATGATCATCCTGAATGCATCCCCCAACTTAACAACACACCATAGACTCCAGATCATTCACACCTCCTAAAGAATTACCATCTCCAAGCATCCCCCCACCAAGCTTTCGTGACCATCCCTACAGCATGTAACCATGTCTATTCTGTTGTTATTGTGGGTTGTTATATGATTATATTAATATATAATATACACAACAACGTAATTAAGAATTTATTATGAAATATATAAATTGATAAATATGATAAATACGCTATTACGTTGTTTTTGCGTTGTGTAAATCATTACCATCTTCAAGCATCCCCCCACCAAGCTTTGCTCCCCATCGCTACAGCATGTAACCAGGTCTATTCTGGTGTTGCCAACATTCCGTGGTGAGCCGAATAGTCATGTGATTGCATAAATATTATAAATAGGCTATTACGTTGTTTTGCGTTGTGGAACTCTGTCATTTTCATCCAACAACAATAACATAAAAAACCACGAGTTTATCACAAAATTAAAGGAAAGTACATTAGGTTTAAAAAAAAGATATACTTTAGGTTCATAGAAATAAATCAAATTGTTTACAGATATAACGTTTAAGGCTACTTGTTATAATGTTTTACAGAACTCATTTGGTGAAGTTTGGCCTGTGTTAGGAGAACTTAAGTTTATGGAGCCTATGATAAACTTTGACAATAGAAGAAGCAGGTTAATTACAAAAAAAGTGAGCAGTTTGTGTTGTTACATCCAAAATGGTTTGCGCAACCAGCTGGGCTTTTTCTGCAGTGGACGTGCATACTGATAATAACATCATGTCGATGAGAATTCTGTGAGAGAAGCGCCATCTCCTGGTCATACTCTGTATTTCAATTAATGGGTGGAGTTGCAGTAAAACTTTGACACTCCCACGAGAAAGAGGGAGGCCACTCCGGCCACTGGGATTTGGAGGGAACTCTGCTGTTAATGGGCTGGAAAGGGCACGCCATTCGTCCGGCGTTTACTCTGAATGAAGAAAAACTTTTTAAACTGCTACTACTGTATGATAGTTTAGTATTTTGTACATCTCTACCCAAACTTGAATTTAGCTGATTTTAAACATTATGTGCTAGCTACTGCATGCATTTTATAGTGTTTCATAAGATGTAGGGACGTAATCGCTCAATAGAGTTTTGAGTCTCGATTGTCATAGCTTTATGTTTAAAACATCAGCCAATTTAGTGCTCATAAATATAAACTTAAAGATCACGGCATGATAATTGGATTTTACGGAAAAGAAACCCTACAGTATAAGCCATCATACACAAATTGAGAAAATATGAAATGGTGTTGAAGATTCCCAGGAATGGCTGGTCTACCAAAATTGCTCTAAGAGTGCACAATCAACTCAAGCAAGAACTTCAGAAAAGAACCCCAAATAACCTTTGAAATACTGCAGACCTCACTTGCCTCAGTTAAGGTATTGTCAGAGGGTGTGTCTTGTTGCAGCTGGTAGTGTGCTGGTCTGGGGCTAATGTCCTTTTTCTAGACCTGGATGACTTGCTTTAATTGATGAACCCATGATTTATGCTCGCTACTAGAAAATTACTACTAGAAAATTCTAATAATATCTGACAATCAGTTTGTTACCTTCAAGAACAGTTAGATTAAGCAGCTGTACAATGATCCAAAACACCACAGGAGGTTCACCTCTGAATGGCTCTATAAAAAATTACGATTTTTAGGGGCCTCAAAAGTATCAAATTAAAATGAATTGAGTTGCTGTCATATTAGTCTTAACAGGCTGTCAATGCTAACAAATCTTCCAATATAGTTGAAACAATATACTGTAGCTGAAATCAATTCTACGGAGAATAATGGAACAAAATACTAAATTCAAAGTTTAAAGACTTTAAATCATGTGAAGGAGGTATCCTCAATAGCAAATCAATTGTGGTCTAGGTTTTCTCTTGACCTGCACAATGTGTTAGAATGTGGCTAGATAACGGCAATTTTTAAAATCCTCCTTTCTGGGCATATAATCATGACTCAGATATGCTGTTAGTACTTGTTAATTAGGTTTATTCCTGATATTTTCCACATTCCCCAGGTGCTCTCATTCTTCCTATACACACTCTTTTGGTCAGCAGTGTGTCCCTCTTTTGATCTTATCTGTACCTGCACATCACACCATATCCTGGCCCTGTTTTGACACACTCAGCTGTGCTCTTAAAGATCAAGCCATGCAACTACAACACTACTGCCATAAGTATGAGTATTTCCATGAGCTTGTCACAATTCATTTTTCACTCACTCACTCACTCACTCACTCACTCACTCACTCACTCACTCACTCATCACTAGTTTGTGATCTTATTGATATTAGTCCAAAGTAATGAATGACATGAGAGCTTGTCTAGAAACCAGAGTAGGCCATTTTGAATATATTAGTAACTGAACACTCTTTTAAACAATTCATTGATTTATCAAGCAATCTGATATAATTGTGCTACTGCAAGCATTTTTGCCTTTTATCCACGGGCCCTCTATCCAGATCTACAATAAGAGCACTGCTCCCTCTTCATCAGAAGGTGCACTGTCACATGAGCATTTACATGTCAACCCCATTTCTATAGTCAGTTTTGTAATATATTGGATAAAAAATAGTGGTTGACCTAGAAAGAATCACACACAGGGGTCGGAGAGAAATTGCAATCAATTGAGCTCTGCAGAGGGAGATAAAATTTAGTTTTTTGCAGACGGAGACCAGGAGGAAAACTGTAAGGAAAGACGACACCGACGGCCGAAATTACACAATCACCTCGCAACCATACAAATACCAAAACAACGCGATTCAAGCATCCCACAGCAACACAGCAGATTACAAAACGGCGGGTTAACTACAACACTCACCCTGTAGATGGCTTCAGGTAGCAACTGACCAGTAGACCAGTTTGTTTACATTCTAGGCTGTCGCTCGTTTTATGATGTCGGTACTTCTCACTCCCTTGTCTGTTGGAGAACTACAGACTTATTTGTATACCACCACCTGCTGTTTAGGTGTAGTAAAACACTGGATTCCAGTGCTGTATAGGGCTGATGGAGTGCTCCTGCATTCTGCACCATGCTACACAAGTAAACTTTAACCTGGTAAATTATTTAAATTGCATACCTTATCAGTTGTAGTCAGAAGGCATCTTGCACAGAAATGTAAAATGTTTGTGCACAAAAACACAAAAATGGCCAGTATAAGCTTGTCAAACTGAGACTGCAGTCGTATTTTTTTAATCAGCTCGGACCTTTGTAAAATTATATTTTAAACCTTATGAGTTGTTGCTTGCAACTTAACTTCTCCTTTGTCTCTTCATTGGTACACAAATAATCTTAGTCTGAAAAGAACATCCTGCATTCTAATGGAAGCCTGGAGACTCAAAATTTGTTTTGGTCTTCCAACAAACCACATAGCTAGATGAATTAATGAATGAACTTATTTGGTATTGTAACCAATGGTACAATGGAATTGCCTCCAAACACATCCTTCCATAGAAAAACAAAAGGCGCAAAATACATCACATGGTCTGAAGGGTGTGGGATCACCATGTATAGACGCTCCTTTTTGCAAATGGAGGAGGGGGAAACAATAGGTCGGGGTGGATGGTTGAGGGAAATAGGGGAAACTATGCCTTTTCCCCTGGGGGGGGGGATCAGGCTACTTAAAATACCTCAGTACATCGTAGCACATATTTATTTCTGACGATCACAAAATAAGAGACCGCTGGGCGGATAAGTGAGGGCAAGGATCCTCTGTACAGCAGCCATAATGCGGCTGGTAAGCGTTGCTCTCCATCCGATGCATAAAAGGAGGAGGATCAGTGAGTTGGGCAAGTACATTTGAAACCAGGATTTTGCGTGTGTCTGATATTGTGGAATGATCGTGCATGCATATGTGCGTCAGTAGTGAGTTCATGTGAGGGAGTGGGGAGGGTGCGAGGGAAGAACATTCATCACCATGGACACTCGGGCGAGTTTGAGATTGCTGGCCAAAGGTTCAAGGCCAACATGTTGGAGCCAGATTAGATAACCATAAATTGTTTTGGGGCAGGAAACATATTGTTTTGTCTTCCTTAAAGTCTCTCTGGTCTCAATAGTGTCGAATAAGGGATGGTTTCTACCAGTCTAGGTTGAAAGCTTCTCTGAGTTCGATTCAGTTTTTCCTACAAGTTCGGAAAGAGCAGTTGGGTTGGCAGTCTAAGCATTGACAGCGTGGGACATCCCCATATGCTGGTAAGGTAGCTTCCAATTGCTACCAACAACTCACAAAACTTGCAATGAACCAGGAATCCACCTGTACAAAATGTGGAAAACCGGCACCATAAATCCATTTCCATGAACATATTCAACATCCTAGCAGAAAGCTTCCCAGGACCCGAACTTTGATCAATTGAATTTAGAGACCAGTGGACATGATCCATGGTTTTAATTTGGTTGCTTCGGAGGAAAATGCAGAGACGTCCCAGATAGACTTCACAAGACAAAGCAGTAGGGATAAGACAAGATGGAAGGGAAGAGATATAAATAGTGTCCGTCCCCACCAAGTGCTGGAAGAAAAGGGATATTCCTCCCCTAAGTACAAGTTTATCTGATGAGTTAGATACGTGAGAAAGAATTTTGTAACTAGCCCAGTCATTCTCATGATCTGGTAGCAGTCGGTTTGCTTTAAAGTGGACCTGGCATGAAATTGGCATTTTTTGAGGTTTTTGATCATATCTTTTAGTTCCCCCAGCCTGCCTATGGGGTTAAAATGACTGGTACTTAGAGTGTGGCTAAAAACTGCCCAAATGTTTCATGCCAGTTCTACTTTAACTTAGCCAAAAAACAAAACACTAAGTTGATGGGAGCAACTAGCATTTTGTATGCAAAAGTTAGTAAAATTTGTTAATAAGGATCCTGCTGCAACCTGTGTGACACAAAGTACAAGGCCAGCAGCAGGAACACGTCTAATCTCAGGAAGCTTCACTTTCATTTGCAGTTTATAATATAAGAACCCCATCACACAATCTGTCCAGAAGGGAAAGGAGAAGAAAAGGAGTACATGGAGCTGGGCTTTAATTTGTGAAACAGCACAATGTTAAAATACAAACAGTTGTATGGTATCAAAGTTTTTTTTTTCATTTGTAGGTAATAATACATGGTCTCCTCATAACATTTATTCCTAAGAGCAAAAAATAAGAATGGAGTACATGTTTTAATTTTTGCATCATTTAGAAAACACTGAGCAGTTGTGTTTGAAGGTTTTTAAATTGAAGAGTTTTGTACAGCATTACAATGATAAAATACAAACATTTGTATGTTATTTATCATGCTATTTGGTACATGTTGTTAGTTATGAAGAAATTAATATATTTAATTAAAAATATATTAATTATTAAACACTCAAAAGTATAGACAGTTGGTATCATTAAGTACCATTATCAATTCCTAGGTAACAGGAATTGATAACATACCAATTCAAATGTGAAAGGTACCCATGCATTTTTTTTTATTTTTTTTTTTTATGGAAGAAGGAGGCTTTTAGTGACTGCTGTGTAATGTTAGCATTAGCAGTTGATATGATAATTGAGTTCACAAGAAATAATTATGATAATTATTGAGTATTTACAATCCCTTTTGCACACAACATACTAGTTGCTCCCATTTACTTACATTATATATGCTTAGCTAAAGCAAACAGACAACTGCCAGATCAGGAGAAGGACTGGGCTGGTTACAAGATGCTATTTGCTAACTTATCTAACTGGGGAATATGGCAACAGACAAAATATCACTTAGGGGTGGAATATCCCTTTATGTTCAATTTGGAGGGAGGTGTGCCTACTTCTTTCCAATTGGGAGCCTTACTCCAGCAGGCAGCATATCACATACCAATTCCTATTTGTAAAAGTCCTGAGCATTGCAGTGTGACAGTGAAGAGTGTTGGGATGCTATGGCAGCTTCTTGTGTAAATCCTTTTGGCTATTGGAAAGGATGCTGTATATATTACAACAAAACCAACAATGCTAAAATAACTTATTTAGAAATTGTCTATATTTTTTAAATTGTAGCTATTGTGTGAAGCTTGCATGACATGTTTGGGTTGAAAGTCTTCTGGACCAAGCCACACAGGTCCTTGGAGGCCCTGCTGTATATTTCTGTTGACATTGCTGGCACATCACTCCCCCCAGGATTCCAGTTTCCTACCACTACAAATCTCAGGCCCTAAAACTTCAATAAAGATGCTCTGTCAAATCTAATGGAGACCCTACTAGAGCCAGAGGACTCAAAACGATTTAAATTTTAGCAAATCTGTAGCACACCTTCAATCCATCTGGCTTTGAGTTTGCAGTTAAATTTAGGCTGTTTTCACACGTATTTGGGTCGAGCCAGGCGGCTCTCCAGAAGTAAAACGTTTACATTTGTTTCAATTTTCTACAAGTACGGTTCCTTTCACATATGCTTTTTGTGATTGCACCGAAGTCGTCGCTCTACAGAGCTGAAGGTTGTGTATCTGATATACCGATAAAGTCTAACCATTAATTCAGCATACCAATATAAACTGACATAAATGTTAGACGTCCCCCTAAATGCTCAAGTTTGGCTTAGAAATGCAAAAGCCACAGGACATATTGGCAGTTTTGGTATATAAATAAAATATATCAAAAGCTATACTCCTGATCTGTCATATTTCGACATCTTTAGTGAGAAAACTAGCTGAAGAGTTTGATTTTTAAAACCACTTAAAAGTCCTATAATTTTCTTTCAAAATGAATTAAACACATACCCAAATCAAAATAAAAGCTATTCTTGAACTATTTGGAGTTGAGGCATGGCTGGGGTCTAAAAGAAAACACTCTCAAAATTTACCCACAGCAGTCAGAATCTATCTGAGTGCCATTGTCACCAACTAATTTGATTTTAAATACAGTGGAAAAGATGAAAATGTATTTTTGCCTGTTAATCTTCTAAAAAATACAACCTTTAAAAGCAGCTTTTCTATATGTTTTAATATGAATATGTACATTGAAGCAGTGTCCAGAAGAAAGGCAGATTTGACTGTAGACTAATAATTTTGGACATCCCTAGTAATCCGTGTAATCATGTTTATGTCATCAGTTATCATTTCTAAAATTTGCTTCCGGGCAGAGATAAAAAAGGTTAACACCAGGATGACTCATCAGCCAACTAACAAAATTTTCAAGGCATAAATTTACCCATCACAATTATGGAATTGGATCGATTAATAAATTAAGAACAATTGTAAAGCAAAATATTACCAAACTGTGTACACTAGATTCAAATGATCCACATCTGAATTCAGTGTATTACAGAAAATTCACCAAGAAAAGGAAGGGCACATCTGACTTTTGCATGGTATGCGCATTGTTTGTTTTTCAGTCTGCTGTGCACTGCCAAAAAGGAGTCGAGGTGTAAAGCAGAATGTGGCAGACAGAGCAACAGCTGCCCCTGTGGTGTGTAACAAGGTTTATCCGCCTCTACCCTGTCTCGTAAGCATCACTCTGCCATTGGCCCTGGGGCAGAGAACTTGGTGACACATGTGAGCCCCCCTGCACCTCTCAGCGGCATGTCATTCACTCTCTTATCTTGACACCGGGACCCTCTGCTGTCTATAGACATGTCAGGTTTCTCTTCTGTCGATGCCATTCTTCTTGCTCTATATTAGTTTTTTTTTCTTCATATAAAATGAAAACTAACTTTTTCCCTACTTAGGATAAAATCTTAAAATTATTTTATAGGATTGTTTACTAATAGGCTTTTTCAAAAAACTTTTCCCCCTTTAAATTTCATTTTTTTGAACCTTTTAGCGCAATGCTTCTCAATTATTTCCTGCCATGCCCCCCAAGAGAACATAATTTAACACCCCCCAGATTGATATCTAAAAATATTTAATTATTTATGGATACAAACCAATGGCACCAGCGCACGGCATATAATATATACTGATTGCGGAAAACACGCAGCTTATTTTACTGGCTTTCCAAGTTCCAAGTTCGTTTGTAAATCAGTTGGTAACATTTAATCCCGACTTTTCAGTCTGTGTGATGCTGTCAACATTGGTTCCCTGTGTTGGGGATTTATTCATTCAAAATTGATAATTAAAAGTTATGGTCAGTTTAAGGGTATTAAATCAATAATTCATAAATTGTATTAATTTAATTATATCTTCACATTTTTAACAAAGCACCATCCAGTTTTCTATAAAAACCTGGCAAAAAAAAAAAATATATATATATATATATATATATATAATTAATAGAAAGTTATCAACCAATGGTTTACAACTAATTACTAGTGATTTTATCAAAAGACCTTGTCTGAAGGAAATTAATTCCTTGCAATAATTCACACACACTCAGAAAAAAAGAAACCAGAAGTTTGATTAATGACTATGCTAAGACTAACGACTATGCTACAGGCTAACGCTACGTAACAAGATGGTGACCAGCGGTGATGTCACTTAGGCACGTCACAGGGCGCCTCCTGCTGACGTCCGTACACTGCTACTCGCATGGAAGCGGTGCACGGACGTGAACGCGCAGCTTACCGAATGGGGGTGTTATGACTTTTATTACTAGGCGAGGTACCGCATGGTCTTTTGTTTAACAAGAGACCTCGTGGCTTTTATCAATGATCTAGCTTTCTGCTAGCAAATGGTCTGGTTTTAGATCACGGGTAGAAAGAGAATTAATGACTACATTTGGCACTGTGCGTCTCTGAGAAACACTCCGTGCGGCCCAAAGCTACACCCACCAGCAGAGTATGGAAGAGAAACAAGATAATATCCGACAATCAGATTCTCTACTTAATAAAATACGAGCAGTGCCATAAAACACGAAACCTTCACAATCCAACACAAGGCTCAAATATTACTCGTAAAAGCACAACACACTAAGTTCAAATCAAATACAGACGTGGACAAAATTGTTGGTACCCTTCATTAAATCAAAGAAAAACTCATAATGGTCACAGAAATAACTTTAATCTGACAAAAGTAATAATAAATAAAAATTATATAAATGTTGACCAATGAAAGTCAGACATTGCTTTTCATCCATGCTTCAACGGAATTATTTAAAAGCATGCTAATGTTAGCTAACATGTTGGCATTACTATAAACCCATTCAGTACCAAAATATAGTCAAAAAGCTAAAATTAGCTAAAATGCTAACAACAGCTAGCATGCTAATGCTAACTAGCATGCTAATGCTAGCTAACATGATCTTGGCAAGCTCCTATTGTTACTATAGAGAGAACATATAGTCAATAAACCTAAAATTAGCTAAAATGCTAACAACAGCTAGCGATGCTAAAGCAAACTAGGCATCTAATGCTAGCTAACATGTTGTGCATACTATAAGCCCCATGCAGAACAAAAATATAGTCAAAAAGCTAAAATTAGCTAAAATGCTAAGCAACAACAGCTAGCATGCTAATGCTAACTAGCATTCTAATGCTAATGTTAGCTAACATGTTGGCATTACTATAAACCCATTCAGTACCAAAATATAGTCAAAAAGCTCAAATTAGCTAAAATGCTAACAAGAGCTAGCATGCTAATGCTAACTAGCATGCTAATGCTAGCTAACATGTTGGCAATACTATAAACCCATTAAGTACCAAAATATAGTCAAAAAGCTAAAATTAGCTAAAATGCTAACAACAGCTAGCATGCTAATGCTAACTAGCATGCTAATGCTAGCTAACATGTTGGCATTACTATAAACCCATTCAGTACAAAAATATAGTCAAAAAGCTAAAATTAGCTAAAATGCTAACAACAGCTAGCATGCCAATGCTAACTAGCATGCTAATGCTAGCTAACCTGTTGGCATTACTATTAATAGGATTAGTATGAAAATATACTGAAAAAGCTGAAATCAACTAAAATACATACAAGGCCTGGCATGCTGCTCCTTAGTACCTGTATATTATGTAAGGGGTGTGAAGACTTTCCTTAGGCTGATATAATGGTCAGTTTCAAAATGCCTGACAGGAACATACATAGAAATGAATGTGGGTTCTGAAGCATTATGGGATATGGAGTTGTTCTGGAAGCCACACATGCTGATTCATAGACAGACACACAGAGAGAGATGCAAAGAAAGGAATGCAGATGAAAGGGTAGAGACAGACAGGGGGACTGAGACAGACTGAAAAAGAAAGACAGACAAGGACAAAGACAGAGACACTGTCAGAGAGAAAAAGACAGATGGACATGACACATTTAATAGGCCTTCAAAGTATATAAAGAGGGTTGACCTTTGGTGACCTCTTATCACAGGTGCCACACATGCTGAATCATAGACAGACACAGAGATTAGTCTGATCTAATGGTCAGTTTCAATATGCCTGGCAGGAACATACATAGAAATGAATGTGGGTTCTGAAGCATTATGGGATATGGAGTTAGTTGTTCTGGATGCCACACATGCTGATTCATAGACAGACACACAGAGATAGATGCAAAGAAAGGAATGCAGATGTAAGGGTAGAGACAGACAGGAGGACTGAGACAGACTGAGTAAGACAGACAGACATGGTCAGAAAGACAAAGACAGATGGACTGACACATGGACCCTTTTGTAGTATCTCTCTCTATAGAACTACACAGCATCAACTGTGTATGAGTGGGCTTTAATAGGCCTTCAATGTATATACTGAGGGTTGACCTTTGGTGACCTCTTATCACAGGTGCCACATATGCTGATTCATAGACAGACACAGAGATTAGTCTGATCTAATGGTCAGTTTCAATAGGCCTGGCAGGAACATACATAGAAATGAATGTGGGTTCTGAAGCATTATGGGATATGGAGTTGTTCTGGAAGCCACACATGCTGAATCATAGACAGACACACAGAGAAAGATGCAAAGAAAGAAATGCAGATGAAAGGGTAGAGACAGACAGGGGGACTGAGACAGACTGAAAAAGAAAGACAGACAAGGACAAAAACAGAGACACTGTCAGAGAGACAAAGACAGATGGACATGACACATTTAATAGGCCTTCAAAGTATTTAAAGAGGGTTGACCTTTGGTGACCTCTTATCACAGGTGCCACACAGCTGATTCATAGACAGACACAGAGATTAGTCTGATCTAATGGTCAGTTTCAAAATGCCTGGCAGGAACATATAGAAATGAATGTGGGTTCTGAAGCATTATGGGATATGGAGTTGTTCTGGAAGCCACACATGCTGATTCATAGACAGACACACAGAGAGAGATGCAAAGAAAGGAATGCAGATGAAAGGGTAGAGACAGACAGGAGGACTGAGACAGACTGAGTAAGACAGACAGACATGGTCAGAAAGACAAAGACAGATGGACTGACACATGGACCCTTTTGTAGTATCTCTTTCTATAGAACTACACAGCATTAACTGTGTGTGAGTGGGCCTTAATAGGCCTTCAATGTGTATAGACTTTGGGATGAACTTTAGTGACCTCTGATCAAAGGTGCTCCGTTTCCCCAGCAACAAGTGTGAGTGAAAACTACAGCAGGTGCAAACAGTTTCGATAATTAACAGCTTAGATTTCAACTTTTTTCTCAAAAAGTGCTCCGAACAAATCGTTCCCATTCGATAACCGTACAAGGTATCGGAAAAATTCTTGAAGTGTGAGCGAGATTTATCATTTTTCTTTGTTCGTGCCAAAGCAAAAGTCTCTACCTTGTTCCCAGTCCGAGAGGGAACGAGTGAAAGACGACTAAGATCATCTGTCTGTTGGAGAAACTCATGAGGAGTCACAATGATAACGTTTAGGAGCAAAGTCCTCAAACTGGGTTCCACTTTGAGCGATCTAGAGCTCGCTGAGAGAAAACCGTGCGAGATAGGAAAATTTTGAAATTATCCTGAGAATCACAAAGGGCGGCTCTATTTCATGACCGAAAATCATGTCACTAGTGCGAAATATGTGACCGTGACGTCGAGTTAAA
>JAPXFQ010000746.1:0-422609 GCA_028564705.1 Apricaphanius iberus | reverse complement strand
CTCTCTCTCTTGAGAATGTAGTTATGAGGCTGATGGAACCATTCCTGGACAATGGCAGAAATGTTACCATGGACAATTTCTTTACATCGCTGTCACTTGCACAAAGACTGCTTAGCCGGAAAACCACCATCCTTGGCACAGTCAACAGGATTCGGCAAGAAATTCCACAATCAACAAGACAGGGACCACAATGAATTCCCCACTCAGGTATTTTCAACCACGGGTGCCACGCTGACGGTGTATGCGCCCAAACGGAAGAAGACAGTCTACATTCTCAGCAGCATGCACAGTGTGGTTCAGACTGAAAATACCACCAAAAGGAAGCCAAACACTGTCACCCTTTACAACACCATAAAGTGTGGCGTTGATGTGATGGACCAGATGGTGCGGGAGTACACTGTCCGCACATGAACACGGCGCTGGCCAGTCGCGGTGTTCTATAACATGATTTATATGGCAGCACTGAATGCATATGTGCTCTATCAAGCATGCACCGGGAGGCAGGAGAGACGGGTGGACTTCCTGGTGGAGCTTGCAAAAGAGTTGGCTCACTCTCATGTGGGTGCAAAGCAGGCACAAAATGGAACAATTGCTTCGGCAACAACCTTCAACACCTAGCCCTGGGAAAAGACCAATATGTCAGGTTAAAATTCCGTGTACAAGCAATCATGCCACTGTGCGATGTATTGACCGCTACAAATACACATGTGGCAAACGCAGAAAGGAGATGGCATAGCAGTGCCAGGATTGTGAGTGATTATTGACATGTACTCACCTCACTTACTGTTACTTACTGTTTAGTTTTCTCTGTGTGCTTGAAAACTCAAATTTCCCTGAGGGAGTCACCCCAAAGGGATCAATAAAGTTTTAAGTATAAGTTCTAAGTCTCACTCACTTCCACTCTCTAACACTGTATCCTGATTATACATTTTTTTTAATTATTATTTGTAAATATCATGAAGGCCCAGTTGGGATAACCACAGATTTTGAGTGATTTTGTTGATGTGGTTCTGTTCTTTTCCTTTTCCTATGTGTCTGGTGGGGATGTTGGAAGCCCAGTGATGTAGGGTCCTGATAACTACATCCTTTTATATATATTACATATATTGCATTTTGATTCAGTTCATGTGTTCTGCCCAGTCAGTTAGCAGCTCTGACAGAGCAATCCTGCTGTAATCTGATTCTCCTCCTCCCCCATTTTATGTCAAGGTGTTTTGAGTGAAGTGGCTCATGTCACGTCCTGTGGTGCCCCAGTGATTGCCTCGTTCACATAACAAAAGGAGGGTTCACAGGTGGCCTTCCAGCCGATCGGCTGACCTGTGGGTTTTATAGGTAGAAAAGCCAAATGGCTGCTCTCTGGGAGTTCTAGTGTTAAACAAAAATAGTAATGCAGTTAAGTATTTTTTTCGCTCAGATGAGCCCCTCTATTGCTGTGTTGGAACTCGCACCGCAGCTGTGACAGAAACCTATTTTACCACCCTCTCCACTCCCCTTCCAGTCTCCTAAACATCACTCACTTCTCATCCGGGGCACATGCACTGTGGTCTCATTAGGAAATGCAGAATTTTGAAATAAAGTTTTTATTTTTCCTGAATACAAATATTGTTCAAGTATTTGTTTAAAATAAGTATTCATAAAAAACATGTAATTTATGCAGTTATCCGAATACCATATTCGGGTTCGGCTCCACCCCTACTTGTTACTTTCTTAAAGATAGAAAAACTCCCCTTTAACTGGAAAAGAGCTCCGGCAAAACCTGGCTCAGTACAAGCTGTCATCTGCTACGACCATCTGCGGGTCTGAGAAGACAGAGAAGAGACAGCATGGAGGATGCTCAGTAATTTAGAGCATCATCTGGGCTGATGCTCCCCATCCAGCAGGGGGCATTATAGTTGAGCAGGATACCAGACCGGGTGGAGCTCCTATGGAGAGAAAACCGCAGAAAACAAGAATAACAATCACAATAACAGCAGTAAAAATATATATGGAGAGTAGTATAAGAGTGAAGAAAAGTGGTCTGTCTGTCATCCAACAGTCTAAGCCTATAGCAGAATTAATACAAAAATAGCTCAGGATAACCTAAGCCATTCTAACTATAAGCTTTATCAAAAAGGAAGACTTTAAGCCTAGTCTTAAATATAGAGTGGCTGCCTCACGGAGTAAAACTAGGACCTGGTTCCATAGGAGAGAAGCCTAATAACTAAAAGATCTGCCTCCTATTCTACTTTTAGAAATCCTAGGAACTACCAGTAGACCTGCAGCCCGAGAATGAAGTGCTCTGTTAGGAACATATGGAACAATTATATCTGTGATGTTCGATGGATCTTAACTATTACGGGCTTTATATGTAAGGAGGAGGATCTTAAATTCTATTCTGCATTTAACGGGAGCCAACGTAAAGACATTAAAACAGGAAAAATGTAATCTCTGTTTTTAATATTCATCAGAACTCTTGCTGCAGCCTTTTGGATCAACTGAAGGTTTTTAATTGCATTTTGTGGACTTCCTGATAAGGAATTACAGAAGTAATGTTTTCTATTAGGCTACCTGTCTTTTGATTCATGAATAAGGAATCAAGATACAGATAAGTGATTTTTTTTCCTCACCACTGACCTGATGCATAGCCAAAGTAGCCTACTTTTTTTTTAACTGAAGGGGTCAATATTATTGTTCAGACGTTGCTGCTGGGATGTGTTGATCAAATACAAACATTGACAAAGATCATAGGATAGCTGAAGCATATTATCTTGAAGCGTTAAAGGGGTATACCACCTCAAAATAAAAATGTGACTTTTGCCATATTCCTCAGAGTTAGATAAATGATTAAAAAAGCCTTTTTGTAACCAGAGTAATTAACCTGATCTGGGAGCAGTCAGTGCTTTGGCTTAGCATAAAACAATGTAAGTGAATGGGAACTACTAACACTACTAGGAAGAGTGGTGTGTCTGGCTTTCCATAATGGAACACTAAAGTGCTCAAATTTAAATGAATAAATAAAAACTTGAGAAATATGTATACATTAATAAAGAATAAACAAATATATAATGTGACAGAGAAATTTTGAGAAAAACAAATCACACGTCTAAACTAAATGTCAGTGGGAAAAACACCATTGAAATGAGAGCTAACTTTGTGAGAAAAAATGAAATAAAATTTTGCAGATCTAAATTAAAATGGTAAAAAATATATCTATTAGGAAAAAATAGACCAATTTAATTTCAATTCAATTGAGTTTATTTATGTAGCACCGTTTCACAACAGATGTAATCTCAAGGCACTTTACAAGAAGAGTTATTACAATACAATGTTTAATTTAGGAATTAGAGAACAACAGAAGATTGTGTCGTGATTTCTCAGCAATTCCTCACACCAAGGGAGTAGATTTGATTTTTTAATTTGGTGGGGACACAAAAATGCTCCAATGTTTAAGTTTTTTGCATTAGCAACCATCGTTTCACATTATGCAGATGTTTTTTTTAAAGGTTTTTTGGGCCAAGGTGGCCTTTATTTGACAGCGGGTAGATGAAGGGGAGATAGATGAGAGAGGTGGACATGCGGCAAACCACGCCTGGGACGGGACTCGAACCAGTAGCAGCTGTGTCAAGGACGAAAGCCATATGCAGATGTTATAGGTTAAAGTAACTAATGAAAGACAAATTCGAAAAGCTGTAATCTTTACTCTTTAGTGCAGGGCTGTAGTGAAACTGTGCATCATGTCAATTAGCTGTTGAGGTGGAATGTTATTTGTTTAGGTTGGTTGGGCTTGTCCAGAATATCCTCCTGATTACTGCCACTCTCCCTGCTGCTCTCTCCAGGTGGATTGGATTCCTTAGGAATCAACCACAATATAAATTTGAAAACCATAAAGCAACTACTGTAAACAAATACACACTAGTAATACATGAAGAGGCCTCTTAGATTTAAGGCACTGATTTTAAAGCTAAATGGTGGGAATTTTATTCGGATCATCATCATACTAACATTTTTTAACTGCTGTTATATTCTGTGTGTGAAGGCTTGTTTTATTCTAATGTTTAAACTGTTTTTATTGTGTAAAGCAGTTTGTTTTTCTGTTTGCATGAAAAACTCTTTATAAATAGATTTGATTAGATCTGTCACATTGCTGAATCTCATGACTAACACATCCAGCATTATTTAACCTCCCCTGTGAAATTGCAGCCTCTTTTTCAGCTTCTCCTTCTCTTCAACTTCCTCCAGCTTCTCCAATTTCATCTAGTCCAGGTTCTCCTTTTCTACCTACTAATGCCTCTCTCTCCTGCTTCTCGTCCTCTACCTCCTCTGGTCTCTCCTTATCCATCTCCTCCAGCCTCTCTGTTGTCTATCACTTTACAAAAATATGTTGATGCATGACAGATTAGGGATATAATGATCACAGAGTTTGATGGTAAAGTTATTATCTGAGAAAAAAGGCCTTTACTTTCACACTAATTATGTGTAATTTATTCCCCTCAAAATATGGATACATAAAATCACATGATTATTTAGAATATGAGCTCATATATTCTATTTACACCATACATTGTGGGCATACATACCATAATGGGCGACTGTGGCTCAGTGGTAGAGGCTTGCAATCGGCTTGCAATCGGAGGGTCGTAGGTTCAATTCCAGCTTCCTCCAGTCACATGTCTGTGCCCCTGTGCAAGGCACTTAACCCCCAAATTCTACATTGTCCTACCGAGCCATGTTGGGTGTCGGTGTATGAATGTGAATGGGTGAATGTGGCTTCAATGTAAAGCGCTTTGAGTGGTCAGTAAGACTAGAAAAGCGCTATATAAGTTCATTCCATTTACATTTTATTTATGTTTTTAAACAGCTGCTCTTTTCTATAAAAATACATGAAAATAAGAAAAAAAAGAGATTAAGAATAGAAAATAATTTTTAGAAAGTGTATCTCTTTGGCATATTCTATTTAATTTTTTTCATTTAATTTGCATTTTAAGTAACTTACACATTGACTCCTAAAGAAGTCTCCTAAATAGAGTTTTCTTTTCTTTCACATCCTTTAAATCCTAAACAGCACACACACGCGCAAGCATGTGTACACAAACACGCACGCGCGCAGACACAAACACAAAGTGTAAATAACACCAGGGGCCTGTACCATGAAGGTAGCTGAACAAACTCGGGGTTACAGGATTGGTTTTAAATCGACAAAACCAAACCGATGCAATCAGGCGTTGTTGGTACCATGACGCAGCTCATCAACTTTCTCTGTCAACTCGGGCTTTGACCCTTAAGCTATGATCAATCCACACGTGCGTGCACATAAAAGAGTGACTTCGACACCGAACAACCAATCGCGTTCGATATGGATAGAGCGAGAGGTATTTACTTTTCAGCGGAGGAAAAGAGATAATTCTTCAGAAAAATGAAGAATATAGAAGTATTTTTCAAGCACGCAGTAACACTGTGCAGCCAAAGCAAGAGAACAATCTTGGAGGAAGATTGCTGATTGCGTTATTGCGTAGATTAAACAATTAATGTACATTTATGTAGGCTAATCATATCAAAAATATATTAAATGCAAAAATGAAAATGTATTCGTGTTGATATATATATATATATATATATATATATATATATATAATATATTGTATATGTGTGTAGATGTACTGTATGTAAAATTTAAATGTATACGCTATTACATCCTAAGAAAGATCGATATACATAGATTTTTAGATGCAACCCCAACTCCAAACGTTCTTGGCATCAGATCAAGACAAAATATAAAAATATAAATCAAAGTGGTGAGTATTTACCATAACCTTTTATTATTTATTTGAACATTTGATCACAAACAGTTGTTTGCAGAAAACAGAAAAACATTTGAAATTAGGAAAACTGGGGGAGGGCCACCTCCTCAAGCTTACATTGTGGCGTAGGAGTTGGCTCTGAGCAACATTAAGGGGCAGCCGATTATGGATGCGGTACAGTAAGGGCATGGCTTCGACGAGTCACATGTTATGTGTGGCTCAAGAAGTTTACAAAGATAAGACATTCCTTCCGCGGAAAATCTGTATCTTTTCTACAAGTAAGCATCAGGAAAGTCAAATTTATTTTGTGTGTCCCTAAAAACTCTTTCTCTACGAAGTGCTCGTCTAACAATTTGAGCAGAGATGTCCACAGGATTTGGGAGAAAAGGTGAAGCCATTGCAACAGAGAACATACGCTGGGAATTAGTTACGTCACCTATATTTTTCTTTGCTCACAGGTGATTGGTCAAACTTCAGTCTGAGATCTCGTATCCAGAACATAACCTGCCCCGGAGAAGGTTAGCCGTGCAGCGTAAGATACCTTGGCAACGAACACCGATTAAAGCCGAACTACTTTCATAGTACCTAAAACCCAGGGTTGGTGGAAACTAAGCTGAAAAATCGCTGGCTAAACACCTAATCCAGCTTCATGGTACAGGCCCCAGTATAATCCATCTAGCTGACGTGACCTGGACCGAACAAATGCCAAACGTATTGACAACTTACACTCGCAGGTGCCTCTCATCCAGCCCAACTAGCAGTTGTAGCTTGAAATGTTCACAGTCAGACGTTCGACCAGACAAGGGATGTTTCTCAATGCCCAGGAACCTCGCCTTGATGCCTTGGTCCCGCCCCGGTTGCCTAGGAGATACGTCATCAGGGACCGCCAAGGCGTGTTCCAATGTTCATGTTCTACCGAGGAATCTGTCCTATGTTTGTTAGCTGTTTAGCTAACTAACCAAGGAAACAACAGATGTGCCTTTATGCCTTCTGTCGGTCAAAAAATTCCCAGAATACAGCGCGGTAGGAGCCAGCAGCAGCTACTTCGGGGGTAAATTTCTGTTTTAAATGTAAGTCAACTAATTTTAACAACAATCAGGCTTTTATCTAAAATGTTTGTTTTATTTTTTTAATTATTATTTATTAGATCCAAAGCAGTTATATATGGTTGGTTAGTTGCTTAGGAGTTGCAGCTTCGGTGGCTACCAGGTACTAATTTGTTTGCACATTTGATTTAACTGACATATATAAAAAGAACAGTAAAACACTCTTTATACATTTCCAGTTCTATGGTTGAAGTAATATTACTACGCTACAATGCTACTACGATGGGCGGGACGTAAACAGAGCATTTAAGCCGGCAGCCGCAGTCACGTAAGGCTAGTCTGTTCCAAACTGTTTTATTGACCAAGGAAGGACAATGTCCTCGTAGGCAAGACGCCTTGACATAGAGAAACACCCATAGACACACACAAGTCTATGTTTATACATGTTTATGCGTTTGATAAGCTGACCGCGCTCAGTTTAAGAGGAGATGGAATGACAGCGGGGACGGCCAATCACATGTATATTAGCCAGAACCCGGCAGCCAATCAGGAAGCGATACTTAGATTAGAGGCGGGATTTCTAGCAGAGACCGTCATTTAACTCTTTGTGTGTCATGATCATTGACTAAACAGCGGTTGGATATGTGGTAGCGACGCCGTTGATTGGTGGGGATAATTCGCTAATCGCTGGATATTGGTGGGGACATGGCCACTGTCCATGCTAATTCTACGCCCTTGCCTCATACTGAGCAAGCATGAAGCCACAGTGGAGAGGAAAAACTCCCTTTTAAAAGGAAGAAACCTCCAGCAGAACCAGGCTCAGCATAAGCAGTCATCTGGCGAGACCGTCTGGGGTTTGGAGAAGGCAGCAGAGACACAGAAAGAGCAACAGAACTGATGCAGAAGCTGGTAGCAGGACGTGGAGAACTTTCCGCCACTGGAATCCCATCTTAGTCGGGGTTGTCAAGCAGGGCGGGTCAGGAGCACCTACTGTAGGAAGAGACTAAGAGAAAACAGGTTAGCGCTTGACTTGAAAGCACATCATGCAGTTGGGGAGAAATAGGAGAGAAAGTAGGAACTGACTCTAATAACATCCTCCAACAGCCTAGCCTAAAGCAGCATAGCTACTAACATTAACCTGTCTCCTAGATACTACGAGACCTAGCTACTAACACTCTCTACCTGTCTTACATTAATCTATCTCTACCTAGCTTCAAAGACGAAGGTTTTAAGCCCAGTTTTAAAGACAGACAAGTTGTCTGCTTCACGAACCAACCCTGGGAGCTGGTTCCAAAGCAGGGGAGCCAGGTAACTGAAAGATCTGCCACCCATTCTACTTTTAGAAATCTTAGGAACTACCAGTAAACATGCAGTCTGAGAGTGAAGGGCTCTGTTAGGAACATATGGAACAATCATGTCTCTTACGTATGATGGAGCTTGATTATTAAGAGCCTTATACGTCAGAAGGAGAATATTGAATTGTATGCTAGATTTTAATGGGAGCCAGTGAAGAGAAGCTAAAACAGGGGAAATGTAATCTCTTCTTTTAATATTCATTAGAACCCTTGCAGCAGCATTTGGACTAACTCAAGAGTTTGAATTGTATTCTGTGGACTACCTGATAAAAAAGAGTTACAGTAATCCAGCCTTGAAGTAACAAAGCCATGGACTAGTTTTTCAGCATCACTCCTGGACAGGATGGTTCTAATTTTTGCAATATTCCTAAGGTGAAAAAAGGAACTCCTAGAGACTTCTATAATGGGAGATCTTTTTTATTTTATTTTCTTTTATCTTTTTTTACGTGTCCTGTCTAGAAGTTTGCTACTCAAAATTGGTGTCTGATTACCAAGTACACACCCAACAGATTTACTTTCCCAAGCAGTGCATTACAGCTTTGCTATAATATTCCACCTGATATATATGTATGAAAAATCTTTATTAATGATTACTGTGGGTTTAATTTCTTGAAGTTATGGACATGAAATTGAGATAAGAAGGAAGAAAGGAAGAAGATGAAGAAGAGAAAAGGGACCGGTAGAAGTGGGAACTGACGATACAAGATAGGGAGGTAAACAAAGAACACAAGAAAACATCCAAGTCCTCCACCTCTGTCTGGACTGCAGAGAAGTGGTAAAACAAAATAAACAAAAACTACCAATAAAACAGAACAACATTAACAAAGCAGATATAGTAATGTAAACTAAGAATTACACATTCACGCAAAAATGGAATAATGAACACAACACTAATGTTTCTGGCAAGCTCCTGGTATCAACTAACTAATGACGATAACCTCAGCTCAAGATATATCCATACTCACTAATGTCCCCACACCTATTTGTGTTTGCGAGCATGCAGTGTGAATAAGATTTCCCCATTCAAGTCATTGATAGCTGGTGTAAGGAACCATAAATCCTTCCTACAGGAATCGACGAAGACATGAAGGAGGTAGGAGAAGCATACGTCCAGAGTCCCACAAAGCGCAGGAGCCACAGGCGGACCAGCGCAGGGCCGAACAGCCACCAAGAGAAGTACAGATGGAAGCCCCAGTGAACACCCAGATCTACCAGCCCCCAGTGTCCAGATCCCGCCCCACGCAGAGCGCCGAGACCAGGAGCCCAGCAAATGCCGGACAGCCCCCCCAAATGAACCGACCAGGCAGTGGGACCCACAGAACCGGTAGGAGGCACGAGTGCCAGGCACGGTCCCTACCATCCAACGAACGGCACCCACCTACCTTGCAAAACCGGCACCCCCATAAGAGGTGTCCCAGTCAATCCAAGGAGGACGTCGGCCTCAGGCATCGAGAACCACCCTCGATCAGCGGGCAGGGGAATCAGTCACCGATAGGGAATGACGGAGGGGAAGAAGATGCACCAGGCCAGAGGACAGCCAAACACCCAACCTGACAAGTAGACAAAGACATACAGACACAATCATATGTACCTGTCCTCTTACGCATACACATTCTCACCAACATAGTACACCTGAAAAAGGACGCTGGGGAGAGACCTAAATCCATCCCAACATTCAGACTACTACAAAACACAGGACACTAGACACCCAGGCTGAGTTTATACATAGTAGATAGATATAGCTGTGTATCATCTGCGTAACTATGGAAATTTATCACATGCTGCCTAATGATTTTACCAATAGGAAGCATATATATATAGTAAAAAGAATCGGCCCAAGCACCGAACCCTGTGGTACTCCGCAAGTAACCATTGAGGCCGAGGAAGATCCATCGTTTACCTGAACAAACTGAAATCTGTTGGACAAATAAGATTTAAACCAGCCTAGTGCTGTTCCTATTATACCAACACTTTGAAGCATTTCTATGAGAATATTGTGATTGACAGTGTCAAAGGCAGCTCTGAGATCTAACAGGACCAGAATGGTCACCAGTCCATTGTCTGAGACTATGAGAATATCATTAGTAGCCTTCACCAGATCTGTTTCAGTGCTGTGATGAGCTCTAAAGCCTGACTGAATCTTCTCAAACAGCTCATTATTGTTTAAATGCTCACACATCTGATGTGCAATTATTTTCTCATGAATTTTAAATAAGAAGGGAAGATTAGATATCGGTCTATAGTTAATTAAGTCGTTATGATCGGGAGATGGTTTCTTAAGTAGAGGTTTAATTACAGCAATCTTAAACTCCTGTGGTACATATCCATTGACTAAAGATAGATTCATTATATCTAAAATTGGAGCTGAAATCAAAGGGAAAACTTCTTTTAAAAGTTTAGTTTGGACTGGGTCTAAAATGCAAGTTGAAGGTTTTGATGAAGCTAATAATTTTAGTAGATCTGAAAGTTCGGCTGCATTAAAGCAGTTCAAGCATGTATTAGGTTCAACCATTTGTTTTGCTGCCTCACTAACTAAGGAAGAAGCAAGCATATTGGAAAGGTTCCCATTTATCTTAGTTTTTTTTATAGTCTATTTTATTTATAAAAAATTGCATGAAGTCGTCACTACTAAGAGCTGGGGGAATGGTTGGCTCGGCAGAGCTATGATCCTGTGTGAGTTTGTCAACTGTATTAAAAAGAAAGCTAGGAATGTTTTTATTCTTCTCGATTAAAGATGAAAAATATGTTGTTCTAGCTGTTTGAAGGCTCTTTTTATATAGCAATAGACTATTTTCCCACACTAAATAAGAATCCTGTAAATGCGTGGACTGCCATTTTCTCTCTAGTTTTCTAACATTCTCCTTTAGGGTGCATAGCTCTGAATTAAACCAGGGAGCTAATGTTCTATGGCTAGCCTCCTTCCTTTTCAAGGGGGCAACTTTGTCTATTGCCAGACGCAGGGAGGAATTAACGCTATAAACTAGAACGTCAAGTTGTGAGGGGTCAGGAGTTAAATCACTATTTTCCATCGTACTTTTATGCACTGAGGAAACTAACGTTGAACGAGCTTCTTTAAAACTTGTTACAGCATTGTCTGATAACGTAGTGGTATAATGAAGTTTTCTATCAGGTTTGAAATGGTCAAATAGAGTGAGTTTAAAAATGATCAGAAAATGATCAGACAGGATAGGGTTATGTGGAAAGACTGTTATTTCTTTACAGTCAATGCCATAAGTCAACACAAGATCTAAAATGTGGTGACAAGAGTGGGTTGGTCCCTGCACATTTTGAGTAATGCTTATTGAGTCTAAGATAATGTTAAAAGCTGTATTTAGACTATAACTTTCACTATCAACGTGAATATTGAAGTCTCCAACTATAACAGCTTTATCAGTGTTAAAACTAAGTCAGATAGAAAATCTGAGATCTGATCTAAAAATTGAGAATAAGGGCCTGGGGGACGATACAAAACCACAAAGGCTTTCCTGCTTTGTTATGTGTATGAGGAAGGCTAAAGATTAAATGTTCAAAGGAACTGTAACTAATAATTTTTGGGGATTAATTAGTAAATCTGAATGAAAGATTGTGGTTACTCCACCTCCTCGACCAGTACTTCGAGGGACACTAAAGTTTAAGTAGCTAGGTGGAGTTGACTCAATTACTCTGACATGGTCCTCTTCCTGCAACCATGTCTCTGCAAGACAAAACAGATCAATATTATTATCACAAATTAAGTAATTTACCAAGTGTGTTTTTGAGGGGAGAGATCTTATGTTTAGTAAACCACATTTAATTTATTTTTTTTATGTTCAGTTGGAGTTGTATTTATTTTTATGAGATTGTTATACTTTGCTCTAGTAGCATTAACTTTTAATTCATTTGTTTTGGGTAGTGGACGGCATACTGTCTCCATAGGGTAGTGGGTGGGTGGCAGTCCCTGTTCCCTGACCTGGGCCCTCATTTATCAAACGTTCGTAGAAATGTTCCTATATTCTCTCCTACGAAGGAAATTTAGGATGTGCGTAAGTACACGTCAAAGTGAGATTTATGAAACATGCCGTGGACTCTCGTATGCATGCTCCTCCACAATCAGCTATTGATAAATCCCACTTGTGCGTACACAGGTCCTTGTGCCCGTTCACAGTCATTTGCATACAGAAATGCCCTCGATAAACCATATGTGGCATCACCAAAGCCTTTAAAGGCCATGCAGGAAATCTCACATTCTCCACGAAAACGATGGCTAAAAGAGCAAAAAAAAAGAAACCAGCTAGGTGGAACAGAACCAAAAAATGCTGTTTGGTTCTCTCAGCTCAGGGGTAACCTGTAAAAAGAAAAACAATGCCTGGGAGAAAGTAAGGGATTCAGTAAATGCGGTGGGAATGGAGATGAGGTCCCTGTCTGAAATCAAGAAGAAATGGTTTGACATTAAACTGAACACAAAAAAACGTGTATCAGATTACAGACAGGCCAGGGGGTGGACAAAGCATGGTGGAGCTGACTGATTTTAACAAGCGTGTTGCCAGCATAATCGGAGACATCTCTGTGACTGGCATCACTACGGGTGGGGACAGTGACAGCATGGCAGTGACGGAAGAAGCAGGACCATCCATTCTCCACAGTGGAGGTAAACCAGCTTTTATTTCAAATGAGATTTTCTACACCACACAGAAAAACAAGGTGGTTATTTTTATTCAAAAAAAAAATTGAGGCGCATTAAAACATAAAGGAGAGGGGGCGGGGAATAAGACGCCTGACGTGGGAAGTAACTAATTGGCCTCTGTATTTTTTTAAGCAGAAACTGTGCTGTTGTCACGCCAGAGGAGCAGCCACAGACAGAGCAGCCATGGCTCGAGCCTCCGTTCCAGGGGGCATCGGTGCGTCGGGAGCCGAAGGTTCTGACTGAGGCGGTCCTGAACAATTAGGCGGAGACACTAAAGTCACTGAATGAAGTGAAGTAGCAATTAGTTAAGATGTACAATGTATTTGCGGAGATCAACGAGTCTCTCAAACAAATTGCTGCCTGTGCGTCAAACAAATAAATGTGATCATGGCTTGTTGTGATTAATGTGCTGTTTGATTACCTAAAATCTCTGAATGACCCTCGCCCTCGCATGAATTGCAGCAGCATTGGGTTGCGGGGGAGGCTCTGCGTCATCCGTGGGGGGGTCTGGTACTGGGGGGTCCTGCCGGGGGATGCCTCGTGTGATGGCCAGGTTGTGGAGCCCGCAACAGGCCAAGATGATGCAGCACCCTTTTTCAGGACGGTACTGTAGATTTCCCCCAATGCCTGATAAGCACAGCCAGCGACCTTTTGGGCAGGCCTATTGTGCGCTTCACTGTGGAGCGCGTTTGTGCATGAGCTCTGTTGTAGCTGCGTTCCTGAGCGGTTGATGGGTCTGTCAGCGGGGTCAGCCAGGGCTTCAGTGCATAACCATGATCACCTAAAACAAACCGTTCAAATGACTGGGCCATAATGAACGAAATACAATCCAAAAATACTGTCATACTCACCAATAAGCCATCCATCTTCAACTTCACCCCTTTCGAGGCGCATTCCTACAGAGCTGTTGCACACAAAGAATGAAACATGTGTTCCCCCAGGCCACCGAGAAACCACATTTAGGATTCTTAAATTGGAATTAGCAATTATTTGCACATTTATGGAGTGGAATCCTTTTCTGTTAACGTAATTAAATTTCTTTAATGATTGCGTTTTTAATGCAATATGTGTGCCATCTATTACTCCTATGGTGTTTGGAAATCCTGAAATTGCATGAAATTCCAGTTTGGTTGCTGCTTGTTGTGGATTTGTCCATTGAAAATGAATGTATTGCGAGCTCAATGAAATGATGGCATCCAACATAGAGGGCATAATGCGGCTCAGTGATGGTTGTGAGATGCCCGATCTGTCTGCAACCTCACTTTGGAATTTCCCGGTGGCAAGAAATCCCAAAGTTGACAGCACCTGAATATGGAATGGAATTGGTTGTGTGCGGTTGGTCTGTCGCTCCAAAAACCTTTCCAGATCCCGACATAGGTCTAGGGACAGAGGGAGCTCGCTGGAGTAGGGCTTGACAACGTATGACGCAAAACGTACTCGACGCTCGGTTTGGAAAAGTTTGTTTGTCAAACGACAGATAGAGAAAAACAGCGAATGGTTAAAACCTTGAAAGCCAATGGAGATAAGGATCGGATGGAAGAAAGACATGTGAATTCTTTAATCTGCCGAAAGAAAGGACGACATTTGGAAGAGATGGCGAAAGCTAGAAGAGATATGAAAGCAATGGCGGGTAAGCTCAGCTGTGCTGTGAATGAGAAGGAGTGGGGCGATTTTGAAGAAAGTGGAAGTGATATGGAAATGAGTTTTAGACAGGAGCAGGTAAAGGAAAAGAGAGCATATCATTGCGAAAGAAGTGAAAGTAGGAAACAAAGGAGAATAATGCATACTGATGAAGAAAGAAGTACAGAAGAAAGGAAAGAATTTAAAGTCATATTGAGGTTCAGAGAGGGAAATGGGGTTCAGGCTTTGAATCCAGTAAAGTTGACGACAGTATTGAAAAATCAACTAGGATACATTAAACTTGCTAAAGTACTGAGAGATGGAAATTTGCTAATACTGTGTAAAAGTAAAGAGCAGAGTGAGAAAGCTTGCAAAATGAAGGAAGTGGGAAAATGTAAGGTAATTAGTGCAAGTAAGGTGGGAATGGGAGAAAGAGGAGCAAAAGGGGTGATTTGGGGGATACCACTTGAAATGTCAACAGATGAAATAAAAGCCAATATAAAAGGTGGTAAGATAAAGGAGGCAAAACGGCTGACAGCGTTTAAAGAAGGAGTAAGAAGAGAAACTGGGAGTATTTTATTGGAATTTGAGGGGGAAAATCTACCTACAAAAGTGACTCTAGGGTACATAGCATACTCGGTGAGGGAATATATCCCAAAACCTTTAAGATGCTTTCAATGTCAAAGGTTTGGACATACTGCCGCCGTATGTAAAGGGAAAGTAAGATGTCCTAGATGTGGGGAGGACCATGAATATGAAAACTGTGGAAGAAAGATGCAACCAAAATGTTGTAATTGTGGAGGAGAGCACAGTGTGATGTATGCAGGATGTCAGATAATGAAAAGGGAGATGCAAATACAGCAAGTGAGAGTTAAAAACAAGACATCATATGCCGAAGCCATAAAAATGGTAGATCAACGAACAGAGGACAGAAATGGAGGAGTTAGGGAAGAACCTAACAATAGGAGGATTGGAGAAGAAGAAGGGAAAGTATGGGTGGATCTAAAGAAACTTGTCACATTCATAGCTGGAGTGATAAATGCAACAATGGAGACCAAATTAAAGACTGAAAGAATTCAAATCATTGAAAAAAGCAGCAGTAAATCACCTAGATATCAACGATCTTACATGGGAGGAAGTAAGAAGCAATCTAAGTACTCAAGCAAGTCAGGACATGGGAAATCCGGGGTAATAAATGTTGAGGATTTTACAATGGCTTGCACGGAGTTTAATAGCTAATGGACAGGAGTTTAAAAGGTATATTGATCAATCAGATTTTAAACCTGACATCATATGTATTCAAGAGTCATGGCTAAAAGTAGGGGTTGATTTTAAACTTCATCAGTATATAGAAGTTAGGTGTGATAGATTAGGGGGAGTAGGTGGTGGGTGTGTGACATTTATTAATAATAATATTAATTTTAGAATTGTAGAGATAGGAAAAGAAGAAGAATTTGTAATAGTGGAGGTATTTACAAATCAGGGAAAAATTATTATAATTTATTATAATCCATGCAAAAGATTAGAAATTTAAAAAATAAGATTGAGAGTTGGGATTAATAGTAGACACGTATTTGTTTGCGGTGACTTTAATGCACATAGCACGGTGTGGGGGGCCAGGAAAAAAGATGTGAATGGGGAAATAATGGAACAAATTATGGAGGAGGCAAATTTGGTATGCATTAATGTTGGGAGAGGAACTCGAATTGATGTATATACAGGTAAAATGTCAGCATTAGACATAACATTAGTATCTAGTGAGTTGGCAGGAATAAGTGAGTGGGAAGTACTAGAAGACACAATAGGAAGTGATCATTGTTTAATTCTAACAAAACTTTTTGAGACTAGAGGGATGATAATGGAAGCAAGGGAAGGGAGGTGGATTTTTAAAAAAGCTAAATGGGATCATTTTAGAAATAATTGTGAGAAAGGGAGTTCAAAAGTAGTGATGTCAGATAAAGTAGATGAAATAGAAGCTTTTAGAAGTGTGATCATTGAAGCTGCAGAGTTGACAATAACAAAAACTAAAGGAAATACAAGGGAGAGGAAAAATGTACCATGTTGGTCTGAAACCTGTGAAAAAACAATTAAAGCAAGAAATAAAATCTTAAAAATACTAAGGAAAACACATAATGTGGAAAATTTACTAAAATATAAAAAGTTGCAAGCGGAGGTGAAGAGAGTAGTTAAAAAAGCAAAAAGGGAAAGTTGGAGAAATTTTTGTGGAAAGATTGGGAGAACTACTCCAATAAGCAATGTTTGGGGAATGATAAGAAAAATGAAAAGAATAAGGAGAGAATGGAATTACCCAGTGTTAAAAGTAGGAGATGAATTGGCTATAACTAATAAGGAGAAGGTAGATGTGTTTGTTAAAACATTTGTTAAAATCCATAGTACAGATAACTTATCAGAAGAAAGAAGAGAAAGGAGAGAAACAACTAGGAGAAAAAATGAAATAGAAGAGGGAGGATATGAGGAAGATAATATTAAAAGTACTATGGATATGCCTTTTTCTTTGTTTGAGTTAGAACGTGCATTAGTAAAAACAGGTATGACAAGTCCAGGAAAAGATCCAGTATGTTGTGTAATGCTAAAGCAATTAGGGGAACAAATGAAATTAAAATTATTGGAGATTCATAATATAATATGGGAAAAAGGAAAATTACCAAAAAATTGGAAAGAAGCAATTATTGTACCAATAATCAAAGTAGGGAAAGAATCAAGTAGTCCAGATAGTTATAGACCCATTGCCTTAACATCTCATATAGGAAAAATAATGGAAAGGATGGTAGTGGACAGATTAACAGATTATTTGGAAAGAAATAAAAAGATATCACAATATCAAAGTGGTTTTAGGAAAGGGAGAGGCACAATGGATGCAATTGTTTATTTAGAAACCGAAATTAGAAAATCATTCATTAATAAAGAGAGTTTAGTAGCAGTCTTTTTTGATGTAGAAAAAGCATATGACATGGTGTGGAAGGAGGGATTGTTAATAAAACTGAAAAAATTAGGATTAGGAGGAAGAATGTATAACTGGATTAAAGATTTTCTGAGCGAGCGAAGTATTCAAGTTAAAATAGGAAGTACACTTTCTAGGGGGTGTAAAGTAGAAAATGGCACTCCTCAAGGGAGTGTCATTAGCCCAATATTATTTTCTATTATGATAGATGATGTGTTTCAGAATGTGGGTAATGAGTTTGGTAAGGCATTATTTGCAGATGATGGCGCAATGTGGAAGAAAGGAAAAAATATAAAATATGTACAAAAGAAAATGCAGGAAGCAATTAAAATGTGGAAAACTGGTCATATGAATGGGGTTTCAAATTTTCAGTGGAAAAAACTAAAAGTATGGTGTTTACAAAAAGCAAGAAAGTAATGGAGAACTTAACATTATATGGAAATGACTTGGAGCAAGTAAATAATTTTAAATATTTAGGAGTTATATTTGATAAAAAATTAGTATGGAAAGATAATATAAATAAAATAGAGGAAAGATGTAAAAAAGTAATAAATATTATGAGATGTGTGAGAGGATATGAGTGGGGGGCTAGTGCTCAGGCATTAAAATATATGTACAGTGCAATTATAAGATCAGTGATAGATTATGGGAGTATAGTTTATAGTTCAGCATCTAAAACAATAATGAAAAGGATTGAAATCATACTAAGCCAAGCATTAAGAGTGTGTTGTGGAGCGATAAAAACTACATCTATTGTAGCAATACAGGTAGAAATGGGGGATATGCCAATTCAGCTTAGAATAAAACAGCTAGCTTTAAATTATTGGGCAAGTATACAAGGGTGTGAAGACAATGAACATATAGCAAAAAGGGCACTGAGCCCATTTTGGGAAAACAAGAAAATAAAGAAGGAATATGGTAGCTGGAAAGTGCAAAAATGGGCAAAAGAGAGTAAAATTCAAGATAAAGAACAAATTAAAAAGTTTTTATATACAGTTAATCCAAAATGGATATTTCCAGAAGAGCGTGTTGATTTTAGTATTTATGATAAAATAAGAGGTAGTGGAGGAAAAGGAAACTGGGATAAAATTAAAGATGATAAATTGAATATCTATGAGTCATTTTTGCATATATTTACAGATGGATCAAAGGACATAATAGGGGGGAAAACGGGTTTTGCATTTGTAATACCACAAATAGGATTAGTAGTTAGGGAAAGAACTCCAGATCATTTATCTGTTTATACAGTGGAGATGTTAGCCATATCATTTAGTCTGCAATGGATGGAACAAAATAGAATTAAAAAATTAATTATTTGTACTGATTCATTATCTGTATTAGTGTCAATTAAATTAATGTCCACTAAAAGTCGAATAGATATATTGTATGAAATTTATGAAACCATTTTTAGATTAAGGAAATTGGGAACAGAAGTTAAACTTTTATGGGTACCAGCACATAGGGGAGTAGAAGGAAATGAAATGTCAGATTATTATGCAAAAAATGCAATAAGAGAGGGAGCCATAACAAATATTGCATATAGTGTTGCTGAAATGAAATCTATCATTAAAACATACATAATGGAAGAGTGGCAAAGCATGTGGGAGAAAGAAGAGAAAGGACGACATTTATTTCAAATACAAGGGAAAGTAGGAAAATGGAAAAATGTAAGAATGAATAGTAAAGAGCAAAGTATAATATCACGATTAAGAATGGGACATACTGGGCTTAATAGCACTATGCATTTGATTGGGAAGCACCCTACCGGCTTGTGTGGATGTGGGGTAGAGAGAGAAACAGTGGAACATGTTTTATGTAATTGTATAAAATATGAAGAAAGTAGAAGAAAACTCAGGGACAAATTAAAAAACATAGGAGGTGGAGGGATAAATGTAAAGAATTTGTTAGATGGTGAAGAAAGGAAATATAAATGGGTGATTGGGTATTTAAAACAAAGCGGTTTATTGAATCGAATTTATTTATTTATTTATTTTTTTGTTATTTATTTATTTATTTATTTATTTTTTTTACGCTCTTACTCCGACTCACACTCCAGCATAGTAGGTGGCGGAAATGCACCTAGACGTTAGATGCCACCCGCCAATAAACAAGAAGAAGAAGAAGAAGAAGAAGAAGACATAGGTCCAGAAGGATCCCCCTTTGGGAGGCGGTATCTGCTCAAGAGCCATTCAGTACTCTCACCTAGCAAATCTGTGTGCTCACGGAAGACGCGCTCCCTCCGGAATGCTCGCTATGCCAAATCCTCCAATAGCGCAATATCAGCCATGATACCATCTCACATTCATGTCGGCCACAGCTGTCTTTTATAGGTTTGAACTTCAATTAAGCAATAAAGCTTTTTGGCAAAAGACATAATAAGCGATTGGATCAGAAATAATTTGTAGATGAGATACACGTTTGGATGACTGAGACATTCGGTATTGCGGTTCCCCATCCTACCACTAGATGCTATGCGTAGGCACGGCTAGAGATGTACTTACATTTAGGAACGTTTCTACGCACAAGTACAAATTGAAAAATACCGAACAATGCGTATAATTGTTCCTACGCACGAAATACGTACAGATCTGTGCGTACGTACGCTTGATAAATGAGGGCCCTTGACTCTGGGTTGTCACGGCATTGGGGAACTAGAGACAAACCTATCAATGTTCCTGGAAAGAAGGGCAGCTCCGTCTGCAGTGGGATGGATGTCATCTCTGCGTAACAGTCCAGGTTTTCCCCAAAAGGTCCCCCAGTTATTAATGTAGTCCACATCGTTTTCTGGACACCACTTTGACAACCAAAGGTGAAACGTCCACATACAGCTGTACATGTCATCGCTAGCACAATCAGGCAGGGGACCACAAAAAATGACCGAGTCAGACATCTTTTTGGCAGCCCTACACACCGAAGCTACGCTAATTTTAGTGACCTCCAATTGCTGTAACCGGGTGTCATTGCCACCAACATTGATAACGATCCTGCTATACCGCCATTTGTCCTTGGCCAAAAGCTTCAGGTGGGACCTAATGTTCGCAGCTCTGGCCCCTGGAAGGCATCTGACAGTGGTCTTTTGTGTCTCTAGGGAACAGAAGTCCCCCCCCCCCCCCCCATCCCCCCACATAACACCATGAGAAACCCTGGGGTTCAAAACTGTAACACCTCGGAAAAAAGGAATTGTGATTAAGGGCGTTTTTACATGTCTGGCCATGCCAGAAAACAGACAGAGAAAAATGCAATTTCTTTCTTTTCACAAGGTGCGGGTCTCGGCCTGAATTGAAGTCCAGTGTTTTACATGACAGACTGCAGCAAAACAGCAGGTGACATACAAATAATTCTATAGCTATTGAAGACTATTACATCTTTGTGAACACTTTTATATGCATTTTTGTGTAACCTGCTTTACATATATTTGGATAAACATTTTTATATGTAGTTTCATATCACCTGCTTTATTATTTCACAGTGAAGGACAACTTGTTTTTACAGAGAAGTAGCGTACCAGAACAGGGTTCCTCCCTTATCCTGGGCCGAGACCAGAAAAGATAAGAGACACTCCTTAGGGACAAGAATTATTGACACTCGGGTCAGTGAGTCTAAATTATGAAAAAATACTGGGTGTGTTCAACTGTGATTCTGTGTTGTGGTGCTGTAATAAAAAGGGAATCCCCTGTTTGTAAATTTAGTCAGACTTTGGCCTGCCTCCATCTGATCAGGTGTGTTGCCTCAAACAGAATTCTGTTGTGTGGTTGTGATGTTTCTCTCTGTCCCTGAGTCTTATTCTGAATAGGTTCCGCTGAAGAGCGTTTGGTCCTCTAAAACATACAGATAGCACTTCCTGATTGAAGAAGGAGTTTATCCTGCAAAAGTAATAAAGAATAAAAGTTTTTAACCCAGACACTATCCAGCAAACAAGGGAGTGAGAAGTACCAATGTCATAAAACAAGCAACACTCTAAATGGTAAATGGTAAATGGACTGAACTTATATAGCGCTTTTCTAGTCTTACTGACCACTCAAAGTGCTTTACATTGAAGCCGCATTCACCCATTCACACTCTCATTCATACACCGACACCCAACATGGCTCGGTAGGACAATGTAGAATTTGGGGGTTAAGTGCCTTGCCCAGGGGCACATCGACATGTGACTGGAGGAAGCTGGAATCGAACCTACGACCCTCCGATTGCAAGCCAACTACTCTACCTCTAGAATTACAAAACATTGGTCTACTGGTCAACTGCCATGTGAAGCCATCTACAGGGTGAGTGTTGTAGTAAACCTGTCATTTTGTAACCTGGTGTGTTGCTGTGGGATGTTTGAACAGCGTTTTGATCTCTTTATGGTTGCATGGCGATTTGGTAACTTTGGTCGGCGTTGTCGTACCTTCCGTGTGGAGAATGTCTATTGTCTTAGATACGGCCATGGTACGGGTTGTGTTCACCTGATCCATATCCACTCGTACCTGTACTCCGATACTACCTCCAAGGTAGGTCTCTTGGACCGTATCTTGGCAAAATCAAGGCTGATTTCACAAGGTAGGAAATAAGTGGATTTTGAGCAAATTACGGTAACTGAATACGGAATTGTCCCGTGTGAAAATGCCCTAAACCATAGACAGCTTCTTGATCATGCTGACTTTGCTGGTGTGCCTCTACCGGAACGGCCTCTACCTGGCCTGCTCCAACCCGCATGTAAAAGGAGATAACAGCTCCAATCTGAGCTCCATTCCGCTTGGCGACCTGACAGAAATCCCCCCCATTGCCGGAATCAGCCCGTACAAAGAATCCCACGAAGCAGAGACTTGTTGGACGGTCTGTTTCTGTAATCAATACCACAGCATACCATCTATGTCCAATAAGTGCACGGTTAACATCCAAAACCGAATAAAAACTGCAGAGGCAATTGATAGTGGAGTTTAGAGACATGAAATGGACTAAGTCTTTACGTAAGTCCCAGGCTTTGAAGGCCTTCCCCGAACAAGCAGAAGGGGGGAAATCAGACTATGGTGCAAGCCATTAGCTACTGTTAGCCACCAGTAGCCATCAGAGTTAGCCTAGATGGACCAAATGGATGAATAATATCAAGATTAAGTTACATCTAAACGGAGGAGTTAGAAATCAAATGTTTTTTTGAACCAGGCTGTAAACACATTTATTTTTGCTTTAAAGTTGGCCTTTTTAACATGGGAGTCAATGGGAATTTTTTTCCTTTTTGGAGCCAGCGGATAAGGGAGGAACTGCAATTTTTGCCACCTCCCGGTTGGCAGCACATTCTGCGGGGGGAGTTTGCCCCTTGGATTAAAACTAGCAGTGCTCGACAATGTCAACCAATTCACCTGTATAAATCATGCGGCATTCCAGTCAGTAAACAGTAGTCTAAAGTACTTTTTCTTATTCCAGATGAATTAAAACTGGGAGCTTTTTCAGCAAGACCAGTTAGTGGAAGGAAGAACTTTTATTTTTTCATTGAGATCAGTTAGTGAATAAAACTGTGTTTTTACCTCCTTGTCCTTACAGTGTTGTATTGTCTTGATTATTGTCTTATTGTAATTTCTTTCTTGTATTTTAATCATCAAATTGATTTATGCTGTGTTCCAATTTTAATCATGTAAAGCACATTGAATTGCCTTGTGTTGAAAGTGTGCTATACAAATAAAATTGCCTTGTCTTGCAGATTTAAGATTCTCTTTGTCACATATAAAGTCATTAATAATCAGGCTCCATCATACATCAGAGATCTGATTGTTCAATATAGGGATGCAACGGCAACGATGCTGGTATTGGGACCGATACCATTCAAAGATAATCATATTAGTTACCATGAACCGATACTTAAAATGTAGAAACTCTTCAATAATTTCACAGAAAATTTTTATTTTTTACTTGAAATTTTAGTTTTGTGGTCCTTTTTATTAATATCTAAAAAAATGTATCTAATTCACCATCATTTGTTGTATCAATCACAGGAGAAAATAAAACCTATCTTCCAATTAATTGCATTTCTGGTATCGTAGAAATATTGGCACTGGTACTCGTTATCAGTAATACTCAGAACCAAGTAATGGTATCGTCTCAGTTTGAAAAAGTAGTATCCATCCATCTCTAGTTCCGTATGTACCTAACATAGCATTTTGTCCCAAGACTGCAAGTTTCCTATAGAATTCTTAAAAGTTGAATGGGAGGCAAATGTTTTAGTTATCAGGTACCTCTCTTGTGGAACCATCTCCCAGTTTTACTCCATGAGGCACACAGGAGGTCTACTTTAAAAACTAAGTATGAAACTTTCCTTTCTGCTCTGACTTATCAAACTCCCAGTTGGCTGTGGCAGATGGCTGCTCCTACTGAACCCATTTGTACTGGAGGTGTCCGCACTGATGCTACAAGTTACATACTTAATGCAATGTTTAATGAATTGAATTAATTGGAATGTATGACTGGATTGAAAAAACTTTTTTGTAAAGTGCCTTAAATTTACAGGTTTTGTGAATTGGCGCTACATAAATTCAATTGTATTTTGTGTGGGAGGGATGGGTCTAGTATACAGGTCCCTTCCAGTGTAGCCTTCGAAGTCTGTAGTGAAAAGAACAGTAATTTCTTCCTCTGGCAGTTATATACGCACATTACATATGGAGTCTCCTTTTCTAAAACTCCTCTTCTGCCTCCTAAAACCAAAAGTAGGTTAACGCAGTACATTCTGGGATTAACAGTTTATATGCCAGTGTCTTTATTCCTTGTATGTAGTTTAGTATTTAATTTAGAACTCACAATATGGAGTATGGGACATAATCATCAAGCCTCCATATGAGGCATATGAGGTTAGCAGTAAATACAACAGGAAAACTAAAAAACCCAAATAGTAAAGCACAAGTGAAGCCTTTTGTAAAATCTTTTTGATATGCTTCAGAACCTTCAATGAAATTCTACATCAGCAGCAACACTAACACAAACATGTAATTCCTCATGTTTGTAGTTATGTATGACGCTTTTCGGTCATGTTAGAGCTTGGGCAAATAGGTGTAGCGGTTTGATTAATCTCAGGGGTTTTAAGAGAAAGTTTCAAGAGAAAACTTATCAACCACTACAAAGGTATCATGCAAAAATAAGTAGCGATAGACCCAGGTGGGTCTTTAGACTCATCATTAGCCATGGCGTCCAATTGAAATCCTTACCAAAAAAGAACTATTGAAAAAGGTACTGGGAAACTATTTTTTCAAGAAGTCTCTTGTTTCTTTCTATGCTCTTACAATATATGGTTTAATTTGTTACACACCACATCAAAAGAATAGTGCTTCAGCCAAAAAAATATAATAATTAGTCCAAATGAAATATCCTGGCAGCTTTTAGTCCATGAATCAAGCAGAAATCCGCAGAAGAAAAAAAAGGATTTGTACACAAGGGAACGTTGAGCTGCCAGTCCTCCGTTCATGCAGCAAATAAAGTATAATCCCAAGGTCCATGCAGTAAATTAAAGGTTTAGTCCCACAGTTCATACAGCAAAAATAAAAAATAAAAATCGTCCCACAGTTCATGCAGCAGAAATCAAAAGAATCATCCCACAGTTCATGCAGCAGAAATCAAAAGAATCATCCCACAGTTCATGCAGCAGAAATCAAAATAATCATCCCACAGTTCATGCATCAAAATCAAAGAATCATCCCACAGTTCATGCATCAAAATCAAAGAATCGTCCCACAGTTCATGCAGCGATCACTAAAACAAACAGTCAAATCAGCGGGAAAACAAACGAAGCTCAGCTGTGTTCAAGAGTCTCATGCTCTATCAGCCGTCCAACCGAACCTCCCCGCAGTCAACCTTAGGAACGTTCAGGACTTACTACTCCGACGACAGGAGTACCAGCTCTGAGGCAATCGGCAGCCGCTCCAACATGCAACCCCTCTTTAGGCAGGATAAATCCAACTTTTGGAACCGGAAGCCGCTCTTACACGAGCCGACGCAGATTAACACACGCGCCCCAGTTTAATCCTTACCACTGATTTAAAAGAAAACGCCAAATATCGGCCGCGCTACAGAGGTGTGTCACCCCCTGTCACCAGCCACGTCTCCCTTTTTGTCAGGCTACCCTCCTTTACCTCATCACCTTGCGCTTTGTCCTGAATCTTCTTGGTTGACTGACAAGGGGCGTGATCAAGTTAATTTGACACACCTGGATGGCCAACATAAACATTTATATATATATATTTTTTTTATATATTTTTCAATCGCCACACTCTCCCTCCCTTGGAGAAAGAAAAAAAACAACAACAAAAAAACAAAACAAAATGTAAACGATGTCAACCAAATAACTTATTATAAATACTTTTCTATTTACTCAGTCATCAGTAACTATTTTGCTTTACAGCTCCGGCAGGGGGGGGGGTGAATGATCTATGCTAAAGCCCTCAAAGTCCTCATCCAAGGTTCTTTCCTGGAATATTTCTCTTAGTCGTTCTTTCTGTAGTTCCTCTATCTGTACAGCTGTGGGATAACAAGGCTTTAGTCTGGAAACATGGACTACTTTTAGATCTTCACCAGAATCTTCTAAAACCACTTCATAATTCACAGGTCCCACTTGTTGTACCACCCGATATGGTCCTTGCCATTTAGGGGCCAGTTTGGCTGTGAATGCTTTGTCTGCCTTTGAGTCAGGGTGCACACGTACCCATACTCTTTCTTGTTCCTGGAAGGTCACTTCTCGTCTTCCTTTATCATAATTACGTTTTTGTCGTTGTCTTGCAGTTTTTTGGTTTTTGGAGACAAGGGTGTATAGTTCCTCTAGCTGTAAAATTTTAGCATAGGCAGGAGAGTCAGGAGTGGCCTCACGTGGTTGCATCATCACTTCCAGAGGTCCTCTCAAAGGTCGATTGAGGTTCAGCTCGGCAGGAGTCACCCCAGTGGATTCCTGGACAGCTGAGTTCAAAGCAAACCGAAATTCTGGAAGTAATTTATCCCAGTGCTTGTGTTTAGTTCCAACATAGGAGGCAATCATTGTTTTCAAGGTTCGATTGATCCTCTCAGTGAGATTAGTCTGCGGATGATAAGCAGACGTTAGTTTGTGCCCAACCCTCCAAACTTGGCAAACTGCATGGAACACTGATGAAGTAAACTGGGTTCCTCGGTCTGAGAGAATATAGTCAGGTAGACCCCATCGAGTGAAGATGTCCTTAACTAAGATTTGGGAAATGGTTTCTGCTGTGGCTTTCCTCATGGGGAACAGTTCCACCCAACGGGAGTAATAATCCACACAAACCAACAGATGTATGTTTTGGTTAACGCTTTTAGGAAAGGGTCCCATCACATCTACTCCAAGCATTTCCCAGGGCCTCTGAACTAGCGTTTGTTGGAGTTTACCTGCCAGTTTTCGGTTTTCTGGTTTGTACTTTTGGCATATGTTGCAGATTCTCACATATTGTTTTACATACCGGCTCATTTTAGGCCAATATGCCAAGTTACTCAATCGTTTGTAAGTTTTATGCGTCCCTAAATGTCCAGAAAGAGGGTCCTTGTGAAAATACTCCACAAGTAGTGACCGGTAACCGGCTGGTATGTATAGTTGATATAATGTCTTATAAGGAAGTTTTATCACCTTGTACACCAGGTCTTCCAATATCTCAAATTGAGTAGTGGGGGATTCCTTTTCTCCCTCTCTGGTGTCCATAATTTTCTTGTACAAATTTTGACAATCTGCATCCTCCTGTTGTGCCTTCCACATCGTCTCAATGGAGAGGGGTATTTCCGTTGAGGGTACAGGTTGCGCATCGGGAAGGGTAGAATAGGTCAACATTGAGGCTTGATCCTGGTATACCCTGGAAAGTGAATCTGGCACAGTGTTGTATTTACCTTTCCTGTATTCCACTGTGAATGTAAATTCCTGGAGTCGTAGAGCCCATCTAATGAGTCTGGTGCAAGGTTTGGTGGTTTTGAACACCCACATGAGAGAAGCGTGATCAGTTACTACTGTAAACAGACGACCTTCAAGATAGGTTCTCCACTTCTCCACAGCCCATACGACAGCCAGACATTCCAGCTCCGTTGCGGAGTAGTTTTTTTCTGCGGGATTAAGACTGCGGCTGGCATAAGCCAGAACCACTTCGTCTCCCTGTTTGGACTTCTGCACCAAGACGGCTCCAAGTCCACTTTCACTTGCATCCGTGTATACAACAAAGGGAAGTTCAAAATTTGGATGGCCAAGTACAGGAGGCTTACTAAGACAGTCTTTAAGGGTGTCAAAGGCCAATTGGCATGCAGGAGTCCAGACAAATTTGGCGTTCTTTCTTTTTAATGCATTGAGAGGTTCTGCGATCTGGGTAAAGTTTGGAACAAACCTGTGATACCAGCCCGCCATACCAAGGAATCTTTGAAGAGATTTCAAGGTGGTAGGGACTGGGTAGTCATGGACAGCTTTTGTTTTATCTGGATCTACATGGATTCCTGCCGAAGATATTAAATGGCCCAAAAACTTAATAGATGTTCTGAATAATTTGCTTTTTTTCATATTGACAGTTAGTCCAGCCTCAGCGAGCTTGTCCAGAACAGCCTGAAGATCAAAGAAGTGCTTTTCTAAGCATTCTGAAAAGATTATTATGTCATCCAAATACACAAAACACAAGATGCCTTTCAGTTCTCCCAGGATCCTTTCCATTAATCTCTGGAATGTGGCTGGAGCATTCTTCAATCCAAAGGGCATCACTTTAAACTGAAACAGACCCAGAGGACAGACAAAAGCAGTTATTTCTCGTACCTCAGGATCCATTTCCACCTGCCAATAGCCACTATTCAGGTCGAGGGAGGAAAAGACAGTTGCTCCACTCAAACAATCCAGTATCTCCTGGATTGTGGGAATTGGGTAGGCGTCAGTCACAGTGTGCTCATTTACTTTCCGGTAATCAACACAAAATCGTGTTTTCCCATTCTTTTTGGGGATAAGGATCACAGGAGATGCCCAAGCAGAGTATGATGGTTCAATCACATCATCCTGAAGCATTTCTTCAATAAGTTGTTTCATCACCTTGAGTTTAGGTGGGCCCACTCTGTAAGGTTTTTGTTTAATGGGAACAGGGGTGGTCAGATATATTTCATGTTTTAGTAGTCCAGTACGTCCCATTTTGGTGGTACATACATGTGCATTGTTCTGCAAAAGTGATTCCAGTTTTGGTTTCCTGTCTTCTTGAAGATGACTTTCCTGCACAGCCATTTGGACAAGGTGAGAATCCTCAGACGTTCGTCGTACAAAAAACAGATCTCGAACGCATGGTGGATTTGCTGAAAAAAAAGCAATGGAAGGACCAATTATCCCACCCCTGACTACAAGAGATGGTTCAATGTCAAAATGGTATTTGAGTTTATTATTATCCTTGAACCAGTACGTTCCCCCGGCTACATCTAACTGCATTCCGACAAAAAATATAAAGTCTAACCCCAGAAGTGCAGGAAACGCTAGTGCTAATGGATCAAGCACTACAACGGGTATGTGCCAGGTTCTATCCTGTAGACTTATGCTCAACTCCGTCCAGCCCAGTGGCTTTCTTGGCTTACCATCTGCCAAAAACAAAGGTTCTGCATTCCAGGGAACTAGCGACTCAGTCGGTTTCTTCACAACATCCCAAACAGATCCATTCAGAAGGGTGTAGGAGGAGCCAGTATCCACCACAGCTTTTCCACTCCAGTTTCTCACATGAAAAGGAACCCTCAATTGGCGTGGAAGGGAAGTAATTCCTCTCTGAATACTGAACTGGTCTTGATTATGGACCAGAGATTGCAATGTCAACGTGGAGACTGGGTGGGAAGGATGCACTAGCGTGTTTAATGAAGGCTGATTAAGATTAGCTGTTGTATAATGAGGTTTGGGAGAAGGTAAGGGAACACTGGAGGAATTGGTAGTTTTAGTTTTATTAGGCTTGACATAATTAGGACAGGAAAAGGGAGGATGGGTCCCCTTACACCTCCAACAAGAAATGTTTGGAGGGGCCAAGTTCTTTGGCTGGGTCGACATCACAGCCGATGGCTCAGTTTTATCCTTAACATCTTTTGGCTTTACAGCTTGCCTTTTTCGCAACTCAAATTGTACTTTGTTAAGCTTATCTTTTTCTAACTGTTGACCCAATCTGATTAATTCATCAACTGTACTCACTCTGCCCCTCAATTGGCTAGCAAGACCTGGGTCGATGTTTTTCAAAATTAATTTAACAACAGATAATTCATCAATATCTGGTTTCCACCTTTGAAACAAAGAGCGATACATGTACGCGAAGTCCCTAATACTTTCTTCATCCCTTTGAAATCTTGTACGCACACGTTCAGCTAATTCATCTTCATAGTCCTCTGACAGAAATGCAGCTCGAAACCTGGACTGGAAATCTGACCAGTTATGCGATGTTAGACGAGCTACGTCCCACCAGTCTCTCGCTGTACCATGCAGGACATTACGAAGAGTGGCCATTAACTCATCATCGGTAAGAGGATGCAAAGCTAAAAAATCCTTACACTTATCCAAGTATAACAAAGGATCTTGCTCATCCTCCATACGTCCAAAAGATGGGAATCTTAACTTAATCGGACATTTCCCAGTAAATCGTTCTGCAGCCAGAGGGGAAAAAGCAGGTGTGGCTATTTCCCCCTCTTTAAAATCAGATCTGAGTGTGGACTGAAGCCGTTGTCTTTGCACATCCTCCTGAGATTTACTCGGGGCAGTTCGGTCCGGGGCAGTTTGGTCCGGGGCTAATGCAAGAGCAGAGACACTGAGAGTATGTTTCATTGAGAGCACATCATTTGATATAGAAGCTATATTTTGAGTTAATGAACATACCGTCTCATGCATTTCATGAATAGATTTCAGAACAGGTGTTAATAAATCTTTTACATGTTTCATCATTTCCCCATGATGATACTCAAAGCGCCAGCTGAGATTTCCAGAAAACTGATTTCTAAGATAATTAACGTGCTTATCCAATGACAACTGTAAACGCTTGTCAAGGTTGTCAGTGATATCAACCGATAAGTTATTCAACATAGATTGCAGTTCTGAATTATTAGGCAATTGTGATTCTGGAAGAAAATTGACAGAGTCTGCTGCTGGTTGTTCAACCGTAGTTGCTTCACCCCCAGATGCACAGTCCTGTATAGGACTTCCTAAGGTCACGGACTGGGAAAAACGTGGAGGAGAATACAGTGGAATGAGAGGGCGACTTAAGCCAGACTCTGTATCCAATTCCATGTCTAAGAGAGAGTATCTAGTACACTCTGCCATTGCTGACAGTAATGGACGTGCCAAAGTAATTCAGAATGTCGTGTCCTTCCTAAAACAGTCAAATCAACAGCGATGAAGGAAACACAGTACAAAACATAAATGCTGACAGCACTGCACACTTAAAGGAAAAAACATGAGCCATTGGCCAAATGAACCGGAGAGTCGTTACAAAATACGTTGGGCGCCATTTTTATGTAGCGGTTTGATTAATCTCAGGGGTTTTAAGAGAAAGTTTCAAGAGAAAACTTATCAACCACTACAAAGGTATCATGCAAAAATAAGTAAGCATGACCCAGGTGGGTTCTTTTAGACTATCATTAGCAATGCGGTCCAATTGAAATCCTTACATAAAAAGTACATGAAAAAGGTACTGAAGACTATTTTTTCAAAGATGTCTCATTGTTTCTTGCTCTTACAATATATGTTTTAATTTGTTACAACACCACATCAAAAGAATAGTGCTTCAGCCAAAAAAATATAATAATTAGTCCAAATGAAATATCCTGGCAGCTTTTAGTCCATGAATCAAGAAGAAATCCGCAGAAGAAAAAAAGGATTTGTACACAAGGGAACGTTGAGCTGCCAGTCCTCAGTTCATGCAGCAAATAAAGTATAATCCCAAGGTCCATGCAGTAAATTAAAGGTTTAGTCCCACAGTTCATACAGCAAAAATCAAAAGAATCGTCCCACAGTTCATGCAGCAGAAATCAAAAGAATCATCCCACAGTTCATGCATCAAAATCAAAGAATCATCCCACAGTTCATGCAGCGATCACTAAAACAAACAGTCAAATCAGGGGGAAAACAAACGAAGCTCAGCTGTGTTCAAGAGTCTCATGCTCTATCACCGTCCAAACCGAACCTCCCCCAGTCAACCTTAGGAAGATCAGGACTTACTACTGCCTGACACAGAGTAACCAGCTCTGAGGCAATCGCAGCCCCCGCTCCAACATGGCAACCCATCTTTTAGGCAGGATAAATCCAACTTTTTGGAACCGGATGCCGCTCTTACACGAGCCCGTACGCAGATTAACACAACACGCCGGGAAAGCGCCCCAGTTTAATCCCTTACCACTGGTGATTTAAAAGAAAACGCCAAATATCGGCCGCGCTACAGAGGTGTGTCACCCCCTGTCACCAGCCACCGTCTCCCTTTTTGTCAGGCTACCCTCCTTTACCTCATCACCTTGCGCTTTGTCCTGAATCTTCTTGGTTGACTGACAAGGGGCGTGATCAAGTTAATTTGACACACCTGGATGGCCAACATAAACATTTATATATATATATATATTTTTTTTTTTTCAATCGCCACATAGGTCAGAAGTGCCCCGCCCCCTTAACTTACTCTTCACTTATATTAAGACCAGTGCAGTGTACCAGTCTCTCTAGAGGATGCTGGTTAGCGCTGACGTCATTAGGTCCATTTTAGGGGGGCTTCAGCTTTGTCAATTATGGCCCATTTCTAGGATATTTTTCAGCCATGTCACACATTTTGTGACTCGTTTGTCTTCAAATATTGCCTTTGTTGTGCATGGACCCTCCCAGGCTCCATAGATGGTTACAAAACTGTTATTTATAAATATGAAACCTATATTTACAGCCTTCTTTCCTGCAAGAACCCAAAACAATACATTAAGTACAATCCGAGGACTGGATTTAATTCACCGTCTCCTGGGTGAAAATTGAACATGTTCACCAGTCTGCCAAATGAGCATCTTAGTCGCCAATTAGCCAAGGCACAATAATAATTGGACAGGATCCCCCACACTATCACACATAGTTTATGAATCTGCGCACATCATTTAATAATCTGAAAAAACAGATTATGCATCCATGCACACAGTTTAATGATCGCATACGCATGGTTTATTAAACCGAGGGTACAGATTCATAATCCTCAAAATAATTTATTTACCTGACCCCTACCGAGCTCCGTAAATTGACAAAGTCTTTGCTGGATTTGCCAAAAACATTTATTGTCAAGCTCCTGGGACTAAGCAGTAAAGTGCCTTGAGATGACATCTGTTGTGAAATTGCGCTGTATAAATAAACTGAATTGAATTGAATTAAGCCCCCCTATCTCTCAATCCTACAAGGAAATAGCCATTGAGTCAGCATTGTGATGAGTTGTTTTTTTCATCCACTTTATATTTGCTTTTATGGTAAATCTAATTTTAGAGATATGCGTAAACGTTACCATAGCAACAAGAGATTGTTTGGGGCAGAGATGATATCACTCATGTTAAGCTTTTGGTGATTGTACAGGTACGCTACTAATTAAGTTAAGCCTAGGTTATGCCTCTCACTCTGGGGAGGTGCGGAGTCACACAGTGCCATTATTGGTCAACATAAAGGCTCTCTGACCAGTACAAAAGAATGCACAGTGTAGAGGCCAATTTTTTTTAAAGCAACACAACAGACAACAGAGAGTGAATCTCTGTGATTAGTCACAGGTGAGTTTATCTTATATGGTCTTCTGGCGATTTTCAACACTAGGTGGTGTAGAAAACAACAGACTGCTGTGTTTGTATGTTTACATGTATTTTTTTTTTGAGTATACAATGATCTGGACTTCTACGACCTCAAACCAGCAATAACTGAGATAGTAAAAGGAAAAAAAGATTTCATGTTTTGTCTGGTCATCTTCATTTCATTTGTGATTTTAAATATTTTCCTATCAGTCAAACCTGCAATACATTCCAAAAGTGGTTGGGACAGAAGCAACTTACTTAATTACTAAATCAAGTAAATTGGTTAAATATTGATGTGATTTGAACAGGGAATGTCAACAGGTGATCATAATTATGATTTGGTACAAAAGCAGCATCCAAGGAAGGTCTAGTCCTTTAGGAGCTAAGATGGGCAGATGATTACCAGTTTGCTAACAAATACATGAGGACATTTTTGAAATGTTTAAAAACAATGTTCCTCAAATAAAGGTAGGATGATACTTGTATATTTCACCTTCAAAAGTGTATATCATTTAAAAAAAAACCAGAAGGAATATAGAGGAATTTCGGTGGGTAAAGGACAAGGGCCTAAGCTGAACAACCCTGATCCCCAATCCCTCAAGCAGCACTGCAACAAGAATCGTCTTTCATCTATAAGCGATAATGCTGCATGGGTTCAGGACTACTATGGCAACCTTTGTCAAGTACGACAATACGTAGTCACATCCACAGATGCCAAATAAAACAGAACCGTGCCAAAAGTAAGTCCGATGTTAAGTGTCCATGAGTGGCGTCTACTTCTCAGGTCTCTGAGGGATCTGGGATGGACCATCACACAGTGGAAACATGTACTGTAGTCACATGAATTAGAGTTTCAGGTATTTTTTTTGTAGAAAAGGACATCATGTGCACCAGACCTAGATAAAAAAAATATCATTTAACAAAGTAATATTATCAGGTTGATTTTAATTTAACGGGACAATGGGAAGTTTGAAAGGTTTGTGCTTGCGTTTGCTCCCTCAGTCCAAACTCATAACTGCAGCCTTGAATGGTAAGCTCGTGCATGCGGATCAACGATGCTGTGTGAGAGCCAGTGTTGGGAATAACACATTACAAAAGTAACGAGTTACTGGACTATATTACTTTTTTTCAGTAAATAAATAATGTAACACATAACTTATAAAATGTATAGCAATATCTTACTCGTTACAATTTCAGTAACTTCAGTAATAAGTACATTGTAAATTGTTTTTCCACCCAACTAATGTGGCAGACTGAATCCAGATGGATACCATAGAACAAGCTACACTGTCCACTTCATAGGCAAGGCAATTTTATTTGTATAGCACACTTTTAACACAAGGCAATTCAAGGTGCTTTACGTGATTAAAATTGGAACACAGCATAAATAGATTTGATGATTAAAATACAAGAATGCAATTACAATAAGACAATAATCAAGACAATAAAACAATGTAAGGACAAGCAGGTAAAAACAGTTTTTATTCACTAACAGATCTCATTGAAAAGCTCACAGTTCCTCCTTCCACTAACTGATCTCGCTGAAAACCTCACAGTTTTTCCTTCCACTAACTGAACTTGCTGAAAAAGCTCACGGTTTTTATTAAGTAACTGGTCTCGCTGAAAAGCTTACAGTTCTTCCTTCCACTAACCTATCTTGCTTAAAAAGCTAACCGTTTTTATTGAGTAACTGATCTCGCTGAAAAGCTCACAGTTCTTCCTTCTACTAACTGATCTTGCTGAAAAAGCTCACAGTTTTTATTAAGTAACTGGTCTCACTGGAAAGCTTACAGTTCTTCCTTCCACTAACCTATCTTGCTGAAAAAGCTCACCGTTTTTATTCAGTAACTGATCTCGCTGAAAAGCTCACAGTTCTTCCTTCTACTAACTGATCTTGCTGAACAAGCTCACAGGTTTTATTCATTAAATGATCTCGCTGAAAAGCTCACAGTTCTCCCTTCTACTAACTGATCTTGCTGAAAAAGATCCCAGCTTTTATTCACTAACTGATCTCGCTGAAAAGCTCACAGTTCTTCCTTCCACTAACTGATCTTCCTGAACAAGCTCACAGTTTTTATTCACTAATTGATCTCGCTGAAAAGCTCACAGTTCTTCCTTCTTAACTGATCTTGCTGAAAAAGCTCACATTTTTTATTCATTAACTGATCTCGCTGAAAAGCTCACAGTTCTTCCTTCTACTAGCTGAACTTGCTGAAAAAGCTCACAGTTTTTATTCACTAACTGATCTCGCTGAAAAGCTCACAGTTCTTCCTTCTAGTAACTGATCTTGCTGAAAAAGCTCACAGTTTTTATTCAGTAACTGATCTCGCTGAAAAGCTCACAGTTCTTCCTTCCACTAACTGATCTTGCTGAACAAGCTCACAGGTTTTATTCATTAACTGATCTCGCTGAAAAGCTCACCATTCTTCCTTCTACTAACTGATCTTGCTGAAAAAGCTCACAGCTTTTATTCACTAAATGATCTTGCTGAACAAGCTCTCAGTTTTTATTCACTAATTGATCTTGCTGAAAAGCTCACAGTTCTTCCTTCCACTAACTGATCTTGCTGAAAAAGCTCACAGTTCTTCCTTCCACTAACTGATCTTGCTGAAAAAGCTCAGTTTTTATTCAGTAACTGATCTCGCTGCAAACCTCACAGTTCTTCCTTCCACTAACTGATCTTGCTGAAAAAGCTCACATTTTTTATTCATTAACTGATCTCGCTGAAAAGCTCACAGTTCTTCCTTCTACTAGCTGAACTTGCTGAAAAAGCTCACAGTTTTTATTCACTAACTAATCTCGCCGAAAAGCTCACAGTTCTTCCTTCTACTAGCTGAACTTGCTGAAAAAGCTCACAGTTTTTATTCACTAACTGATCTTGCTGAAAAAGCTTCTAGCTCTTATTAAAAAAACATATAATAAAGCTTTTACAGTAATCAAGATTATAATTAGTCTCAAAATTAAAATCAAGCAATTAAAAAAAGGAGAGTCTAAATGGGTAGGTTTTAATTTTAGACTGAAAAGAGTTGTCTGCAGAGGTGTCTCTGCAGTTTTGCATTCTTCCGGTAGTTTGTTCCAGATATGAGGAGCATAGAAACTGAAAGCTGCTTCTCCTTGTTTGGTTCTGATTCTGGGGATGATCAGTAAACTAGAGTTGGAGGACCTGAGTGATCTGGATGGTTTCTACCATGATAGCAGATCTCTAGTGTACTCTGGTTCTAACCCATTCAATGATTTATAAACTAATAAAAGTATGGCAAGCCGAGTGAGCATTTATTCGGATATCTTGATGTCAGGCATAATTGTTATGAACATGCAAACCATTTCTGTCCACTAGTTAACTAGTGAACCATGTTTGTGTGAACTAGTTAAATAGTGAGGGTCAAAATGTGCACACTAGTTAACTAGTGACAGCAAAAATACCCACTAGTTAACTAGTGAACACATTTTGGCTTCAGTAGTTAACTAGTGACAGCTGGAAATGTTCATTAGTTAACTAGTAAAGGCCAAAATGCCATACCAGTAAGCTAGTTAAAGGTTTCTGTGTCTCACTAGTTAAGTAATGACGGACAAAAATGTGCACAAGTTTACTAGTGAAGGCATAACTCCTCACTAGTTAAATACTTGGAGTAGTTCAATGTCACTAGCTAACTAGTGAACCATTAATGGCATTCAAGCTAGCTAGGTGATGGCAGCTGGGTCACTAGTTAACTAGTTAATGCATCCATTGTCCAACGTGTTAACTAGTGAAGGATTTTGATCTATATTAAATTTAAACCATAACTCTATAAATTCAATGCATGTTCATTTTTATCAGAGAGGAGACGAGAGTAATTTAATTTTCTTTAGATTTTAATACAATAAATCAAATACTGATTCACAGAGTTCCTTAAAACAGATCAAATACTAGTTTAGAGAATTTCTTAAAACAGATTAGATATTTAGTTTACAGAGGGGTATAAATTACCCTCTCTGGGTCACCCAGCAAAGAATGACAACATATATAACAGAAACATTAAGTTTTATATTTTAACACAAAGTTAGAGAACCTCCCCCTAACGTTAAATATGGGACACAAAACATGATTGGTTCATTCAAACTTTTGCCAAGACCAGCTTCCTTACAACCATGCATAATTAATTAATTACCTTCCTGTTATTCTGACTTTGCAAACCAGCTCCAACTAGAGTTTTTGCTGACCGTTATTTCTTACATGCCCTAATCTATTGCCCTAATCTTTTGCAGTCCAGACATCCTCCATATCCTGTTTTTCTCCACTAGTTTGGGTGCAAAGGTTTAACATCCTGTTCTAAAGTTCCTGTTTTTATCTAACTAACTTGTATGCACATGGCAAAACATATCTTTAAGCAGTAACAACACTTCAAAGCGGTTATAATAAAGTCACCAATACATTTCATACATCCCAAAGTACTGTTTTATACTGTATTTCCCATCATTTTCCCTCTTTTGACCCTTCCTAAAGAAGGATCAGTATTCTCCTGTTTTTCTGTGACCCAAACAAGAGCTGACTCTGCAAAATACCTCTAAAACAATCTTAAAAGTATAATGCAACAGTATAGTAAGTAAAACACCTTAATCAAACATTAGTAATGAATTACTTTTAACAGATCCACCAGATAACCATTTACCTTAACAATTTAAAAATACAAACAAAGAAAAAACAACACAATTTACAATGGTTTTGTCACACAGTCATTCATACATTTTCATTGTCTGTATTCATCCTTTTGCGTCTAGGTGAAATCTTCAGAACACATGTGTAGACTAACCTGGTCCCTCAGTCACAAGGGATTATTATGCCCGTAAATGTGAACTGAGTTTTTTGTTCCTTATTTCTTGAATCCTGTTGCTTCTTGGTCCAGTGAGCTCATCAAATAATAGCTTTAAATCTTCGACCACTTCACCAGTGGTCAGCAAGAATTCATGGCAAAGAGCATTCATTATGTGCAGTGTTTAACCTGTTGATGCACTTGTTTGTCCATCATCATCCACATTGTTTTGATCCAAACAGCCTTGACCCGACCAAAGAATGAAGAAGAGCAATCTACAAAGTATCTGGGTGTCTGTGAATGAGCTCAAAGAACTACAAACATACATGTATGACTTCTCATCTAGTTATATAAGTTAGGGTTAATAGTTATCCAATTCCTAAAACAAAAAGTAAGATCAGCAAAAACCGAAAAGAATTATGTGTAGGTATCATCCTCTAAGGAAACCAGAATGTTCTAATTTACTTCAGTAAAACACACCATCCTGTTAAATCAGAAAAAAATAAAAGTTATAATAATTGCAAACAAACAAAACAGAAATCTCATCCACTCCCCATTCTTTACCTTCCACACAATTAGTACTAATAATAGTAATAATTTATCTAATCATCATTTTAGTGCGAGTACGAACTCAGCTCTTCCCTCTTTGCCAAATTGCTCAATTTGGCACTAGAAAACAGTAAAAATAATCCCAAATTAGCCAAGCTCCTGTTTACAACACAGAGCAAAACACAACATTTTAGTAACACACAAAGTAATACCATCATGCTATTTGATGCCAGGATTCTCAACAGAATTAGATTTTTCTTTTTTTGTTGTTTTTTTAGCCCTTTTTTTAGCCTATAACATTAGCTATATATTCAGAAATAGCATATTTCATGATGTGCGTAAAACTAATCTATCTTGCACAGCAGTTAACCTGAATTTTTATATTTCAGCAGGCAGACCCTTTAAACTTGCCAGGAATTAATTAACAAAACTACTAAACCTATAATTTAGAGTTTCCAAACTCCACATAATCTTACCAAGCCCGGCCTATGGGAAAATAGAATCACTTTTCTGTCCATCACTCCATAGCTTGTGCTCTGGTGAAAAGTTAAAATGTACATTTTTGGTAATTTGGAGCAGTGGCAGTGCACTTCCTCCTCCTCCGGTTCTTGATTCTCTACTGCGGACAAAGAAAAGAATGCTCTTTAAGTTCAGCAAATACTCCTGCCTGTCCAGTTCAAAGGCAGATATGAAAAGACATCCACAGAGAAGCAGATGATCGTCCATAGGGAAAGTTCCCCTTACGTCCACAGTCTCAGAATGGAGCAAGTTGTCCTGTGGCTTGGGAGTGAGTCAGAACAAAGGACACATAACTACATTGCTCATAGATATGTATACAAAATCATTGTGATATATTTCCCATGTCCCGGATTTGGCAAAACATGACCAGATTTTTTCAAAACATTTTCAAACAAATAGGTCTCTGGTCTGATCTCAAATGTAATAATGATTGCTGAAATACCCAGGTTAACCCTAACTTACGTCCGTCTCCCTGTCAATCTTTTCCTTACCGTGAGTGTAACTACAAATCTTTTCCTCACCCATTTCATTTCCTGTCTGGGCAATATATTTCAGGCTCAACAGTCTCCCAAATCCTTGAAGTGAATAAAATATCTGAAAATTAATCACTAAGATCAGTAGGCTCTATGTTGATGTCCTACAAAATATGGTGTCCAAGAGCAAAGATAACAATTAGTAACTTAATGTCTATTCCTCAGATATAAACTGTATCGATACCATTCATTTATTTTTTTTCTTCAAAGTTTTGTGGTCTGTTCAAAAAGTAACTAAAGAAAAAAAAGGCTGTATTTTTCTGTTAGATATTGCTGTTCTAAAGCACCACTAAATAATTGCAATAACAAAAATAAAAGCAATAACCATCTGCAAAGGTTCTATCCTCTTTTTTCTGTCCCTCTTGTAAACAGTCTCTATGGAAAAGTGGCTCTCCTGGTTTCGCTTCACTGAGGTTGAGAGGAATAGCTCATATTAAACTAAACCCCTTTGAAATTCAGACTTCACACCACTTTTCCCAGACTCTGTCCGTTTAATCAATTAATAATTTCTGCTACTATAATTGTGCTACTTACAGTGAGATAAAGATGTCCAACTAGGTTTCTCTTCTATTTTAACCGTTGTTGGTGTCGTCAAGGTTACCTGTGATGCTCCTCCCACCTGAGCAATGACCAACAAAGATCGAGTCTCCAACTCCCCCTCTTTTCAAACTTTATCCAAAGTAATATAGCATAATTTGTCACTTCAGTACACTGGATCGCTATCAAGCTGGCTCAGAGAGAGAAAATATCAAAATTAAAAAACATCAAATGTTTAAAACAAAATCAGAGAATAGTACTGACTGATAAACACAGCATAGTTTTACAAAAATAGTCTTCAGTTTGCTATACTTCAAATTCTATCCAAATTTATAAAGAAAAAATCCAAGATATAAATTAATGACAAAACAGCTTCCCTATACATATTTCTGTGGGACTTGAAGACCATAGTGCAGGACAGGCATGTCTCATTCCCTGATCAAATTGATGTGAAAGTAACCAGGTCGTTGCTTATTGTTAGAAATTGCCAAACCTAAAGTACTTGTTTGTTCTAAAAGTCTAATCTATTTTTAAAAAAGTGTTTTTTGTTTCATATGTTTCATATTTAAACAAACCCAAATGTGCTAATTGGCCCAGATATTCTGATTGTAAATAATGAAAACAGTTCATACTTCAAAAACATCTGTCAGATTCTGTAAAATGAGTCAAATATAGTCAAACTGATTTGTGTAACTAAAACTCCAGTTACTTCCTCTACATGGCAGTTTACCTTTTTTCTTAAATGTTTGTAACATGTATAATACTCCAATTTCTATTAACAATAAACCAAAAAATACAAAATCCTTTCATAAACAAGCTTCAAAAGATAAAATTTGTCTAAACAAAAACTTTTAGAATTAAAACAAAACAACAAAAATCAGCATTTTACAGTCAATCCCAATTATCCTCTCAGGCTTCTTTTTGTTTCTCAAATTATAAACACCAAATTGAATTGAAGCTTATAGAAATGTCAAATAAATGACCACTGAATCATTTTTGCTTTACTGCAGTTTCTCAATCAACATTCCCCAACTTTATCATTAATAAATAGCCTGCAGTTTTGCAATTCCAGTCAGGATCCACTTCAAAGTAAATATACATACAAGTTGAGAGAAAGAAAATAATAAAAAATAAAATAAAAATCTATGTCAACTGTCCGCAACAAAGTCTTCACTAATTAAATGGTACATTATTCCATTGTTCTATTCTATTATCATAACTGTTCTAGAACCTTTTTCTCTAAGTTCAAGAGGCAAAAATTCCCTCTCAGCATCAGGTAGACTAGCTACCAGATCATGAATAACATCTGATATATTAATTTTAAAATTTAAAACCTAAACCCAATTCCTATTTTCCACCAACACAGAAATCTTCAACAGATTTTGGAAACATGCATTTATCTCTTGAAAACAAAACAAAAAGGAATTTCAATTTACTTGCTTCAATTGCATAGATTGTTTCCACACAATCAGAATATATTAATTAGAACTTACTTCTTTCTTATAAATTAAACTAACATTTAGAATTATGCTGATATTTATTGGTTGTTCTTTTACAAATTGAGCACATAATATAATCATTTTTCTTTTAATCATTGGAATATTTTCAAATTCAGCAACCACTTCTCATCATTGCTCGTACATGTTTATATATTATGTAACTAAAAACAGATGATTTTAAAGATGACTCTTTGTCTTATAAAACAAAGTTTTGAAAAGTCAGAATAGTTTAATCATATTCATAATATCTACTTGCTTTAGATATTATCACTATAAAAGGCAACGTTATTACGATTCTGTAAGCCTCAGCATCATGTAAGTTACAACCAACTAACAATAGCAGAGAACTTTTAACATAATGCAACGCTTAGCATCCAGTATAATTTTTCTCTCCGCCAACTTGAAAGGTTAAAGTTAAACTCACCTCGGCGAATCGGGTAGCATAAAAATGTCCCAGTTTTCCGGTGGAAATTACAATGCGAGTGGGTGTTCAAGTGCAATTTCGCTGTTGGTTTATAGTATTCACCATAATTACAATAGCACTTGACAGCATTATTTATGCAGTCAGGGCACGTAACCGTTCAATTCCAAAATTACATTCTCACAGATATCAGGCAAATGTTAAGTCAAACTTTCATAGCTTAACATTAAAAAAAATATCTCCATTAACTAGTGCCTGTTGTTCTGGGATCAGAAAATTCGTACCCACTTAACGGAATACTTTCACCATTGACTTACCACGGATATCAAGCCAATGTTAAGGTGTTGAGACCTCATGGTTTTCTGACTATATTTTGTAAACACAACTCATATGTTCACAATGGTATGAGGTTATGAATGAAAGACACACTGATTCACAAACAAAGTTTAATAACATTAATACAAACAAGACAAATGCAAATCACACAGAACCACCACACACTGTAAACTTTGCACACAATTTAAAACAAAACCATTTACAAATGTACAAAGGGTTGGGTTCATATGTTTTTGTAATCTGGAGAGCTGGGGGAGGAGGAAAAGTTTAGCCAGTAGTCAGGCCTGTACTGTTGTACTGGGGTGTAAGGTGAATTAAAGCATTAAAGATGGATGTAAAGGAGTTTGTGGTCTCGGTGGATGAGTCTACTGTGACATTATGTATGTTACCAACACTTCTATGTTACGTGATATTTTGTCGATACTTTGTAAAAACATCCCGTCCACCTTCTCTTGCCTCTCTTCATGCCTCTGGAAGCATTTGTCTTGTTGCTGCAGTCGCTCCTGCCTTTCAAACCTTTCCTCCTGCTGCTGTCTCAGCTCCACATCTTGTTGTGCCAGGGTTAGCTTCTCCCCAGTTTGCTGTGTCTATGGTTGACCAGCGTGTCACTTAAACAGCGCTTCCGACTTTCCAAATACGACTCTTTGGGTTCCGGGTCTCCACTTGAGCTTGACGATTGAACGGGGGAATCTTGACGTGGGACAGGGCCAGTTAGGTCTCACGTTTCAATCCCCTCAGACATGGCAATGGTGGCAGGGCTTCCTCCCCAAATTGCCTCACAGGCATCGAAAAAAAGAAAGACAACACATGTTGACAGCTTGTCTGTAACGAATGTGAATGCTTCTGATCTTCATTGTGAGGTTGGCTGTTCAAGAATTAAAAGGGTGATTGATTAGTGGCGCACAAACACTCAAGTTCCTTTTCTGACTAATCTTTTCACTTTTTTTATTTATATGGCGCCAATTCACAACAAATATCATTTCAAGGCACTTTAAAACAAAAGTCATTTCAATACAATTATACAAACATTCCAATCAGTTAAAAGTTTTCTAAATAAGGAATCCCAGCAGATTGCGATGAGTCATCAACATGAGGTTGTGCCCGGATCATGCTGACTCCAACCACAGCTATTCCTCAGCAATCCCTCATACTCAGCAAGCATGTCCAACATCCATCCATCCATCCATCTTCTTAACCGCTTATCCAATTCAGGGTCACGGGGCAGCTGGAGCCTATCCCAGCAATTATCAGGCGTTAGGCAGGGTACACCCTGAACAGGACGCCAGTCTGTTGCAGGGCCAACACAGAGAGACAGACAACCATTCACACTCACATTCATTCCTACGGACAATTTAGAATGATCAATTCACCTATCATGCATGTTTTTGGACTGAGGGAGGAAGCCGGAGTACCCGGAGAGAACCCACGCATACACGGGGAGAACATGCAAACTCCATGCAGAAAGACCCTGGACTGGGATACGACCCACGACCTTCTTGCTGCAAGGCAACAGCGCTAACCACTGCGCCACCGTGCAGCCAGCAACAGTGGAGAGGAAAAACTCCCCTTTAACAGGAAGAAACCTCCGGCAGAACCTGGCTCTGTACAAGCGTTCATCTGTCACGACCGTCTGGGGGTCTGAGAAGACAGAGAAGAGAAAGAAAATGCTCGGTGACTTTGAGCATCATCTGGAAAGATGTTCCCCATCCAGCTGGGGGTATTATAGTTGAGCATGGTACCAGACCATGTGGAGCTTCTATGGGGAGAACAATACTGAGATAAAACTAAGTTAACAATCACAATAAAAGCAGAAAAATATATCTGGAGAGTGGTAGAAGAGAAAAGTAGAAGAAAGAAGAAAATCGGTCAGTCTGTCCTCCAACAGTCTAAACCTATAGCAGCATAACTAAAAAAATAGCTCAGGATAACCTAAGCCACTCTAACATAAGTTTTTTGCCTATTCTTGAAAACAGACAGAGTATCTGCCTCACAGACTAAAACTGGGAGCTGGTTCCCAGTTTTAGGAATTACAATTACTGTACTTTACTGGACTACTGTAATTCCCTGGGAATTACAGTAGTCCAGCCGTGAGGTAACAAATGCATGGACTAGTTTTTTTCCATCACTCCTGGACAGGATGTTTCTAATTTTAGCATTATTCCGGGGGTGAAAGAAAGAAATCTTGGAAACCTGTTTAATATGGGATTCAAATGCCATGTCTTGGTCAAAAATTACACCGAGGTTCTTTACATTATTACAAGAGGCCAAATTAATAACATCCAGATGAAGTGATTGATTTAGCAGTTTCATTTTAATGGATCTGGTCCAAAGACAAAAACGTCTGTCTTGTCTAAATTTAAAAGTAGAAAATTCAGAGTCATCTAGGTTTTTATGTCTTCAAGACATGCTTGTAATCTACCTAACTGATTGGTTTCATCAGGTTTTATGGATAAATATAATTGTGTATCATCAGCATAACTGTGGAAATTCCTTCCATATTTTCTAATTATTTTACCGATTGGAAGCATATATATATAGTAAAGAGAATTGATCCAAGCACAGAACCCTGTGGTACTCCACAGGTAACCCTTGAGTATGAAGAAGATTTACCTTGACATGAACAAACTGGAATCTGTTGGACAGATATGATGTAAACCAGCCCATTGCTGTTCCCTGGATCCCTACTACATGTGCAAGCCTTTCTAAGAGAATATTATTATTGACTGTGTCAAAAGCAGCACTGAGATCTAACAAGACCAGAACAGTCACAAATCCATTATCTGAGGCCATTAAAATATCATTGGTAACTTTTACCAGTGCTGTTTCAGTGGTATGATGAGCTCTAAAACCTGACTGAAACTTTTCATACAAGTTGTTGCTGTTTAGATGCTCACATGATAAGCAACTATTTTCTCAAGAATTTCGGATGAGAAAGGAAGGTTAGATATAGTTCTGTAGTTAGCTAAATTATCTTGATCCAGGGAGGGTTTCTTAAGTAAAGGTTTATTTACAGCAACCTTAAATTCCTGAGGCACATATCCATTTGTTAAAGATACATTCATCATGTCTAGAATATGGCCAGTAACCAGAGGGAACAGTTCCTTAAATAATTTGGTTGGTATTACGTATAACATAAAAGTTAAGGGTTTGGATGAAACTAATATTTGTGATAATTCCGAAAGTTAACAGAATCAAAACGGTACAGGCATAGACATAGTTCTAAAGTTCTTTCTGATACTGCCTCATTTATTGAAAGAGAGTTAATCAAGTTTGGGAGAATGCCAGTGATTTTATTTTTAATATAATTTATTTTATTAATAAAGAATCCCATAAAGTCATCACTACTGAGAGAAGGGGTAATTGTTGTCTCAACAGAGTCATGACTCTGTGTAAGTTTGGCAAGTGTACTAAAAAGAAACCTAGGATTGTTTTCCTTCTTGTTTCCTACTTGTTTCCTCGTATTCTGCTTTAAAGTACGGAACTCTGCATTAAACCAGGGAGCCAACCTCCTATAGCTGATTAACTTCTTTTTTAATGAGGCTACTGTCTAGTGCCAAACGCAGTGAGATAGTAATACTTTGAACCAGACAATCAATTTCTGAAGAGTTAGTGTTGGAATTACGGCCATCCAGTTTGGTATTCTCAGATGCATAGGGAAGCAAGAATGGAACAGATTCTTTAAAACTTGTTACAACACTGTCTGATAAAGTTCTATTATAATGAAATTTTCTTTCAGATTTTGGAGCGTTGGGTAAAGTAAATTCAAAGGTTATAAAAAAATGGTCAGATAATAATGAAATTGAACAATTTCTGGATAAAATAACTCTTCCTAAACTTTCAGACAGTCAAGCAAAGGCTCTGGATTCACTGCTAATAGTGTCTGAACTCCAGGAGGCCCTCCAAACCATGCCTAATAATAAAGCTCCGGGCCCAGATGGAATTCCAGGAGAGTTCTATAAAGAATTCTGGAATATTCTGGCACCAACAATTTACAAAATGTTACAGGAAACAAAGAAAAACGGTAGATTACCACCAAACATGAACTCTGCCTACATATATCTTTTATTAAAACCAGGAAAAGACGCTATGTCTCCTACCAGTTATCGTCCCATTTCTCTTATCAATGTTGGTCTTAAAATAATCTGCAAAACTCTTGCAAGAAGGTTTGAGAAAATAACACCTCTTATAATCCATCCTGATCAATCAGGTTTTATAAAAGGTAGGCTCTCTTCCACAAATTCACGTAGATTAATAGATTTTATAGATTATTCCTATTGTAAAAACATCCCAACCAAAATATTATCTTTAGATGCAGAAAAAGCATTTGAACTGGAAATTTTTATTTGCAACCTTACATAAATTCAGGTTCAGTAATTATTTTGTAAACTGGTTAAAAATGTGATACAGCTTACCAACAGCATGTATTATGACTAATAATCAAACATCATCAAGGTTTTTTTTTCTTCAGAGATGTACCAGGCAGGGATGTCCACTTTCTCCCTCCCTCTTAGCTATTTTTATTGAACCATTAGTAGCAGCAATCTAGCTAAATAACAATATTAAAGGTATACAATGCAACAAAATAGAACATAAAATTAGTCTGTATGCAACTTCTTTCTCTCAGGTAACCGAGTTGATAAAATCTTATTCAAGAGTTTCAGACTATTCCATAAATTGGTTAAAATCTACAGTCCTTCCAATCAACTGTTCTTTCCAGGGTCCCGTTGCTGTGCAACTCCGGTCGGGAAATATTACATATCTAGATATCCATATCTCACCAAGACTGGCAGACTTATCAAAGCTAAACTACGTCCCACTTTTAAAAAAAGTGGAAGATGATCTGACAAGATGGAAATCCCTTCCAATATCACTTATTGTAAGGGTAGCTACAATAAAAATGATGGTTTTGCCTAGAATCAATTATTTATTCTCAATGATCCCAAGCTAACCATCACCTGATTGGTTTAGATCTCTGGACTCTTCTGTCTCTAAATTTCTTTGGAAAGATAAACCCCCACGTATCAGCTTAAAAACACTGCAGAAGTCCAAAGATAAAGGAGGTCTACACCTACCAAACTTTCGTCATTATTTCTTAGCCAACAGGCCCGCTGGTCGATGATGGTCCTCGATGCCTGGGGCCGGGTGCCCCAGTTGCGGCCCGGCTCGGTCCTGGTGCATGCCTGGTTGGTCCTGGGTGTGTCCGTCAGCCGCTGTTTCGGGCCGACATACTCCTTGGATTGACTGGGGTACCTCTTATGGAGGTGCCAGGGTTGCAAAGTAGGTTGGTGGCATTCTGTGGGTCGGTGGGGAGGTGGGCATGGCAGGCCTGGCGCCCAGGCCTCCTGCCGGTTCTGTGAGTTTTGCTGCCTGGTCAGTTTATTAGGGAGGGCGTTCCGGCATTGGCTGGACTCCAGATCTTGGCGCTCTGCATAGGGCAGGATCTGGACCCGGGGGTTGGTACATTTGGATGTCCAGGTGCTGGCTGGGCGCGGCCTGCGGAGGGCGTACATCCGCTATGGCTTTTACTGTGGCTCCCTGGCGTGTGTGGGGGGGCTGGGTTGTTGGCGGTGGGGATTGTTCCGGGGTGGTGGCGGCATGTGTCGTCCGTCGGCCGGCTGCGGGTCCCTCCTGCCTTGCGCTGGCGGCCGGGAACCCCTACCGGCTGGTCCCTGGTCGGGGCCCTGCTGGGGGGCGGGGTGCCCCTGATCCCCATGGCCTGCGGGTCCTGTTCTGGGCCCGCCCTGGCGTAGCCGGTTTCTGGCGGAGCCCACGGGCTGGTCCCTGCAATCTTTTGGGCCCCAGCATTGCGGCTGGTGGGTGTTTCCCTGGGGCTTCCATCTGTTCCTCTCTTGGTGGGTGATCGGCCCTGCGCTGGTCCGCCTGCAGTTCCTTCTGGACGCATGTGTCTCCTGCCTCCTTCATGTCTGCATCGATTCCTGTAGGACGGATTGACGGTTCCTTACACCAGCTATCAATCACTTGCATGGGGAAACCTTATTCACACCTGCATGTTCACACACACAGGTATGGGGACATTGGTGAGTACGGACATATCTTGAGCTGAGGTTATTGTCATTAGTTAGTTGTTACCAGGATCTTACCAGAAACATTAGTATTGTGTTCATTAATCCATACTTGTGTGTAGTGATTGTGTAATTCTGAGTTTATATTACTGGATCTGACCTATTGGTGTTGTTCTGTTCAGTTCGTTATTTTTGTTTGTTTAGTCTTATCGCTTCTCTGCCGTCCGGCAGGGGGGAGGACTGGGAAGTTTTCTTGTGTTTTTTGTTTACCTCCCTGTCTTGTGTCGTCGCTGTTGGTTCGCGCTTCTGCTGGTCCTGTTTCTCTTCTTCAGCTTCTTCCTTTCTTCCTTCTTGTCTCGGTTTCATGTCCATGACTTCATGAAATTGAACCCACAGTAATCACTGACAAAGATTTTTCATACATATCCATTAAGTGGAGTATTACAGCAAGGCTGTAATACTCTGCTTGGGAAAGTTAATCTGTTGGGCTTGTGCTTGGTACTCAGACACCAATTCTGAGTAGCAAACTGATAGACATGACACGTTAAAAAAAGAACGGAAAAAATGGTCAGATAGGACCGGGTTATGTGGGAGGACTATTAGTTCATCACACTCAATGCCATATGTCAGTACAATGTCTAAAGTGTGTTGACCAGAGTGTGTGGGTCCCTTCACTTTCTGAATGAAGCCAATTGAGTCTAAGATAATATTAAAGGCTGCAGTTAGGCTATCACTTTCAATGTCAATGTGAATATTGAAATCCCCTATTATAATTACCTGATCAGTGTTTAAAACTAAATCAGATAAAAAAATCTGAGATCTGGTCCAAGAAATGAGAGTAAGGGCCTGGTGTACGATACAAAACCATAAACATTTATGATGTGCAGCTTGGATGAGGAAAACTAAGGATTGGTTGTTCAAAAGAACTTTAGTTAATAATTGGTCTAGGGCAAATTTGCAAATCTGAATGAACGATGGTTGCAACTCCTCCTCCTCCTCGCCCAGTACTTCTAGGAATGTGAAAATTTTGATAATTGGAAGGAGTTGACTCATTTATAATTACAAAATCCTCCTGCTGCAACCAGGTGTCTGATAGGCAAAATAGATCAATTTTATTATCACATATCAAGTAATTTATTAATGGGGATGGGTACCGATATCCGGTGCCATTACGGCACCGGTTCCAATATAAACGGTAGTAACCAGACCGAAAACCAGTTCACATTTCGGTGCCTTATTTCTTATTTTTGGGGGGTCATATTTAGCAATGGTGATTGATTCACAGCTACTGTGATTCATTAGATTAAAGATTTATATTGTTTGAAAGACCTACTAAAAATAAATATTAAAAATAAGAGGGTATTTGGACCATGTTTGTATGTTTAACATTCTTTAGGCACCATTTCAAGCACCATTTCAAGCACCATTTCAAGCACCATTTCAAGCACCGTTTCAAGCACCGTTTAAGCACCGGCACTGTTTCAAAAGTACCGGTTTGGCACGGTATCGTATAAAACCTAAACGATACCCATCCCCATTTACTAATAAAGACTTTGAGGAGAGGGATCTTATGTTTAGTAAGCCACATGTAATTGCCCTATTTCATTGTTTGGTCCGAGTCGTATTTATTTTAATGAGATTTTTATAGTTTGCTTTTGTCAGGTTAACTTTTAGTCTATTTGATTTTGGCCGTGGGCAAGACACTGTCTCAATTGGGTATTGAGTGGGTAACAGTACAGAAGCTGCAGAGAGGTGGGTTAAACCACGACTCTGCTTCCTGGTCTGGACCCTGTTTTGTCTCCTCTGTTTGGGTTGTCTGGTCATTTTGTTTAAAGTATGATTTGATTTGAGACAGCCCATGTTCAAGTAAGCACAGAGTTGAGCAGGTATTGTTGTTTGTTCTAGGGCTGGACAATATAGATCCAAAGTCTATATAAGTCTTGATCATTTTTACCTAAAATATGATTTCAATATATATATAGATATTTTTCTTCACAAAAAGTATTGACAAAAAAAGCAATTAAAAACCTAAACTCCATGTCTCAAATGTCACACAGGCACTTTTATTGACAAACAGTTATAGCTATACATTAGTAGTAGTACATTAATAGTGTCAAAAATAAAGTATCGGCATTTATTAATATTACTTTCTTAAATAAAATAATGTTACAGCCTTAACTTGGGAGCTTGGTTCTGATAGGCCAAAAAGACTGAATTGATAGGGAATATAGTTCCTTTTTATTTTTCTTAGTACTTTGTAAAAAATGAATAGGGCATGTTTGGTATACTTGAAAAGTTGGTCGTCAACCACCATTAAACAGAAGTTTATGGCTTATGCTATTATTTTCTGTGTTTTTGTTATAAGTTTAATATCCTACATTATTAAAACCACCTTACCTTTCGAATGTTCCTTGAATGCACCGCAAGTGTGCAATACAGTAGGGCTGGGTGATATACCATCTACGCCCCCTGGTGAGGTCTTCATTGGATCCACTGCAGTTTATTTACCAACCTGGCATCGGGATAGAGGACGCCATCATCCACCTGCTGCACCGAGCTTTGATTCAAGTGGAGAAGCCTACAAGTACTGTGAGGATCATGTTCTTAAATTTCTCCAGTATTTTCAACACCATCCAGCCAAGACATCTGAGGGATAAGATGGAGCTGTCAGGAGTGGACGATCACATGTCCCAGTGGATACTGGACTACCTCACAGGACCCCAACAGCATATGAGGGCACAGGGCTGTGTCTCGACACACTTGTCCCACAGGGAACTGTGTTGGCACCGTTCCTCTTCACCCTCTACACTGCAGACTTCTCCATCAACTCCCCACACTGCCACCTACAGAAGTTCTCTGATGACTCTGACATAGTTGAATTCATTACTGGTGAGGATGACAGACGACCCTGGACTTTGTGGATTGGTGCCAGTAGAAGCACCTGTTGATCAACGCTGGGAAAACCAAGGAGTAAGTGGTAGACTTCCAGAGATGCAGGCCCACCACACTGACACGGGTGAAAGTCCTAACCCTCCATTGAGATAGTAGACTGTTATAGGTACCTGGGTGTTCACCTAAATAATAAGCTGGACTGAAGCCACAACACTAATGCTCTTTACAGGAAAGGGCAGACTCTACCTGCTGAGATGGCTGAGGTCATTTGGAATATAGGGTGCAATCTTAAAGAACTTTTATGACTCTGTGGTAACTTCAGACATGTTTTACAGTTTTGTATTTTATATTTTTTTTTTTTAATTATTTGTAAAAATTGTCTGTTTCTGTTCTGTGTCCTGTTCTGCTTGTACATCAGTTTTTTTTGTGTTTTTTTTTTTGCTATATGGACAACATTTCATGTCTCGCTATAGCTAATTTCATATACTGATAAAGATATAGTTCACAATATAGCAATTTTTCTGTTAATTTATTTAATGAATAGTTTATATAATAGTTCAATGTGGAAATGCAGTTTGAAATGACAGATGACTGTACACCACCAAGACTTCTCTTGTAGTTTATAGTGATCACCTTCCATCTGCGGGAGCTATGAATATCAGTGATCTTTAGGAGAGCGGTTTAAGTCTTCACTCTGCCATTGTATATGTATTAATTGAATTGCATCTAAATTTTACTGTGATACCTGATGTCACTAATTTTCTTAACTTTACAGCATGTTTCGGCGGAAGCATTTTTTCTCTCCTCTTGCACCCTCCCTTTTCTCTGTATTTGTGCCCCTATCTGCGTGTCTGCCATTGTGTCTCCCCTCCCCTACCAACGAGCATTTTTCAATGTAGTAGTGTGTAGTACTTTATTGTACCATGTAGTACTCTGTAATACTACATTGTACCATGTAGAAAAATGAAAAAAATCAGCCACTTCAAAGAGACGGGTCTAAGAGCCGTTTCGTTCGCTATCTGCACCTCAGTAGTGTGCCATGGATATAAGCCTATTGCAGCTCTGTGTCTGGAGTTTGTTATGAGTGCTTATGCCACCACTCAACGCTTCTTTTGCGACTTTTGTTCCTTGACTCTCTGTGTATTCTTTGTTGTGGCTCTGCGCAGCAGATAAAATAAATTTGTAGTATTGGGACTGGGAGATGGCAAACTTTACAAACAGCTGTTGTCTGATCTGCATTGGTCTTCTTATATTCAAACCACATCCATACAATAGAAGTTGCCTTTCTTTTACATAAAAGCTCCTCTGTTTGGGTTGTTCATGGTCATCTTGTTTAGAACCCTGGTCTGAAATGCGTCCACTACCGTCTGCCTCCTTTTTGTATGTATTGAAGTGTGCATGGGCTTGCCATTTGGTGCATCTTGATGTGAAATACTGCCATAAAACCATAATTGTGGCTTAAACAATAGATCCAGACAATATATTTTATCATATCATCCAGCGTGTTGAAGTGTAGTACAGAGAAGCAAAAAACAACAAACCCCCTGATGAGCATAACAGGTCTCTATGAGAATGTTATCAGCGTTGGGAGAAGAGGCAGTACTTTTAAGAGCTATTTTTAGAAGTGGTGGGACTGAGTAGCAATGCGTACTAGCCTACTTAAATCACTAGTTGTGTTTGTACAACCAAGAAATAAGATCATGCAGGAGTCAGGTGGGCCTTTATTCAAGCAGGTTTCAGTGAGGCACAGGGTTTTTTGCAATTTTACAAGTGGGACAAGTCATCTCATCCCAATTGTAAGATAGAAAGTTCACACTCAATGCTTGTAGAGTTATGACAGAAGCTGCATTTCTTTGGGAGTTGTTCTGGTTTTAATTCTCAAATTACAACAATATAGTTCAACCTAAATCCTTAATATCAGAACACTTGACTTCAAACATAAATTCCAAACTTTGCTAGGTCCAGGAAGTCTAAAAGTGTTTGTGATCATAATCGGATAATTGCATGAGTGTGTCAGTGTGTTAGGGCACTGCGCTACAGGTCCCTACTGGCAGCTCTGATTGGCTGCAAAGGAGTCTGTCTCTAGCAATCGCTTTAATCCTCTTAGATAAAACAGAGCCCTCACCCAATCCCCTTCATTAATCCTTTCTATCCCTCCTCTCTCTATGTCCCTTACATATGGAAGCACAGTTTGTAATCCAAATGGATTGTGAAATAAATTAGGCAGCTGAGGAGAGGAGCAGAAACCACTGAGTGTGAAAGAAGCTGATAAGGCCAAAAAAAAAGAGGAAAATCTGTGTTCCTGCGCAATCTGTCTTGAGTTGGTACATTGGAGAAATTTCTCTTTCCATTCATTTCTTTGCAGATGATTTGGAGATGTTAAAGGACTGCATTTTCCCCTGCAAAGGATTATAGAAGAGAGAGATGCCACTGACAAAATACAATAACAAAGGCACTACGGAATCCATAAGGAGCAAAAAGTTGAACAACAGAAATATTGGCATTTTCTGTCTGTCGAAAGCATGAGGAGACCATTTTCTTCAAATTCCTCATAATCCCTTTGAACTTCAAATCCTGCTTGCATTTTGCAAACCTAACCTGACACACATGAACTGAGAATAACTTTGGGAAAGAAGGATGGGCAAGAGAATTTTGGGAAAGAGGGATCTATTGGAGATTCTGGGATGTTTCTGCATGTGGACTATGGCTGATGCTCAAATGAAGATCCCACCAGAGACGTAAGTACCACCTCACTTGAGTTCTTCTGGATATAAACAGTAAAAAGCTCGCCACCAAATAGATAAAAGTCCCTTAAAATTGACAGCCAGGATAAAAATGATTTATGATGCTAAAAGATTAAAATTAACTTGAGAAACATGTTTCTTCTGTCTAGAGGTAATATTACTAACTCTTTAGAAAGAGGTAACGTTTAGGTTATAGGAAGGAGGCCTTTTAAACTCAAAGACTTGGAGTTGTTCACAAAAAATAAACTGTCAAAAATGTAGATGGATACATACAAAGAGCTTGCAGTAATTACAGGGAGGGTTTAATGCTGTAAAGCAAGTAAAGATATGTACTAAAAGGTTTTCTTGCAAAAGACAGAGAAAAAATATTGTTGACATCCCTTTTATGTACTCACTGCTGGTGGTCAGAGGGCCTGGTGGCACTGATTGTACTGTGGCCTTGCTTCAGTCAGTCGGCCCCAGGGCAGCTGTGGCTACAATGTAGCTTGCCACCATTGGTATGTGAATGTGGGCATCAATGCATGAATGGCTGAATGTATTGTGAATGGCTTTGGGGTCCTTAAAACTTGATAAAAACTATTCTAGTCCAGGCCATTTACCGTTACTTTTTTCTTTCAAAGATTATACCACTTTTACATGGTCTTATGTTTTGGGAGATGCCTGTCAAAAATGTCCATACTGAATAAAAAACTATTTCCAAATTTGAAAGCAGTATTAAAAATTCTAAGGCTAAGTATGAAACTGTTTTTAAACTTGTTCTTACATAAAAAAATTGATACAGAATGCAAATTAACTGTTTTCATTGTTAGGTATTGTGTCAGTGAAAACTGTCATATCAACGTCATCAGATGCACAAGAGCTCATGCAGCACACTTTGTATTTAATACACTGCCTGGCCAAAAAAAAATAAAGAAAAAAAAGACACCACCAAACAAAAAGGTTACAAGCTCTAATATTTCATTGGACCACCCTGTGCTTTGATTACAGCACACATTCTGTTTGGTATTGTTTTGATGAGCTTCTGGAATGTCACAAGATGTATTACCATCAAGTGCTGCATTATTTTTTTTTACCAAGATCTTGCACTGATGATGGTAGAGTCTGACACCTGCACAAAGACTTCTCCAGCACATCCCAATATTCTTAGTAGGGTTAAGGTCTGGACTCTGTGGTGGTCATTTCATGTGTGAAAATGGTGTCACATGCTCCTAAAACCACTCTTACAATTTGAGCCTGATGAACCTGGCATTGTTATCTTGGAATATGCCTATGCCATAAGGGAAGAGAAAGCCATTGATTGAATAACCTGGTCATTTGGTATATTCAGGTAGTCAGTTGTCCTCATTCTTGGAACACATATTGTTGCTAAACCAAGACCTGACCAACTGCAGCAACCCCAGATAATGGGACTTCCCCCACAGGCTTGTAGGCACTAGGCATGATGGGTGCATCACTTCATCTGCCTCTCTTTTTACCCTGTTGCACCCTTGACTTTGGAACAGGGTAAATCTGGACTCATCAGACCACATGATATTTTTCCATTGCTCCAGAGTCCAATCTTTATGCTCTTCAGCGAAGTGAAGCATTTTTTTCCCAGTTTGCCTCACTGATTAGTGGTTATCTTAATCCCAGTCCCAATCCCTTGAGTTCCCTTCCCATTGTGGGTTTGGAAATGCTCTTATTTTCGCTATTAAATATAGCCCTGAGTTCTACTGTTGTTTTTGTTCAATTTGATTTCACCAAGTGCGCAAATGATAACAGATCATTCAGGAATATGGGTCCCCACTATCCTTCCAATTTATATTCATGCGTTTGACAGTTCTTAACCCAATTTTAGTATTTTCTGCAATCTCCTTAGATGTTTTCTCTGCCTGATGCATGCCATTTCTACCCTTCTTAAACACACTAATATCTTTTCCATGACCGCAAGATGTGTCTTTTGACATGGTTGTTTATGAGAAGCAACTCACAAACCTGTCTGATTTGAACTGATCATTACCTGCATTCATCTATATATCAATCTGTTTGGCAAATTTTATTTTTATTTAAGTGTTTGTCTTTTTATACGTTTGTACAAAGTACCACAGCAATTTTGTAAATCTGCTAAACATTTGGCAATAAACCCTTTCTGGTCCTCATTTCAGCAGTTGGGGTTAAATAACTTGTTGCCAGCTGAAAGATAATCGCCCATCCAGTAATTATCCCGGAGGGTAGCAGCTATTTGCTTAATTAAATCCAGGTGGCGAGCCTTTGTTTTAGCCAGGCAGTGTAGTTATACCATTCAAACCTGTTTTATGCTTGTGCTTGTGTTTGTTGAAAGAGCACCTAAACTCCTCCAGTTGAGGAAGGACCTCATCCACGACCCGGATTTGTAGGTGTTGATATTCATCCCAGCCGCTTCACACTCAGCTGCGAACCGCTCCAACGAGAGCTGTAGATCACGTTCAGATGAAGCCAGCAAGACCACATCATCTGCAAAAAGCAGAGATACCCCATACCCCCGGAGTACCCCCCACAGGACACCCCGAGGGACACGGTTGAACGCCTTCTCCAAGTCCACAAAGCACATGTAGACCAGTTGGGTGAACTCCCATGCACCCTCCAGGACCCTGCCGAGGGTGTAGAGCTGATCCAGTGTTCCACGGCCAGGACGAAAACCACATTGTTCCTCCTGAATCCGAGGTTCGACTATACGTCGGACCCTCCTCTCCAGAACCCCCGAATAGACCTTACCAGGGAGGCTCAGAAGTGTGATCCCCCTGTTTTTGGAACACACTCTGTGGTCCCCCTTTATAAAGAGGGGGACCACCAACCCGGTCTGCCAATCCAAGGGAACTGCCCCCAATGTCCACGCAGTATTGCAGATCCGCGTCAACCAACACAGCCTTACAACATCCAGAGCCTTGACGAACTCCGGCCAAATCTCATCCGCCTTGCCACCGAGGAGCTTTTTAACAACCTCGGTTCAGCACCAGAGATTGGAGAGCCGCCAAACAGGAAGGCGTGTCGGTGGGATTGAGGAGGTCTTCGAAGTATTCCATCCACCGACCAAAAACATTCCGCGTTGAGGTCAGCAGCCTGGGCCTGCCAGGTCTGTCCGGCATCCTCCCACACCACCGGAGCCAACTCACCACCAGGTAGTGGTCGGTGAATAGCTCCGCGCGTCTCTTCACCCGAGTGTCCAAAAAAAGCGGCCACAGGTCAGATGAAACGACAACCAGGTCGATTATCGAGCTGCATTGGACTTTAGACATGTTTTTTTTCCTCTTTTTTCTTTTTTTTCCTTCTTTTTAATTTCCTGAAGTCATGGACACGAAACCGAGACGAGAAGGAAGAAAGGAAGAAGGTGAAGAAAAGAAACCGCACCAGCAGAGGCGCAAACTGCCGACACAAGACAGGGAGGCAAACAAAGAACACAAGAAAACATCCCAGTCCTCCACCTCTGCCGGATGGCAGAGAAGCGGTAAAACAAAACAAGCAAAAACAACGAACTGAACAGAACCACACCAATAGTTCAGATCCAGTAATAAAAATTAAGAATTACACATTCACTACACACAAGCATGGATTAATAAACACAATACTAATGTTTCTGTTAAGCTCCTGGTAAAAGCTAACTAATGACAATAACCTCAGCTCAAGATATGTCCGTCCACACCAATGTCCCCACACCTATGTGTGTGTGCGAGCATGCAGGTCTGAATAAGGTTTCCCCATGCAAGTGATTGATAGCTGGTGTAAGGAACCGTCAATCCGTCCTACAGGAATCGACACAGACATGAAGGAGGCAGTAGACGCATGCATCCAGAGCAGGAGCCGCAGGCGGACCAGCGCAGGGCCGATCACCCACCAAGAGAGGAACAGATGGGCGGGCGCCAGGGCGGGCCCGGAACAGGAACCAGGGACCCGTCGAGAGGGGTCCCCCGCCGCCGGGGGGTGGGGGGGTGGGCACCTGCAGCCGATCGATGGACAATACACGCTGCCGCCACCCCGGACCAATACCCACCGCCAACAACCCGGTCCCCCCCACACACCCACACGGCCAGGGAGCCACAGTAAAAGCCACAGCGGATGTACACCCTCCCCAGGCCGCGCCCAGCCAGCACCTGGACATCCAGATCTACCAGCTCCCGGGTCCAGATCCCGCCCCATGCAGAGCGCCAAGATCTGGGGCCCAGCCAATACCGGACAGCCCCCCCAGATGAACCGACCAGGCAGTAGAACTCATGGAACTGGCAGGAGCTTGGGTGCCGGGCACAGTCCACACCGATCCACCGGACGGCACCAACCTACTTTACAACCCCGGCACCCCCATAAGAGGTGCCCCAGTCAATCCAAGGAGGATGTCGGCCCAAAACAGCGGAAGCCCGACACACTGGCCCACCCAGGACCAGCCAGGCATGCACCAGGACCGAGCCGGGCCGCAACCGGGACCCCCGGCCCCAGGCATCGAGAGCCATCATCGACCAGCGGGCAGGACCATCCATCACAGATGGGGAGTGACGGAGGGGAAGAAGATGCACCAGGCCAGAGGGCAGCCAAACACCCAACCTGACAAGTAGACATAGACAGACAGAGACACTCATACGTACCCTCCCTCTCATGCGCACACATTCTTACATATACAGTACACACGAAAAAAGGACGCTGTACACTCATTCATACACCCCATACATACTCTATACTCCCAGGCCCAGGGACAGACGCCCCGATAGAGCACCCTGCCCCTGCACCCGGGAGACGGACCCCTTGCCCACCAGGACGGGGACAAGCAGACCGCCAAGGCCCCCACCCCGGCAAGAGTAGCCCACTAGCCTAGGTCCCCGACCAGACGACTCTACCCGGGCTCCAACCCCTGATGGAAAGACCCCCAGCCTCTCTCCCCCTGCTCAATTGTGGTGTTGTTGCGTGTTGTTCTAATGTGCACTTAAAACAGAGGGGTGGGACATGGGAATACTGCCAGGTACCCCCATCTCCCTCCCCGGGCCCTCAGTGTCTAGATGCATTTAAACAGTGGGTACCGGCACCACAGGCGAGGCCCCCTATAAGGGGCCGAGGCGCACCCACCGCCAGGTCCCTACATGTGCGTGTGTCATGTAAATGTTGCAAGTGTAAGTGTCTAAGTTGCTCAATAAAATTGGGACCCAGGCCGCCACCGGGTAGCGAAGACGGAAACTCCATCCCGCACCCCAGTGACGTGCCCACGTCCCAAGGCCTTGTGAATGGTAGTATGAAGGAGCAGGTGGACAGTCTTTGCATAGACTTTGTATCCATGGTAACTTCATCCAAATGTCCCTGCAAGCAAACTGTGGGAGAAGGTGTGATATTACATTTCAGACACTTTGATAGGTCTTCACATATCTGGTACCAATATTTCTTGACAGGTGGGCAGAACCAAAGAGCATGAGTATAATTGTCTGGTAGATTGCTTGTACATTGTAAACAGGTATTAGATGGCGTAAAACCCATCTTGAACATCCGTTGGCCTGTATAATGCACTCTATGAAGGATTTTATATTGTATTAATCGTAGATTAGGATTTTTAAGAAATTTAAAGGTTCTTAAGGAAATCTGAGACCAGAGGTTTCGGTCAAATGAGATGGACAAGTCCATCTCCCATTTTAAAATAGGAAGGGCTATTGATTCATCTATTCTATTTAATGTTTTGTATATTTTAGATAGCAGTTTGGGAGGGTTAAGATTAAGAAAGTCTAAAACTTTTCCTGGAATTTGTAAATCAACTGTATTGAGCCTAAATTTATTTTTTATAATTGATTTAATTTGTTGATATTCTAAGAATTTATTCTTGTTAATTCCGTATTGTGTAACCAATGTATTAAATGGGATAAAGTCTGTTCCATCAAACATATGCTCCAGGTATTCAATTCCTTTACAACTCCAGTTTGGAAAGTTGATCATGCATTTTTTTTGTAAGATATCCGGGTTCTTCCATATGGGTGTACGCCTGCATGGGACTAGTAAGGTCTCTGTCATTTTAAGAAATTCCCACCAAGCTGTCAGAGAGGAGCTGATACTAATACTTTTAAAACATTCATTTTGTTTAATATTTTAGCTAATAAATGGTAGATCTGAAAGTTTTATCTTATTGCATAGTGTCTGTTCAACATCTACCCAGCACTCGTCGAAATAAATGTGTTTTACCCATCCTGATGTGTATTGGAGCCTGTTGGCTAAGAAATAATGATGAAAGTTTGGTATGTCTAGACCTCCTTTATCTTTGGACTTCTGCAGTGTTTTTAAGATGATACGTGGGGGTTTATCTTTCCAAAGAAATTTAGAGACAGAAGAGTCCAGAGATCTAAACCAATCAGGTGATGGTTTGCTTGGGATCATTGAGAATAAATAATTGATTCTAGGCAAAACATCATTTTTATTGTAGCTACCCTTCCAATAAGTGATATTGGAAGGGATTTCCATCTTGCCAGATCATCTTCCACTTTTTTTAAAAGTGGGACATAGTTTAGCTTTGATAAGTCTGCCAGTCTTGGTGAGATATGGATACCTAGATATGTAATATTTCCCGACCGGAGTTGCACAGCAACGGGACCCTGGAAAGAACAGTTGATTGGAAGGACTGTAGATTTTAACCAATTTATGGAATAGTCTGAAACTCTTGAATAAGATTTTATCAACTCAATTACCTGAGAGAAGGAAGTTTGTGAATGCTGTAGAAAGAGTAGTACATCATCTGCATACAGACTAATTTTATGTTCTATTTTATTGCATTGTATACCTTTAATATTATTATTTTGCCTGATTGCTGCTGGTAATGGTTCAATAAAAATAGCAAAGAGGGAGGGGGGAAGTGGACATCCCTGCCTGGTACCTCTATGAAGGAAAAACCTTGATGATGTTTGATTATTAGTCCTAATACATGCTGTTGGTGAGCTGTATAATATTTTTAACCAGTTTACAAAGGAATTACTGAACCTGAATTTATGTAGGTTGCAAATAAAAATTTCCAGTTAACTCTATCAAATGCTTTTTCTGGATCTAAAGATAATATATTGGTTTGGACATTTTTACAGTAGGAATAATCTATTAAATCTAATAATCTACGTGAATTTGTGGAAGAGAGCCTACCTTTTATAAAACCTGTTTGATCAGGATGGATTATTAGAGGTGTTATTTTCCCAATCCTTCTTGCAAGAGCTTTGCAAATTATTTTAAGATCAACATTGATAAGAGAAATCGGACGATAACTGGTAGGAGACATAGGGTCTTTTCCTGGTTTTGACAGAAGATTGATGTAGGCAGAGTTCATGTTTGGTGGTAATCGACCATTTTCCTTTATTTCCTGTAACATTTTGTAAAATGTCGGTGCCAGAATATTCCAGAATTCTTTATAGAACTCTCCTGGAATTCCATCTGGGCCTGGAGCTTTATTATTAGGCATGGATTGGAGGGCCTCCTGGAGTTCAATCCCTGTTAGCGGTGAATCCAGGGCCTTTGCTTGATTGTCTGAAAGTTTAGGTAGAGTTATTTTATCCAGAAATTGTTCAATTTCATTATTTGATGGATTTATCTCCGGTGTGTATAAAGTTTCATAAAACTCTTTGAATGTGTTGTTTATTCTTTCAGGACCATATATTATATTCCCAATTTTGTCTTTGATTGCAGTTGTTCTCAAGTCTGTGTGTGTGAAAGAAAAAGGAAGAAAAGTCATAAAGAGATTTGGTGACACGAATGTGAAAAAAATGAAAAAAGAAAGCAGTCAACCTAGTGCACAGCCCTACCCCTACCCACATTTACAAATATAAACAACCTGCTGAGCTGTGCTTCTTTAAACTATAGTTGTCTGATAAAACAACTTCTATCTTTTAAATATGACTAATAAAGCCTTGGACTAACCTGAGGGTCCCTAAACAGCTGACCGTTAACATACAGTTTATCTACCGTAACTGTAGCCTTACAACCCTCACTAATATGTTTCTTTCTAATTGGAAATAACACGCGTCTTCTGTCCAGGATTTATTTCGGAAATTGATCATTAATGCTGTGATTCGTCCCCCGCAGCTCTCTCCCACGTCCTTTGACCTGTTCTTTCTGTTTAAAGTGTTCAAATTTGCCAACAATTGGTCGTGGGCGGGTGTTGTTGGGTTTCTTACCTCCGAGCCGGTGAACCCGATGGAAGGTTATGTTTTTAACCATGTCGCTTGGCAGTTTCAGCTGATGTTGGATGAACTGTCGGATGGTTGTTTAAGCGTCTTCCTCAGCCTGCTCTGGTATCCCAGAAAAGACAAGATTATCTCTCATGGATCGGGCCTGAATGTCTAAGATCGACTTCTTGAATTTTTTATTTTGTCCAGACAGCTGCGTCATCCCTTCAGTGAGTCTTTTAACGTCTTCTTTCAATGTTTGATTTTCGGTAGCGAGCGAAGCTACCTGTTGTTGGCTGAATTCCAGAGATTCCCTCAGAGCCTGAAATTCTTTGTGTAGAACCTCAACCAGCGCGAGACGGGTGTCCAGGCTGGTTAGCTTCTTATCTATTGAGTCCAGGACGTCGCCGTAGCTTCCTTCTGGCAAGTTGGTGGAAGTGCTGGCCTCAGAACGAGTGTGTTTCTGAGATGGATTACTTGTTGGTGCATCCGAAGCAGGTTTCCGTGACTTACCCATAACAATGTTATCAAAGCACTCGTCTAGGTAGCACTCCAGTGAATCCAATGTTTCCTCGTCCAGGTTGATTAGATGAAAGAAATAATTTGATGGTTAGTTTAAACTGACAGAAGCTGCGTTTGGTTAAAAATTATAGCCTTATTTTACCTGACATTGTTTGTTTATTTTACCAGTATACCACCATGTTTAGTTACGCACAGCTCTCGCGAGAACTCAGCAGCTCATCCCAAACTGGAGAACCTACACTGGACATGTTAAAAACAACTTTAATGCCTGGTGCCCCATTGTTTTAAACTTTCTATGGCTACATATTCTTCCTGAGATAACGCTGGGCTCATAAAAAAACTGGGGATCAGGGTGGTTTTTGTAAGATAATTTTTTGAAATCTTGCATAATTAATGAGGGGGACGAGCCAAGTTTAGCATCAGAGCTAAAGACGCGGGAGCAGAATGGGCGTGATTACGACCGAACTACACGAACTATGCCCTTTTTAGGAACATGCTTCGTCGGAGCTGAGGAAGAGGAGTCTGTAAATCCGCCATGAATTCCCCCATGAAAGTGTGTCTTTCTGGTAAACGGGGAGGAGTGAGGAGGCGCTGTCTATTCTTTTTTACAGTCTATGGGTAAACCCCAACATACATGCGCCGAGATTGGGGACAACAAGTATGCCCACCCCAGCTCGCCGCCTCTCACCGGGAGCAACTCCAGAGTGGAAGAGAGTCCAACCCCTCTCGAGGAGATGGGTTCCAGAGCCATGCGTCGAAGCAAGGCCGACGATGTCTAGTCGGAACCTCTGAACCTCGCACACTAGCTCCGGCTCCTTTCCCACAAGAGAGGTGATGTTCCACGTCCCAAGAGCCAGCTTCTGCAGCCGAGGATCGGACCGCCAAGGTCCCCGACTTCGGCCACCGCCCATCTTGCACTGCACCTGACCCCTATGGCCCCTCCCACAGGTGGTGAGCTCATGGAAAAGGGGCCCATGTTGCCTTTTCGGGCTAAGCCCGGCCGGGCCCCATGGGTAAAGCTCAACATAGCTCTTAGGATCATTGGGACACTCAAACCCCTCCACCGTGGTAAGGTGGCAGCCCAAGGAGGGGCTAACAGAAAATGATTGAAGCACATTATTTAGCTCCATTGCTAAGAATAACAATGTTAAAATATTTAAAAGACGAAAAGAAAAACATGAGACCTAATTAAACATAACATTAAACTATATAAGTAGGAGGTGTACTTACCCATTGTAGAACAACCCAAGTGAATACATTTTCTTCAAGAAAAGTACAAGATTGCAAGTGTGCCTTTTGTTTACAATCCTTTCTCTCTATATATATATAGTTATTGCATGAAACACTAAAAGTTCTGACATATGAACACTACTTACTGTGAGTACTATAAGCTTATAACGACAAGATTTTATTTGGAAAGCACTTTCATCTTCCTTAATTTGTTTTAAGTAGGGTGTTATTTATATTATTTTTTGTAATTTTTTTCAACCAAATCTTTGAAATGTCGGAATATCTACAAAATGTAACAGTGTCTGATTGCCTGATCAGTTATGTAATTACTTAGTAACGTTTTTAAAGACCTTTTACTATTTTAGTCTTGAATAATTGAGTAAAAATAGTAAAATTTTTGAGTACGCCTACTGTATACACCTCTGAATTTTCATTTAGGGGGCATATTCAGACCTATATTTTCCATTGCAGCTGTTATGTAACTTTAGCTGGTGATTCTTTCAGTTTATTATTCAGTTTGAACATTTGCCATGTTATCAGTGTTCTGTCACATCAGCTTGTGAAATTCACTTCAATTCAGTTTATTCATATAGCGGCAATTTACAACAGATGTCATCTCAAGAACTTCAAAAGAAAAGTAATTTAAATACAAATTTGGAAGCATTCCAATAAGTCAAAAAAGTTGCTGTTGGATGCTACCCATCCAACAGGCCAACGCCCCCGAGCAGGATAACAGTGCAAGTGGAGCTTCTATGGAGAGAAAAACAATGAGAGAAAACAAGGTTAACACTTGAAATAACAGCAGAAAAAATACATCTGAAGAGTAGTAGAAATAAAAGTAGAAGAGTGAAGAAAAATGGCCAGTCTGCCTTCCAACAGTCTAAGTCAGGATAACCTAAGCCATTCTATTAGCTTTATCAAAAAAAAGGTTTTAAGCCTGGTCTTAAAAGTAGACAGATTTTCTACCTGAGTGACTGAAACTGGGAGCTAGTTCCACAGGAGATTAGCCTGACAACTAAAAGATCTGCCTCCCATTCTACTTTTAGGAATCCTATTAACTACCAGTAAACCTACAGCCTTAGAGCAATGTGCTCTGTTAGGAGCATATGGGACAATCAGGTATCTGGTGTATGAAGGAGCTTGATTATTAAGGGGTTTATACGTAAGAAGGAGGATCTTAAACTTTATTCTGGATTTAACAGGGAGCCACTGAAGAGAAGCTTAAACAGGAAAAATGCGATCTCTCTTTTTAAAATTAAACAAAACTCTTGCTGTAGGATTTTTGATCAGCTGAAGGCTTTTAATTGCATTTCGTGGATGGTAAAGAATTACAGTAGTTCAACCTTGGACTAGTTTCTCAGCATCAGTCCAGGATAGGATGTTTAGATTGTCATGTCAGATTCTTAAACCTGAAAATACTTTCTGGGATCCTCTGGTCCAGAGGTGGACTTTTTCCCAACAGAAAAATATATAGAGCTGTGGGTCTGAGAGGGTGGACAAGGTGCTGCTGATGCTGCCGCGGGAAAAGTTATCTTACCTGCTATTACTGGATAAGTCAAATGAATTCTTATCTTTAATTTTAATCATCTTAATACATTCTATCTTAATTTTCAATGTCAACAATAATTTAGTTTTCCATATGTTTCTGTCAGTTTTGAAAGGATAAACGTATGTGCGCAAGATGCCCTGCAGCCAGCATAAACAAACCTGCTTTTATTTTTATGAATAAAAAGAATATAAAATAAAATAAATAAATATCCCCCATCTTGTTTTTTATAAATTGCCTGGATGGAGGTGGAGGTTTTCGCCCTCACTCCTCTGATGTGATAGAGCCCAAACCTGAGCATCCTTTCTAAATATCTGTCCAAACCCGGCCCGGCCCGTTCGGTACCGTCAGGCACGGGTCAGGTATCCAAGCTCTAAGCAGTAAGTATAGAAGTTTAGTATTAGTTTCAATACTAATTAGGGGTGTAATGCTAACCAAATAACTGGCGACCTGTCCAGGGTCTACCCCGCCTCTCGCACGCTGACAGCTGGAGATAGGCACCGGCCCCCCCGCGACCCTTGGAGGACTAAGCGGTTCAGAAAATGGATGGATGCTACACAAATATCACAGTTTGATAGTATTTGAGGTTTTAAAGCGAATGTTCGGTTCGTTTTTGGTACACTTTATTCAAATAAAGGAAATACAAATGTGCATATGATTTTTTCTTCTTTACACAGTATTAAACAAGGAAATTTTTTCTGAATTCCTTACTTTCAATTCCCAGAATGAAATAGATTTTTTTGAGTTGTATAACTTACAAAAGTTGACAGCACAGAACCAACTGGAGAATTGATGGTATTATTTTTTATATATAAATAACACTGTACAAACAGACATGCCACAAGTAGAAAACAATATTATCACTTGATCACAGTGATGTAGCAAACATGTAGGAAACATCCAGATTCAGTTTTAAATGCTGTCTATATAGTGATTTTATTCTTCTGACTGTGTGTCTGGCTTCTTTCTAGGGTGCAGCAGTGGGCATCAGTGTTCTCTGTTCAGCTCCGAGACTTTTCAACAACATACTCTGGCTCTCTCCTTTATCAAAAGGTAAAACATAATAGTTTACACGGGCTTTTACCATCCCTGAATCCATTCCACTAGAAGAAAACGTACAAAACAAGATAATTGATTGAAAACCTTTATAAATAGATATGATTAGGGGTTTTACTAAACTTTTAAATTTGCTTGCACTTAGAGAATATAAAATTCTTTTTCCAAGTAAGCCTATATAGGTAACGTGAAGAATCAGTCTAACAGGTGTAAATAAAAAACCTGCTTTAGAGATGGCTCTTCACTGTATCTGTCAGATTTAAGTGACCACACCCAGTGATAGATAGATAGATAGATAGATAGATAGATAGATAGATAGATAGATAGATAGATAGATAGATCTGTTTTTGTAATCAGCAGTGGTTAAAAGACATTTATTAACTATTACTATTACTATGAATGAAATTAATAGCTACAAGGCACTTCCTACTCAGCAGAAACAAAAAATCCCTGAAATGTTAGTCTCAATTGACTGTTGGTGTCAGTCTAGAAAGATTTGACAACAGGTTAAAAAACGATGGTTTGAGTTCACGCACTGGCTTCAGCAAATCACTATATATAACACAATGATACCTGATCACCTCTTAAGAATACAATGTTGTTATTTTACAGGTTGTCAATCTCACTAGCATCAATTGAATTGCCAGAACAAACAGCTACTTTGCTAGATTTAGGATCTACAAAATATCTGGTGGTAAGGCAGATGGCTAAAGTTTATAACAAATTATGAACAACCTGCTTTGTTTATTGTGGAAATTAAGATTTCTTTCCAATATGCGGAAATTCTGTACAGAAATGAAAGAGAAGTGGGTTTATTCCTAATATGAAGTAACTAATAAAGGAAATAACATATATTTAATTTAGTTAATAGCTGCCTGTAACAGCATAACCCACCTTATATCTTGCTTTAAAAACTGCAACGTTTTTTGCCCTTTGCTGGCTCTGGTTGATGGATGTGGTCTGCTCTGCAGCACCTAATGGTTCATAAACATAGGTTACTGTATATTAATGCACTGAACGGCTGTAATGGCAGAAAAAACAGAGAGCACCAACAAAGGAAAATTGGATGGCGTTTCCCACAGTCCCTACAGTCCACGACTGAAAAGAGATGTTCACATAGAACCACGAATGCTGTTTTGGGTCCTGGTGTACCTGTTTACATGACGTACTAGAACGGAAAACAGCGCAGGTTGAATTGTGGGACATTCTGACTTCTGACTAGAGTTTGTTGTGATTTTAAGGTACTCTGAAAACAGATCTTCTGTGATGCTCCTAGGATGTAGCCTATTCCAGAGGTGAGGGCCATAATAATGAAAAGATGCCTCACCATGAGTTTGTGTCTGGACTTTGGGAATGATAAGGAGACGGCTGCCGGAGGTATCACAGTAAAATGTAAAATAATGACCTCTTTCGGCCTTACAACAACAAGCTTATATTATTTCTAGCAACCTTGGTCTATCTATTCTCCTCGATAAAGTACAACTCTCAGGGTGAAAATCAGAGACTTAGTGGCGCCTTTCTCTTTGATAAGGAAGCTGTGAACTTTGTAGATCTGGCGAAATGGAGAATTCTCCTTCCTGCTCTGAACTGGAGGTCCGCTCCCCTGATCAGTCAGCTTGTTGACGTCCTCTGCGTGGGCCACGATGCCGCCTTCTGGTACATTGGTCACTCTAATAGTCACGCCCACCGCAGGAAAAACAACGGTCGTCATCACCTGATTGTCTGTTATTGTCGTTGTTGTGACGTCTGTCTGGGGAAAAATTGTGGCGGCGGTAGTTTGAGTTCTGCTGCTGTTGTCTGTCTCCTCTCCTGTATTCACGAGGGCCTGTGGGCTGACGTCGGGGCGGTCCACTCCTGTAATCTTTTGATACTGCAGAATACTTCATTAATGCTGCTTGGTGCATGTCTGTTTCTCTCTTTGACATCAGCTCGCTTTGTTTTCTTTTCACCTGACACTCACAGTGAATCATATACTTATACAAATAAGAATAATTCATTCCACTTTCCAAACCAATATACTTGTTCATTACCTCATTTCAAAGTTCTGGCAGCAAAGGACCAAGGACCTTATCACATAACAACGACTCGTAGGTCGAGCCCAAGAAGTCGCCTTGTTCCGGTTTAAAGTCCACTGAACTCAAAAGCTTCTCCTAATCAGTGAATAAAATAATCTGCATCTTCTCCGCGTTCTCTGTTTTACAGAGTGCAACTCAGTCAAGTTTGGCCTTGTCGGAAATTCTTTTTCAATGGCTTTGCAGAGCTTAGTTATTGCACCGAAGTAGTCATTGCTTAACTCTGGTTCGTCCCCATCACCTGACACCAGCTTTGCACGAAGGCCTGCCGTGGGCAAACTGTCTTTCAGCTTTGCAGCGTCTGCGGCTTTGAGTTTGCGTTTCAGTATCTGACCGATCTCTGCACCGGTGGGCTTGAAGGACTGACAAATCTCTTCAAATTCGTTTGCGAAGGCTCGCCTGTTGCCGATAATTGGCGGCAGGTTTTCCCCCGTCTGGTCCCATTCTTTGTCTCTCCAGCCCCGGAAAACAAACGTTGTTCCATTCGCTGTTTGGAAGAATCATATGGTGGGGGGCCTTGCAGATCTTTTGTAGCTCTACACTTTTGCTTAGCGTCAGGAAGAGGAGGTTTGATGTCTGTGTGTGTTGTGTCTAACGGTGGAGCTGATGGCTGAGTGTCTGTGTGTGCTGGAAACTTAACAGAACGAATCTTAATGTTTTTGTGTTTGAGTTCTAACGATGCAATATCGCAGCGCCCAGAAACATCACCAGAAATATCCAGACAACCGCCCAACTTCTTAAAGTCGGCTTTCCCCCGCTTCTACAAAGATGGGAGGTCACGGGCCGGTCAGTTGTTCCCGGGTCGTCCAGATGACTTGGTTCTCCATTGGAACCAGATCCGCCATTGGAATTCGGAAAAAAATGTTTGGGCGCCAGGAATGTAGTGGGATTTTAGACTCTTAATAAAATGAGAGAGATTGCTTTAAACGTTTTGGAGGTTTTAATATGATTTGAATTGATGATACAAGAGGACAATATCACATCAGTATCACATCAAATCAAATCAATCAAATCAAACTTTATTTATAAAGCGCCTTTCAAACACAGTTCCTCAAAGTGCTTTACAGATTTAAAAACCCCCACAACCCCCCAACCCACCCCTTCCAAAATAAAATCATCAACGCAACTACACCCCCCTCCCAACCCATCAGCCATACACTCACACACACACACACACACACACACACACTTAAACGCTACAAAAACAGCAGGCTGAGCACAGAGGAGGCAGGAAACGCCATCATGGGAGCCATCTGCAACAGCAGCCAAGGCACCGACCCAGGGTGCCAAAAGGAGGGAGGGATGGTACCCCCACCTCCACCCAAGCACTACCTGGGGGTCACCCATGCAGCCACAGCCGGCCACCGCCCACAATGCAGGGGGCACCCAGAAAGGAAACATTGGCAAGAAAGAATAAAATAAGTTCAAATATAAAGTTTATAAAATATAAAGTGTATAAAGTATAAAACAATAAGTGTAAAACAACGACAAGATAGATTAAGATAAAAGTGCAAAGCAGATTAATAAATAAACAGTTAAAAGCTAAACAAAAAATTAAATTAGGTAAAACATGCTGAGCATTTAAACATGTATTAATAAATAATAATTAGTTAAAAGCTCTGTTAAAAAGGTAAGTCTTGAGCCTGCTCTTAAAAACATGAACGTTCTCTGCGGCAGCCTATTCCAGAGGTGAGAGCCATAATAATGAAAAGACGCCTCACCATGAGTTTGTGTCTGGACTTTGGGAATGATAAGGAGACGGCTCCCGGAGGAGTGCAGAGACCGCGATGTGGCATCACATCACAGTAAAATGTAAAATACTGACCTCTCTCCGTCTTACAACAACAAGCTTATATTATTTCTAGCAACCTTGGTCTATCTATTCTACTCTATAAAGTACAACTCTCAGGGTGAAAATCAGACTTAGTGGCGCCTTTCTCTTTGATTAGAAAGCTGTGAACTTTGTGGATCTTTAAGGATGCCCGGTCGCAGAACCATCTCCATGGTAACACAGGATATGGACTATCATTATCAAAACTCTCTGACCATGACTTGGGTAAAGGCGTCACTCAATAAGACTAAGCATTCAAACTAATACTACAACATTAAGTAACAATGTGTCACGGTTGATTGCAAAGTACAAATAAATCATGACACTTATTCTTTCCACCACAGGTCAAAAAGCCATCCTAGGACAACTGCTTAGAGATGACTCAGCAGCAGGCACACACTTTTCTAGGGAGTTTCAGCTATAGTCTACATCTTGCTGTCTGGAAAAGACAGAGTAATCTAAACATACCAAATTAGTCCCTCAATTGTGCTGAAATGAACACAATTCAGCACAACTACACAAGCCTTATTTTAACATTTTTAAAGTTAATGTTTATCTGTCAACAGCTTATAGTCTAAATTACAGAGGTACATAAACAGAACACAGAGCGAACATGAGAGCACCTGGATTTTACCAAAAATGTTGCTATTTGGCTATTGTTGGGTCACCGAGCCGATAAGAGGTGAATGCCAAACTGGAGAGCTCTAGAAAGGTACTATGAAAAAGGTGGATGCCGACCGCCACGCAGACAGCCAGGAGGAAGCCGGAGCCAGGAGCTTCCCACCGCTGCTAGCCAGATTAGTGATCCTTTGTTAGCCTGCTGGCTAACCCTCTTAGGAGAGACCCCCTTTCCCTTTATCGACGCGTAGCAACTCGGAGGACTTTAAACGTTCATAAGGTCTGTTTGGGCAGAGGCAAATTTGTTAGGATTAACAAATTTTAAGACTAGAAGTCCCAAAAAAAATTTAAGGCCACGTCCACACTAAGCCAGATAATGCCTTAAACGTATTATTATTTAGTCTACACCCCCCTATCATCCACACTAACTGGGCGTTGTTTAAGGTCTGTGGCCGGATAACTATTAGCCGGGTAAGAGAGCCGTGTAAATCTTAATTCAACGGCTAAACGAGCTAGTGTGGACAGCTTCCCCGGATAATGAAAGCAAGTGGCGTCATTGAATGCTGCATCAATACAATACAACACTACAGACAAAGACAACAGCGAAGAGTAATAAATCGATCCCGTCGTCTGTCCACAACAAAAACTCTCTCTTCTTCTGAGCAGCTATTGTTCTCTTTGGTTAACGGGACAAGCAGATATGTACTCTGCTGTAGATCTTCTTGTATATTTTATGCAGGCGCTGGCGTCACGTAGATTATATGCGCGTTTCGTGCATCTTTTCGCACATGCCCAGATATTGAACAGGTGTCGGTATGGGATTGCGCAACCATGAGACCTTAAACGGGGCGTAAATGCTCGTGTTGAGTGGATAACATTAGGCGTCTAACTCGCCGTATAACCTTATAGACTTAGTGTGGACGTAGCCTTACCCTCCTTTAGCCAAGAGGCTGCTAACTGGCTACTCTTCTTGCTATCATTAGCATCAATTCATGTGTAAATGTGGTCATTACCTGAGCAATCTGCATGGGAATGGGGGTGAATAGTTGCTAGTTTGGTGTGTGTGTGGGAGGGAGGGCTCCTTTCAGTCTGCAGGGCAACAAAGTTTGCACATTGCCTTTCAGCAAGAAGATTTTGATCTCAAATCTTGGTAGCTGCTGAAAACAGTTTTTCTCCATGTGGGTTCTAACACTCATAGGCCCAAACTATCTTCACGTGGGACTCAATCTGTGTTTTCTCTATCCCACTTATCTCAGAATTGTAATAAAATAAAATACACATCTAGATCAGTCTATATTTAGTCTGGTTAACAAAATAACCCTAACTTGGTTGTTTTTCTCCCAAACAGTTTTTAGACCACACTTTGATCTATTTTTATGCTTCCTATTTCAATTCAAAGTTCACAGCGTGAACATTTTCCTTGAGTGTTAAAAATTTGACTGAGTAGATCTTAATTGTAATTTTCATCTCATCATAAATATGCGCAATATATTGTTCAGACATAGTATTTGGTAGGCTATAGACACGCTGAATGTTATCGTTTTGATCTGAGTATTTTCGCGCATGGGTACAACAATGGAAGGCAAAAAGCTTCCACGGTCGCAGTTGAATAGATAGGCTACGTTCACACTAAGCCGATAAGGTTATACGGTGAGAGAAGAAATAAGGACCCATTATCTGTCACTTTTTAATCGAAGTTTGATGGATTAAAAGAGGGCGGGGCGATTAAAGAAGGGGGGTCATCGCCTGAGGCTAAACAGGTGTTTGGGGGAGGGGCAGAGGTCACTCAAAGGTCAAATAAGCTATTAGGGAGGGGCTAGGCCCCGCGGGCAAAATACTTTCTGTCAAACTCACTCGTCAAGCTGGCGCCGGTTAGGGAGGGGTTGGGGTTACCAGCGGTCAAAACTTTCTGTCAAACTCACTCGTCAAACCGGCGTTGAGGCGTGGTTTTGTAGGAAAGGAGGAGTCGGTGTTTTTCCACTTTTAAATAGAGAAAAGACATAGATTATTTTGAGGAAAGCAGTGTCTAAACAACAAAAAAGCTATGGCAGAGATGGCCGCCTCTCTCTCAACAACCCCGGTTTCTTCTAAAAGCCAAACAGTGAATTTGAACAAGAAAAAACAGACGGACGAAAATGGTCGTTTTCTTTTACACCCTCCTGTTGAAATTATGCAGAACGAATGGGATTTAAAGCGGTACGGTATTGATGGAAAACTGTGTTACATTTTTAATTATGAAGTCGGCCTACTCTACCTTTATCAAAGGAACGATGATGAAAACCCTGACTCTTCCACACTTACGCCTCTTGCCCCCGAGGACTGGGTGTGGTTGACTGGTAGACCATGCTCATGGATCTGTGACGAATATGATAACGATAAAGAAAACTGGCCAATGCCTCCTGATGAGCTCGAACGGCAAGTTGCGCAAGCTCAACATCCAGATGTTACCGGCTTCACCATGTGTCGATCCCGTGTGAATCCTCCTAGCGATATATTCCTCGTAAAAAGAAGACGACCCGGTGAAGGAGTTTGGGGTATTTTCTGTAAAGACGATGCGTTTCACCACCATCCTCTCGGCGCCTTTGGAGGGTGTTGCAGATTTCAGCATGGCGTTTGAACCTGCGATCACCTACCTATTTGCGTGCCATCGTCGTTTGAAGAGGTTCAAGGAAGTGAAAAAAACGCTCCCTTTTTAAATGGCTCCTCCTCCTTCGTCTAACCCCACCTCCGTTGAGATCCGCCCCCCTGCTCTAACCCACATATAACTGGTTTGTGACCAAACCTCAGCACACCCCCAATTACGGGAACAGAATGAAGAACGCTGGTTTCCAAATGACTCTACCAACATACTGGAGCTCTTTTGATCCCTCTCAAGATCTATACGGCCCGCAACCGTTGGATGAAATGGGTTTCCCCGGACCATACCATCCACCCACTCCCTTGGACTCTCCGACGTCTCCAGAAGCATCGCCCACCCCCAGTCTACCTACGTACGATCAGTTTGGTGTCTGGTTAAGAGGTACCGCCCCTGCTGACAGAGATCTACCGGCACTGGCTGATGACAACGCACAAGCGGGGATGGTCCCTGCTGATGACAAGCCTTCGAGACCGTCTACACCTATTCCTGCAAGTGGGTGTTCTCAGCCGGCCCCTCTGGAGTCATCGTTGGAGCCTGTACCGGAGATGGGTGATGAAGTGGATGGATGGTTCTCTTCTTTGCTGGTAAAGACTATAAAAACTGCATTACTTCACTTGTTCAACGTAACCTATATTAAATATATTAGAGAGACCTGCTACGGCTGTCAAATCTCACACCCCAGCCAACGCCAACACCAATGCTTAAGCGAGATGAATGAAGACTATCTGCAACTGCATTTCGAGGGGATTACCAGAAGGATGATCGGCCCTAAATTCATACCGGCTATTCAAAACCTGTTGAATCGCAAGCATATACAAGCGGCTGATGGCAAAGTTACAACGGTGGTAAAAACTTTGATGCACGAACTCAAATGTTGTTTTAAACTACATTCTTCCATCGTTGAATTGTACGAAAACGTTTCTGCAGAGAACCAACTCACCGTCAGGTGAGTGTTAAAAGGTAAGCATAAGGATACTTGCTTAGTTCCTTGGTAACGGATTAAAAATCTTTTGGGTTAATTTCTAAGAGTTAATCAATTTTTATGATTTAAGCAGGTAAGTACTAAAAGGTCCATCATATATTAGATTGCAGGTGTAAGATGTCTCTAAGGTCTATAGAATTTTTTCTTTTTCTTTTAACGGGTGAAGATATCGTAAGAGTTAATCTATTTTAGTTTTGGTAGGGAAGTATTAAAAAGTATTCTTGCATCTATTTAGTTTTCCTTTTTCACAGGTGGAAGATCATTTTTATGGTAAATTGATTAATTCTGTATTGGTCTCATTCTAATTGATGTTCTAATTGATAAACAGCAGCTCCCAGGCTAGTTAAAGAATGAGAGGGCTGAGCAGGACTAGCCACAGCGAGCTCTATCCTTCCAGTGCTTTACAACCCCCATACCTTAACCCAAGGCCACCATCCATCAGAGAGAAAGCAAGTTAAGTGAATGTGACCTATTCCGGTAGGTGCTAGTTGGATGCACAACAGATAGTAAGTCAAAGGCCAGCCAAGGAGTGAGGGTGCTCCGGTCTTCCAGGTCTTTACAGCTCCTCCCCATGCTTGTCTTGCGTAAGACCACCATCCATTGGCCCCTCAGCTTGGACTCCTAACTGAGTACAAGGGGGGAGAATTTTGTGACAAATTTGAGATATTCAATTAGATTTAGGGACAAAGCCTGATTGGGCCTGTGTATGCATTATGGTCTCTCATGTAGAGGCTAATCCTCCGGGTGGCTACGGTTAAGGTTCTAAGCCATGAACCAAGCCCCACTTAGGAGATCCGCATACTTACCCTGACCTAAGCTCCCCAACGCAAAGAGCTTGTTGACGTGTGTAGGTACTAGGACGGGTTTCCCTCCAGCCTGGACAAGAGTCCGGAAACCAAAGGACAGACAACCTAAGCAGTCCCATTCCTCCCATTCCAGGATAAGGCCCTCAGACGCTTGCGGTCCTTGTTTGAACAGATTGGCCCCACAGATCATGATGCTCTATGGGGCTTCACTTTAACATCACACTGCATCCCCATACACCACACGACCTCAAAATTATCAGACAGTGTAGGGAAGAAAGAGAAGTTTTTGTTATCATGTTGCATTTTTAGGGTCTCTTGAAAAAGTGATGCTCTGTACCAATATGTTTTTCAATCATTGACAATGCCAATAATCTAAGAAGAGAAATACTGGAGCTACATTTAGTAACATCCCCAGAACAGGAGAACACTTGTTGTCAGCTCACTGCGCTTTTAATAAAAACCATTTCTGGCAACATTGATTTGGAACACGGTTTAATTTGTCCTAAAAAAATATGGCTAACCCCCCCAATACATTATGGGTAAATGAAAGTAGTAATTAAAAATTAGTTTTTCTCACATTTGGTTCAGATGTTGAGTTTCTCTTAAAAGTTATTAATGATAAGAGGATAAAATGTCCCAAGGGATTATGGGTAAAATAATCTACCTACTGGATTCCCTACCTTTCTGACTAACGGTTTTGTTATAAGGCGAATGATGTCCTATTGCATTATGGGTAATGGGAATCATGAAGTGAAGGTTATTTATTTTGGTAAAAAGATTGCGGTTTCTTTACAAGAAATTCGGAGTACACGATTATCATATCTTCAGATTTAGTAGAGATACCTTGGTGTGTTTAGTTTTATAAAAAGGGAGGGGGAGGGTCCGCTGCATGACCTACAGTGTGCGAGGTGCATCAGTGTTTTTTAATATTTTGTTCTATTTAGGGCATTTGCTGCAATTTTTTTGTGATGTTTGTGTTGGTTGTTGTTACTGCTTTGTTCAGTGTTGTGACCTTTATTTGTTGGTGTAAGAGTTGGCACCATGAGTGAAGAAGTAATTTAAAGGGAAAAAGACCACTGCGATGCAGACCGTTTCAGACAGCTGACGAGCTATGGGATGAAACTCCTCAGATATGACTGTTTAGTTTACAGATGTCTATATTATTGATCATCATGCCCCAATTTTACACAGCAGAAGCAAAGAAGGCTTGGAAAAAGATGGCGCCAGCGTGTTCGGCAGGCCGTCTATCCCTCCCTGGACTCTTCTTATTTTTTATCCTTTTATGTTATGTGCTTTCCCTGGGATATTCACTCACGACCTATGACAGACTTACCCTTTTGGATCTTCAGTATTCTGTGCGTTTTCCCCTGTGTGGCAGCAATAACCTCCGGGAAAGGCTCAAACATCAGTTTCCCTCTGTTCCTGTCACCCTATGGAGGACACATCCTCATGGGCGGTTGATCAAAGCTGCGGTGCACTTTGATCAATGCCCGCTCGATCCGGAATAAAACGTTGCTCGACCGATCCTGGAGATCATTAATGCAAGTCTGAGGACGGGGATTGTTCCCCAGGAATTCAAGCATGCGGTGGTCCAGCCTATTCTAAAAAAGCAAGGATTGGACTCTACTGACCTTAACAATTACCGCCCGATATCAAAGCTTTCTTTCTTCTCCAAATTGTTGGAGAAGATGGTTTTTATACAGTTTTTTAATTTTCTTAAATCCAACAATGTTTTAGACATTTTTATGTCTGGTTTTCGTCCTCACCATAGCACTGAGACTGCTCTTATTCGAGTTTTTAACGATATTTTGCTTGCCTCTGATTCTGGTTCTCATGTGCTGTTGGTGCTTTTAGATCTATCTGCTGCTTTTGACACTGTAGACCACGCAATCCTACTACAGCGACTGGAGCACTTAATTGGCATTCGTGGATCAGCCTTAGAGTGGTTCCGCTCCTATTTTAATGGCAGATGTTTTAATGTTGCCCTGGGGAATTGCGCCTCTAGACTGGCACCTCTTTTTTGTGGGGTTCCCCAGGGGTCTATTTTAGGTCCACTTCTTTTTAATCTATATATTTTACCCTTGGCAGCCATTTTTAGAAAACACCAGGTGAATTATCACCTCTACGATGATGATTGTCAGCTTTATGTGGCCTTAAAAATTCCTGACCCTTTGCAACCACTGACTGACTGCTTGAGTGAAATCAGGTCCTGGCTCTCAGCCAACTTCCTCCACCTGAACAGCTCCAAATTGGAGGCTATTTTCTTTGCCCCCTGCTCTCCTGCTGCTGCGGAGCCATCATTGCCCCCTTCATTGTCTGCATTGGTAAAGCCTACAATAAAAAATCTGGGGGTCACTCTGGATGCCTTTCTTAAAATGGATGTGCAGATAAATCAAGTAGTCAGGTCATGTTTCTTTCATCTCCGACGGCTTGCCAAGCTAAAATCAGTCCTGAATAAAAAAGATCTCCAGTCAGTTGTCCATGCTTTTGTAATGTCTCGTCTGGACTATGCTAACGCTCTCTTATATGGTGTTCCCTCCTCTTCAGTGGTGCGGCTCCAACTGGTACAAAACGTATGACCCAGATTGATAGAGGGTGTCCAGTCTGGATCACATTCCACCATTTTGTAGGCTGATTTGCCCGCAAAGCACAACAAACATTAGTCCACAAAGCCACAGTAAACAAAGCAGCATAGCGCAATTAATTAAATTCAGATCAATATAAGACTTATTTGTAACCTACATCAACAATTATGTTATTGTAAATTACGTATCAACTACATTATATACAAACTTGCCTTTGTGAAAATGCTTTGAGCAGACTAATGTGAGCTAGAGTGTTCTGGAATGTTATATTTGGTCTTCGAATAAATACAATCCAGGCCATCAATCGGCTCTTCGTGACTTCGGAAACATGACTTGAACTTGTTTTCTTACATGAAGGAATCCGATAAAAACCCATCTCTTTACCCGTCGGCTTCCCGTGGTTGTCATGCGACCAGCTATGGCAGTTAAAAAAACAGGAGCTTCTTTCCATTCTTTGTGTCTCTGTTTTATCTCTGTGTGAAAGTTTTCTTGGAGTAGCCAGCATGCTAGCCACTTGCACCCACAATCCTTTGCGGTTTTGATGTTACTTTTTCAAACTCTATACAATTGTACAAACATTCCATTCCATTTTTTAAGTGTTCTACGTGAAGAATGTAAGGAATCCCATCAGATTGTGTTGAGTCATTAACATGAGGTTGTGTTCTGAACATGCAGACTCCAACCACAGTAATCCCTCAGACGGAGAAAGCATCTTGCGACAGTGGAGAGGGAAAAGTCCCTTTTAACAGGAAGAAACCACCAGCAGAATTTGACTTAGTGTAAGCGGCCATCTGCCACAACCGCCTGAGGGTTTGAGAAGACAGAGCAGAGACACAAAAAGAGCAAAACTAACTCATTTAAGAGTACTTTCCATATTGAAGAAAGTACAAAGTTGATGACAAGACATGGAAGATGTCACAGGGAGCATAATCTGAATCGATGCTCCCCATCCAACAGGGCACTGTAGCTGAGGAGGATACCAAACCAGGTGTAGATTCTATGGAGGGAAAAAAATTGAGAAAAAACAAGGTTAACAGCTGAAATAACTGCAAAAAATACATTGGAATAGTAGTAGAAATAAAAATAGAAGAGTGAAGAAAAGTGGTCAGTCTGCCTTCCAACAGTCTATGCCTATAAGCAACATAACTACACAGATAGCTCTGGATAACCTAATGGTACGTTCAGATCACCCCCTTTGCTGCCAGGCGTCAAACAGCTGAAATGGACGAAAGTTGCTGCTTTTAAAATTCAAACCCAGCTGCTTGCACTTTTATACTCTGCTCGGCGGTAGCAAGTCACGTCAGTACATCAGCGAGCAGGCAGGGATTTTGTATATATTTAGTAACCTTAGTTGCCCCAACGGGGTTTGTTCTAGCGTTAGCTAAGGTAACAAGAAAGTTAAAAGAACATATTTAACTGCTTACCTGGCACTCTGATATCTTCCACCAAATAAGGTCAGATTTTTTCCTGAGTCTCCGACTCCCCAGCCTTTCAACTTGATCTAGCCGACTCCCCTCTAATCACCGTGGAGACCCTGCTTATTGAGTAGCTGCAGCGCACGACTCGTCTTCCATCCTCCCCTCTCCCCGAGTTGCTCCAGCCGGCGTTTTGGGTCGTCTTCCCCGCTCCCCAAGTAGCACCAGCCGGCGGCTCAGCTCGTCTTACTCCTTCTCTGCCCTTAATGCCGGCATCCCGTCGCTGATTGGTTGCTGCCCTGCGTTTGCTACCCCAAAGTTAAATTTTCCCAACTTCATGCAGCAGCTGCGTGGCCGCCTTGAAGGACCACCCGAGCAGCAGCTGCATTGACGTGCTGATGCCACCGGTGCCGACGCACACGTGAATAGCTGCATGGTAGCTTGACACTCACTTGCTGCATAGGTACCATAGACTTTGTATGTCATCTAGCTGCCCTGCTGGCTGGCAGCGAAGGGGGTCTGAATGTACCATAAGAATTCTAACTATAAGGTTTATCAAAAAGGAAGGTTTTAAGCCTGGTGTTAAAACTAGACAGGGTGTCTGCCTCACAGACTAAAACTGGGAGCTGGTTCCACAGGAGAGGAGCCTGATTACTAAAAGATCTTTCTCCTATTCTACATTTATAAATCCTAGGAACCACCAGTAAACCTGGAGTCTGAGAGCAAAGTGCTCTGTTGGGAACATATGGAACAGTCAGATAGGCCTGGGCGGTATACCGGTTCATGCCGAAAACCGGTGTTTATTTTCATTATGATATGAGTTTTTAATATACCGCTATACCGGTGAATAGCTCAGACAATTTCCAGAACGTTTAATGTGGGGAAGTGTTTCAGCCGGGACCGATTTTACTGCTACATGCTGTTCACCACAGTGTGAAAAGTAACGTTTTTAACTAAGAAGAGCTGCCGGCAGAAGCTGTCAGAGCGAAGCACACAATGGTAAGGAAGTAATTCCAAAAAGAGAAGTCATGTCTGTAGTTTAGAAGTTTATCGGCTTTAAAAGGTCAGAAGAGAACTGAACAGCATATCTTTACAAGCGCTATTGTGAGTAACCAGTAGAGTGTTGAGCACTATTTGTCGTCTGTAGATACACGCGGTCAACTGCGGCAAAACCGGTAGGAAAGAAATCAAAAAAGAGGAAAATATGTTTTACATATTATCTACTTCTGCCATCTTTTTGTCTGATGTTATTTGAATATTAACCAGCTAATAATCTCTTACGGTCGCCATGTTTATCATACTTATTCTTTGGCAAAATACGGTCTCAGTCTGTAGTCTGCCCCCTAGCGGGATTCTTCATTACTACATGCAGTACTACATGTGAGGTTAAAAAAACAGGTATACTTTCAGCCCTAGAACTTCAAAAATGCTCTAGAATTTGATTCGTAATCATTTGAATTATTTTCATATCATTCACCTGTGTCTGGAAAAAAACATGATGCAGTCCATTTCACAGTAAAATGGGCTTTTTAAAGCATTTTTTAAAATATTTTTCACTCTTATAATATAATGTGGATATCAACGCACTTGTATGAAAAAAAATACTGTTACTCAAGACATTCATAGACTCATTTAAGAACAGGAAGTAAAATGTTTTTCTTAGAAAGGTCTTTATTTGCTTCATTGTATCTAATCAACATCTGGCTGTGGTCAGTGATCGAAAAAAAAAAAAGTTTGGGGTAACGTCCATTGCTAAGAGGTTGTGGCTGTGACAGCATGGCAAAGCATAGCCTAATGCCATGGAATTACTTTTAGCCTTAATTTTCACATACATAATTTTATCTGCAACAAATTCAATAACATAGATTTTAGTCCAACCCATAACATATATGTATGCACATATTTGGTGTGTGTTGCCTAATTTGTGCACAAAATTCCATTGAAGCATGAAGATAATAAACTAAAAGCAATTCTCCCAACAAGTAAAATTGTAAAATTCAGTCAATATTTGTAGTTCATGAAGACCTTTTAAAGTATATTAACCCAGGGTCCATATCCCACTGGATGTCGGCCATCTTGGTTGAAAGCTGCCATTTTTTTGCCTTTTTAACACTTTTTCATACCGATTTGATCAGCAGGCACAGTGGGAGCATTGAGTTGGCTTCCACTGTCCCTGGAAGCAAACTCAGAGACAGTGTAAGCCAACCGTCAGCTGGACAGTTGCAAAAGATTTCATAAGCAGTGTTGTGCATCTTACATTTAAAAAGTAATCAGCTACAGTTACAAATTACTTTTTCCAAAAAGTAATTGAGTTGCTAACTCAGTTACTACACTGTAAAAGTAATTAGTTACTCAGCAAAATAGCTGTGGTGTTATTTCTATTTTCTGTAACACAGTTACGTTCTAAAATATCTATAACATCAAATGTTTTTATAACTGAATGACGAATAAAAGATCACCATATACAGTATTTTAGAACATTTGGTATTTGAAGTTGACTCAATAAGATTGATGCTGCATGCAGAAGTATGAAAATATATAAAAGGTAAATGTTGGAGATACATAATCACACATTTTCCATTAAAGTGCAAAACTAAGACAGACAAATGTGGGTAAAAAGAAACAAAGGAAAATCTGTCCATTAATTTTTGCCGATCTTTATTATTGCACAGTAAACAGAGCACTATCCAATTGGTACTAGTAAGACATTTGAACACTGGTTTGGTGTCACCTGGTCACATGAACTGGATGCTATGGGGAGCCTAATGGTATGTTCACACAACCCTAAACGGCAGCGTCAGTTGCAGCAAGATTGCATGTAAAGTCTATGGTGGAGTCCGTCAGAGTCTCTGCGGTGCATTGTGTGCATTGGCTCTGTCAACTTTTCAAGCGTTAGATGAGTTTCAAGCCGCAACGTAGCAAACGCAAGCAACACAAATTTCAGCTAGCTGAACTTTGACTAACTTGACGCACATGATGCAGTGCGCCAGCCAATCAGAGCGTCTCACTGTAGTGACGTTGCCCGACGTCGACGTCTAGCCAATCACAATCCGTTGTTGTTTAAAAATCTGGCAGAGAAAGGCCATGTGCTTTACAAGATTCAGCTTAAAAATGTATATATGTATATATATACTACATGCGTAGGGAGCATTGCTTGATGCAGACAAAGTGTGCTGTCTGAATGGTCCATAAATCTCTTGGTCCTCTCCTCTCCGGTTGGCCCATGGCTCCCCTGGCCGAAAAAATTATGAATGGAAGTCGATGGAGCAATAAAAGTTATTTCCTTGTCTAATTTGTCTTACATCCTGAGTGACACATATGTAGCTCAATTTAAATGATAACTAATGATGTGCATTTCAACGTTGTTTGTTATGTGATTTGGGATTTATTAGATTGTAAAAATGTGCAATTAAAATGCCTAAAAATCAGATGTATGTGATGTTTCAGAACTAACGCTAACCAGCATTAGCTAGCATGTAAAACACTCACCCAGACCTTGTAGAGCTTTTCCAACATGCTGGCTCTCACTCCACCGACTACTTCACCCCCGGCATATCTACCACTGTCTACAAGGTCAGATTTATAGACGTTTCTCTGCCTTTAATTCTGATTCCTCCATTCTGGAGGCATCAGACCTTTGTCTCCTTCCTCTTCTACAACTGTTGTCTGCTAATGGTGCGTACACACCGCCGCAAACGTCAGCGTCAGCAGCGGCAAGATTATATGTTAAGTCTTTTGAGCGTCAGAGGAGCATTGAAATTTCTGCTGCGCTTTGTGTGCTTTGGCTGCGTCAATTTTTCAGGCTTTGCCTGCGTTTCAAGCTTCAAAGCGCCAAAAGCCAGCAACGCCTAAGTTCAGCTAGCTGAACTTTTGACGGTCTTAACACTCTTGATGCAGCACGGCAACCAATTGCAGCATCACACTGTAGTGACGTCTCCCAACGTCAACGTTGCCTAACCAACCATGATCCGCTAGTGTTTCAAAAATCCAGCAGAGAAAGGCCCGCCTACGAGCTTTGCAAGCTTCAGCTTAAAAATGTATATGCTGTGTACATGTGTCGAACTTATACCTATATACCACTTCCTGAGCATTGCTTGATGCCAACAAAGCATGGGGTGTTAATGCACCATACATGTTTTTACAAAAAAAACGTTCGAAAATCAGTGTTTTCTGATCATACGTTCGATCCATGGCGCATTTCAAATGGGATCAGAAAATAACTTTTATCATTCCATTAACTCATTAAATTTTTTTGGCAGTAGGGGACCCATACACCGGAAGACGAAGGGCGTACCTTAGGCTCCCCATTGACGGAAAACCTGAAATATTTCAATAAAATATAAATATAAAATATTCTGTGCATTCAAATGTCAAACTAATTGTTGTTTCTGGTTCTTTAAATGTAGTAAGAAATTTCAAGATAGAAGTGAGGCTGACACCACTGTACATCATTCAACCACACTGTAGTAACATGCCACTTAACATCTTCGGTAATGGTAACGGCTTTGTAACGATAGGAAAAGTAATTAATTAGATTACTCCGTTACCTAAAAAATAATGCCGTTAAAAAATAAATACATGAAAAATAAATCTGTTAGTAATGCTAATGTATGCTTAAATGCTGTTACTCCTGACACTGCTCATGGGCACTGGATCTTCATGCACAGGACGCAGTGCATGTGGTCACGCCATAGGCCGGAGGGGTCCTAACTTGCGAGGGCATCACTTATTTGGAAGTCTGTAACTCAAAAGCTCTAGGAGGACATCTATCAAATATGGCATGTGTAAAAAGCACAAAACTGCAGGTTGGAACCAAAATGGCCAATTTCTTGTAGGGTTTGAACCCTGGCTCTAGGAGATTTTTTTTTATTAGTTCTGGGACACTACATAGGTGTGCTGAATCCTCTCTGATAAAGTATGGCATGGGGCTGGTTGTTTTACTGATTCTACAATTTTAGGGTTTGGACGAGTAACCAGTCTATGTAGTATGGAACAGATCAGATAACTTTTGTGGAAAATGGAGCCAAATGTTTGGCCATGGCGTTATGCCTGACTTCGCCTCATCAACACAGCCCCACTCTCTTTGAAACTATCAGTACGGCACAAGAAGTTACCCCAATTTGTTTACAGTCACTGTGCATAGGTTCATGTTGATTAGGTCAGGGGTGCAAAATATGGCCCTTTAAAGCAAAAGATTACACTTCTTGTTCTGAAGCCAGAACAAGAATTGCCTATCTTAAGTGATGTCAGCCTGACCATAAGGATTTGTCAGGAATGGAATGACCATCCATGTGCCTTTCTGAATGGGAAATATAACAGGTTTTTAATTTTTGGAGTTTAGTCAAGGGTTGAGGCCTGGCTCCATGCCTTCAGTATACGCAAAACGCCTAAATGTTGATATATTTAGATACCTGATGCCTAAAAGTTAGTTTTGACCAATTTACAAACCGATTGGTAAAAATCTGTTGGAGTTAAATCAAATGCTGAGGCTGTAAATGGCGAAAACAAGGTCAAAATCACACAATCAAACCAAGATGGCCGACTTTTGCACTGGTTGATATAGTCCAGGCTGAATAACCAAATTGTGCATTGCTTCACACATTAAGTTTCTTCATCAAAAAACTTTCACTATTATGTTTGGAGTCAGAAAGTAAAACAAAAAACTCAAGAGTATATATTATGGTTTAACCCAGAGATAATTGGTATCACTAATCACGGGTGACTGTGGCTCAGTGGTAGAGTAGTTGGCTTGCAATCAGAGGCTCGCAGGTTCGATTCCAGCTTTCTCCACCCCCAAATTCTACATTGTCCTACTGAGCCGTGTTGGGTGAATGTGGCTTCAATATAAAGTGCTTTGTGTGGTCAGTAAGACTAGAAGAGTGCAATATAAGTTCAGTCCATTACCATTCCATTTACTTATCAGGTCTCTTACAAATGTTTGGCTTTTCTTTGTTTTAGATCCCAAAGTTAGCACGGTTATAGTAAACTTGAAGGTGGACTATTTGAAACCAAAAATATTTTGAAATGATCTGCTGTTGTCTGTCTCCTATTGTCTCTATTGTTTCAGGACTTCACTTACAATTTTTTCTTTGCTGATTATCTAATTAAACTGAAATTAGGTCTGCTTTTCCCTTCAGAAACTCAAGGATGTGGAGCCCATTATCAAGATTGCTGAGCTGAATGGAGGTGATTTACTAAGGGACTACTCAGAGGAAATCGAACGAATGTTGGGAAGTAAGATGAAGTCTGTAAAGGTAAAGTCAAAAACCCTCCAAAGTTATAGTAGAGCCCTTTTTATTCACAATGATAGTAAGGCAGTTATTTTTAAGGGCAACAAGAAGCACGGAAATTTTGCTAAATGTTTGACCGAAAGAACTAAGTTTGCTTTCAAAACCTAATCCCCTACTACAGAGCGTGGGTCTTCAGAATGGCCGTTTCTTTGTTGAATGTTTACAGTATATTAGAGATACCATTTGTAGATGTAGGTTTTCATTCTTATGTCAGATATCTCTAAAAGTCCTTTTTTTAATGCACGAGCCATCTGAGAAGCTTGTGAATCAAAAGTATATCTAGTAGATAGACCAGACTAAGAAAAGTGGTGTTTTTATGTGGAGAGGTTTGAGTGACCCTATAATACTATGAGATAAGTTGTCAGATACTTTTTTGCCTTTGGTATGGTAACCCATGGCAACAGGTCCTAGGTCAGAGATCAGACAAAGCGCAGCCCAAAGACCCCTGATGAAGAACACAAGGGACTGAAGGTGGGGCACATTGGCAAGCACCTGTTGGCTAGGCTTTTACCCATGTGGACTTAGTGTGAAGATGGAACATTTGCGTCCCTGTGGGAGGGGCCACAGGTGGTGGTGACAGTGACATGGGCAGTGGCAAAAGGTGGGGACATTGACAGTGTGATCATTGGTTGTAGAAGCTGGCTCTTGGGGTGTCAAATGTTAACTCTCTGAGCTGTTTTGCAAGGTTGAGAGGTTCGGGCTGGACATTGTCGGACACACAGTAATGGATGGCTCAGGCACTGGAACCAGTCTCCTCAGTAGTGATTAGACTCCAGTGTGAGGTGCCTAGCAGCCGCTGGCATTCTTGTTGCCCCCCCATCTTAACCCCTGTATGTTGGGGTTTACCCAAGTGAACGAGAGGGTAGCCTCCCTCCATTAACGTGTGTGGGACAGGTCCTGACTATTGCTTGTGCTTGTTTGCCAAATGGTAGATCATTTCCTAGGGCCTCCCTATTTCTGTTGGGGGTCTTCAACACTGAGGAGTGCAAGCGACAGTGAGACCAGGAGGTGTGGTTGGGAGGAATGAACACCCTGGTACAGCTTTGTGGTCCATCTTCCAGCATTTTAGGATGGGGAAGCAGTCCACCACTAATGGTCTGCATTTGTATAATGCTTTTTCAGTCAGAGCACCACAAAGCACTTTACACTACATTCAGTCATTCAGCCATTTACATACACATACACATTCACACGCTGGTAGTGGTAGGCTAATTGATTGATCATTTTAAAATAGATTTGTCTGGGCAAGGCTACCAGACAAAGGCACCACCCAGCCCTCTGACCACCACCAGCAGGTAAAAGGGTGAAGTGTCTTGCCTAAGGACACAACCCACCGATTACAGGACAGATTTCTAGCACCTGAGAAATGGTCACCAACAGTGTTTATAGTATAGTTTACATGGAGGTTAGAAAGGACTCTTCAGTGTCTAGTTTTAATTTATTATTGTTTTGTTTTACCTTTATCTTGTCAGAGGTTAGCAGAGTCTGCAGAAGATGCTGACCTGTACCATGAATACAACACTTCACTGCAGGTCAGTTGTACCCTCCTCTTTTCTTCATGACACATCCATCCATCCATCCATCCATCCATCCATCCATCTATCTATCTATCTAATCTATCTATCTAATTTACTCTGCTGCTCAACCCACAAATGTATTATCCTTTAAAATGTGGTGTAATGACGGAGTTTGTGTATACTGTATATACAACTGTGTACTTGTAGATGTCAATTTTTAAGTATTTCTAATTTGCTAGATATACTTAGCCTGGGCTGTTATACAATAACTACCAATGCATGCTGAATGTGAGTGGATTAGAAATAACAGTATGTTGTTTTCGAGTTGGGGTTTTGACAGACATGAGCTTGAAGGCTTCAGCTGACACCTGAAATTGGATTAGATCAACTTTAGCTTGCTGTGAGGAAACTGGGTCAGCACCAATGCAAGGAACATTTACTGAAAAAAAAACCTATATGGATCCACTGACATAAGAGATTTCTGCTTGCTGTTACATAAAATAAATTATCAAAAGAAAAGAGAAAAACTTTAAAGATATACATGTAGTGAAAATTGAAAAACTAAAGATTCTATAGTACATTTTCTGTTGTTTTGAGCCAATATGACATTTTCTTGAAGGTACCCCCTGCTTGTCAGTGTAATGCTATTTAATTTAACCTGGTCCAATGTGAGGAAGTAATTGCCCTATAAACCTAATGACTGGTTTTACCAGCTTGCCTTCAATAGCAGTGTTTGCAATGACTGAATTATTTCTATAAAGGGTAGTTTAGGCATCTTCTTTTTCTTTACATAACTACAGTATTATAAATCAGCCACAATGGAAGGTTTTCAATAATGCAGTTATGGTTTACTAGATTTAAGTTGACTTTATATTCAGACTGCTATGGCCACTCCAAAACTTTTATTTGTTTAAGTACATAAGCCAAATGTTTTTTTCAGACAGACAGCAGAATTCATGACTGGATCATTTATGACAAGGCATCCATGTCCATAGCAACAAAGCTACTCTAGAACGTTTCATTATCACCACTTTATTTCTGGATATGATGTTATTACCACTATCACTTCACATAAAGTAAAAAAATATATATATACAAAAAGTGAGTCAGCCTTGGTTTTCTTGTTTTGCACAGCAGTGCTTTCGGCATTAAACTCTCCCTCAGATTCTGTTTTTGCCAATTCTTAGTCTAACATATCAAACATATCAAAGTGTAACAAAAAAGCAAAAACAGAGGATATGTTTGGATGCGCAAACACTAATTTCTTGGCACTGTATCTACAATATTGTCTGTATGGATTTAAAACTATTCTTTGGTGTTTAACCAGAGAATGGACAGCTTTTTTATTATTATTATTTAAGCCATTTCTATGGTTATTTTGTGTACTTCACTGTACTTTCATTGTACTCAAACAGAGTTTCTACAACAACTTCCTATCACAACCATTAAACCAAGCAGGGTTTCTTTCATAGCTGTTACATTTCTTCTGTTTGATAAAAAAGGAAAAAAAAAGACAGTTATTTCTAAAACATTGCAATGTGCATAACAAGTGAAATCCACTCTAGTCTACTCTGATAATGCTTGATAATTTTAATTTCAAATTCTACAAGTTGTTTATGAACACTTTGTTGAACACTTTGTATGTTAAGCACTAATTAAAAAAGATTTAAAAAAAACATCAGATGCAATGTGGTGATAAGTGTAATAAATCGCAACCTTCTCAATCTGCTACTCTACGTTGTTAAATTTTCTTTATTATTTTCTTATTGCAACTGCTCATTTGTATTCTAATCATATGTAAACCACCTTGAATTGCCCTGTGTTGAAAGTGTGCTATACAAATAAAATTGCCTTGCCTAGCCTTGCCTGCTAGTATACCTCCTACCATTGATTTTAGATGACAGCCTATATTTTGCCAGTTTTATATTGGCCTGAAGTCATTTTAAAACATAATTAAAGAAATACAAAATATTGAACATAGAAAGCATTCTAAATTTTTGATTGAAAGTTCTTGTAAAGTTCTTTCCTTTGCTGTCTGGGTTTTTACCTCCATCAAAGAGGTTTCATTTTCATCAGGGTTTGTCTGTCTGTTACGCAACATAACTCAAAAAGTTGTGCCTTTTAATGAAATTTTCGGGGAATGTCTGGAATCGGAACAGGAACAATTGATTAGAATATGGGGGTGAGTGGAAAACCACCATCACTGAAAAAGGGATTTTCACGAATAACTACTGAACTAATATTGATATTAGTGTGAATCCAGCTGCTATACATATATTTTCATCGTCAAATAATCTAAAAATGTTAGTACTATATCACAACAGTGGGGGGTAGGAGGACTGAGATGCCCTGGCAGATGTTGGGGTCTCAGAGTGCTTTTCTAGTTGTTGATATTGTTTTTAGAAAACAGATAGACAACACTTATATTCTGCAGTATTTGATGAAGAAGAGTTTAATTAATTTTACTGTATCCTCAGTTTGATTACTACAACTCAATGCTAATCAACACAATGGATGAAGATGGGAACTATATGGAGCTGGGCGGAGAGTTCCCACTTGAAGAAAATGAACATTTTAACAACCTGCAAGTGAATACTCAACAAAGCACCATCCAGGTTCCCACCAATGTCTATAACAAAGGTTTGCCAGTAGATCACATCAGCTTACTCCTTGTGAAAGTAAAAGTGTCCAAATGTTACTCACAATTCATCCTTCTCCTGAGCAGATCCTAAACTTCTTAATGCCATCTATAACTCCGAGGCTTTAAATGATGTCTTTATGAGCAACTTTCTGAGGGATCCCACACTTACCTGGCAGTACTTTGGCAGTTCCTTTGGATTTTTTAGAATCTATCCTGGTAAGTTGGTCTCTACGTTTTTATATATCTGGTTCAAAGTAAAATAAATTGCAAATTCCAGGATCTAGATTGCAACCAAATTGGTCTGAAATGCAACCTATTTTTTAATAGTGGAATTACGGAATACCTGAGGTTGCAGGTCATTCAAGAAAAAATGTCTCTGACACTGAAAATCTCCCTGTGGTTTCAAGAATACACACCAGGTCTATAACGTGGTCTAAGCCAATCAGGAATAGTGAAGGGCAATAAACTACCCACTCGACTGGTTTTAGTCGAGCTGTTCAACACTGTGCTGCAAGTCATACAGAAGGATTTAGTTGGGCTAGGCTAGTTGGATAAACAGAGTGGATGCAACATGATCAAGAAAAAAAATATTGAAAACTTAAAGAAAACTTTATACCACTTCTTAAACAAGTTATAATAGGTATAGGGTTTGTACAAGCATGTGATATAAGTTTTTTGCACAAAATTACTCTTAGCTAAAGCAATTTTACTAGCTCAGTTGTTGACAATATCTGTCCCTTTAAGAACGAGCTGTTTAGAGGACTCTATCCCTTAGTCAAATATGTGTTGATTCTCCAGAAGTAGAATGTAAAAATGATTAATAAATAAAAATCACTTTATGAAATCTTCCTAACGTGAACATTTATTTCTGAAGCATTTATTATTTTTACTTCAAATTAAACATATATAAACAAACACTGAAAAAAATAACCACACGAGTTTACTTTGAATAAAATGAAATATTAAATGTTTCACCTATACCAATGTAACACCAGTAATTTGCTCACGTACCTTTAGGGGTACACATATCCCTGTTTGGGAATCACTGGTCTAGAGCCCTGAAATTAAATTAATATTTTTTTTACTTGCGCATAGATACATTTTTTTGATTTATTCTAAAGCTTGTATTAATAGAAAACCTCAAATGTGGTTTGCTGCAGTTCACTGAATTTAGGTGGAATTAGGAAGAACAAACCTTCCTAAATGTTTAAACTTTACAGAAGTCCTGCCCCCTGGTGGCTGTTGTTGTAATTTATACTTGCTGGATTGAGATTTGAACAATGTGAATACAATTAGCTTGGTTTACATCAGCAGCAATATTTGTGAATAATAACTTAATATTACCATGACTATTAATGAAATTCAATTAGTTAATTTATTAATTAAACCTTAACCGGGGCACCATTCCTGACAGTTTAGTAGAACACGGAGTATAAAATAACAGGTTTTATTAAAAGGGAAGTCATCCCAAAAACGACTTAATTTAACCAATATTTCGTTATTAATCATTAGCACAACTCCCCTCAGAGTTCAGAACGTCTTATTTGTTCTGTTCCGAGGTGTTTTAGAGGCTATAATACAAATGCACAATTCAATTACATCACTGCCGTGCCTCATCCCATTTGTAGTCTGAGCAGGGCTTTCACTCTGTGCTCTATGGCGGTCGGCTAGACAGTACTTGCTACTGCAGACATCAAAATGGTTCGCATTTGCATGTTTCCAAATTGCACTAACCAAGACCAACTGGCTCCCTTTCCACAACCTACACGGACTACAGCTGCAATGGTGGGTGGCTGTGATGTAATTGAAATACCAGGTTAGCGTAAGTTGGAATCAGTTGCATTAAAAGCCTGTAAAACCCCCAGAAGTTTTTACCACAGCATTTCTGAGATGTTCTGAACCCACTGGGGAATATCAGTAACTATTCATAACAAAACATTGAATTCAAAACAATTAAATTCAAAAGGTTTGGGGCCAATAATGCCTTATTAGAGGAGGCAAATCCACTCTGATTGCAGCTGGATATGGACTTCTCCCGAAAGACTCCAAGTGGCTCCAAATTGGTCTGGATGAGTAACCTAACTTCTCCTTTAACACAATTGATTAACCTTACAGTCAACTCACTGTGTCAACAGTCCATCTATTCTAAAGCATGCAGTCTAAAAACATATATTAGAAAGGGGATAATATGCAACCTAAACAACTAACACTGACAGAATTAGAAAAAAAATGTGATAGGCATCAAGTGTTTATGTGTGTTCACAGGTTTTAAAGTCTCACAATTCTTTTTGATATATTAAGTTTTGTTTAAACTTGTTTACTTTGTATTTTATGACTATGTGACTACTGCTTTAATTGTGTGTTTTTTTAAGTTGCAAGAAGGAATTTTTTGCTGTTTTGCCAACTGGATACGGCAAGAGTTTAATCTATCATTTAGCTGAACTACTGCTTTGGATACGTCACACCATGTATTGTTGTGGTTGGTCGTGATGTTATCCAATTACGTGTGGTAAGCGTTTCAAATGCATGCTTGGTTTTGCCCCTCGAGTTATGCCCTTATCATTACTGGTTGCCAGACCCTTAAGCTTAATAAATTATGGTCTGGATTTTTCCAGGCTAGTGGATGAGACGACGCGGCTCAAATAAAGTTAAGATGTAAGTGTTTCTGTCTTAATAATAGCTAATAGTGGGAAAGTGGAATATATAGGTCTGGATAAAAGTGACACTTTTAAGATGTGCTGCTGATAGTTCCTAAGTGTGTAGGGTTTAATAAGAGTGACCTAAGGGTTTACTAGTCAAGTAATCAGCTGTTAGATGGGGGGAGGGGGGAAATCACTTCCTATTTGATCTTGTATATCACCCTTCCTTTCCATCGGACGCTTCAGCAGCATGTTACAGGAGCAGCACGTCATTCGCGGCTGTTAGCCACTGCTGTAATCAATATAATCCTTTCCACCGGAGATGAAAGCAGCACGAGTTTGCCCCATCACAGGAGCGTCATGTCGTAGCACTTTTCTATTTTTTATTTCTACTTTTCTATTTTCTACATGCTACGCCTGTGAAATGTGTAAATTTCAACATTTTGGATAGGGGAAGACAGGAAATCAGAAAGGTTGGCATCCGGAAATTTTCAAAATAAAAAAAAGGTGTTTCTTTCCGGTAGCTTTACTTTACTGCCTGTGCAGCCCCGTGAGAAGTCAATAGGCCGTGGGTGGGTCATTTGCGTGACACCATGGACGACGAAAGGTTGATCTTCGAAGTGGAGAAGCCCTCAATCATATGTGATCCCAGTCACAGTTTTTATAAGGACAACGTCAAGAAGGATAAAGCCTGGAGTGACGTCTCTGCTGTTTTTGGGCAAGATAGTGAGTTTATGCTACTTACTGTATTAATGTTGTAGTTTTCCTCCTTGTTGTTGTCTTTACTGACAAAACCACCCGTGATGTTGCTGATCTCGCGTGATTTCGGGCTCTCTCGCTGAATGCTCCTTCCATGCTGCTGATAGAAATGGCCAAGCAGCAGAAAACGCTGTAAAACGTGCTGCTCCTATAACGTGCTGGACGTGGCATGTCCAGTGGAAAGCCTGGGTTAGACTGAATCCAGAAGTGGACAACCATCGTAAATGTTGTCAGCATTGGTGGTCATGGATTGGACTTAAATAATGCTCAATGATTCAAACAGCATTCTTTTTTTTTTTTATAATATGACATCCTTTTTTTCAACGTCAGTCATATTGGGGAGTTTGGCTTAATAAAATCTTGAAGGGAAGCAAGCGGATTAGTGGTGAGAGTGTTGCAGTGTTCATTTTATTGACGAAATATTTTCATCTTTATTTTCATCACAAATATATTTTTTCAGACAAAAACTAAACTAAATTTAAAAACATACTGCCTTTAGAACAGACATGCTGACAAAGTTGATTGATATTTTTGTCAACGACTGACAGACAAGACAAAAATCAGCACTGATGAAAATCCAATCAGAAGATGCAAGAAACAGAAATGGAATAGGCGGGACGAGCTGAGTAGAGGACCTATCAGTCGCCTCACTGAGACATGACACTAACCACTGTTTGAAGAAGCTCCCGGGAAGAGAACAGCTGCTCAGGTTATCATTAAAAGTATAACCAGAGCCGTTCCAGGAGAGCCCTGCCACTCTCTATTTAGTCCCATTGTAATTAAATTTGGTTGCAGTTCCACCAGAGTTCCACTGGGGGCCGATCACTATGAGTGCTAAATGAATGGGAGTCTATGGAGCTAGATGGCTACATTTGTTCCTTTTCACCCAATTGCCATTGACAAATCTCTGATTTGATTGTAGGTTTTGCAAATTCAACATGGGTTGTACGTGGAAACTTCAATGAACGAGAACGTATGTCCTTTTGTTTTCTTAGAGGTTGAGTTGTTTTTGCGCATAACATGCTAGAATTTTGCTAATGAGCACTTGGTCAGTGAAGGACTGATTATGACCAGATGTACCACTTGATGGCATCATGGTATCCGAAGCAGCACTAGAATGTTTTTTAACCTAACAACTTTTTGTTGGTTGCTAGCACTGTTTAATCTGCCTATGGTTATGTATGTACTGTGAAATTTAAATGGAAAAATGAGGATTGCAGAAAAGCAGTATCTCTGGTCATACGATGTGTATGACATCATTGACATCTAAAATACTTTTAAAAGCAAATAAGTTACTCTAAAAAAATCTAACACCCAGCAATGTGTAATTTCTTTGGATCTCCTTTCGGAAAAAAAATAGTATCCTGAGAAAAGTGGATTTTTAGGGGTATTGCTCCTTAGACCTCCATTCATTCTGCACTCGTCATGAGAGCGCCCTCATATGGAACTAGAGTGGAACTGCAACCAGTTCAGAACCCGGAAGTACCATGAGAGTTGAAGTTCTCTCTTTATTAAACTTTCTCTGGTAGAATCATTCACGGCTGAGAGAATAAGAAGAAAAGATTTATGGACCTGTTTTGCATCTGACAACAAAAACAAAACCAAGAGCTATAATACAGAGAAGCGTTTCATGGACAGAGCAGGACAGTCTAAAAAGCAGATGAAGCTTTAATATTGTCTCAAAGATAAATTCAAGTATATATTTTTTTTAAATAAGATAAGGTTGAAGACTAGAATAAGTGAACATTGTTATTACAGTAAGTATGACCACCAGTTAGGCAAATAAAACAACTGCGTTACCTTTGTCACGTGAAGCTGAATTTGGTTTTGGGTTTCTACCTTCCCATTCGAGAAAGGGTAATTACACATAATTTATCTCTTCTCTGAGTGTCTCTAATCTGCTGTAGTTTAAAAAATACATAACCTAAGAGATTTCAAACTGGGACCAAATTTTTCTGCATTAATAGCAGAATAGGTATAGCTAAGTTTTTGATCTGTGAAACCTTTAATTTGTGAATCTTCAATGAAGGCCAATTTTAGTTTTCTAAATCTTAGTATTGTTATTCTTACATTTTAAATTGAAAAAATATATTTGGACATGTATTTATTTTTTTGGTTATTTTTTAATTACCCCGTTTATTTCTGTAATGTGAAAGACGTCTGTTTTTCATAATATTAATTCTTAGCGGTGTGTTATATGTGATCAGTGGTTGTTGCCGTTGTTTGGGCCTTGCGTATTAGAGTTCCAAGTAAATCATTTTGCCATAAGTAGATTTGCCAGAAGCAGAAAGTTATATTTAAAAAAAATAATACGTTGGTCATTTTCATTGCCTAAACTTGCTTGTCGTTTTAGTCCCCTAAAATTTTATTAAAATTCAACTAAAACCAATGGCTAAATCTTGACTAAAACTAAAATAAATTTAAGTCAAAAGACTAAGACTAAAACTAAATCAAAATTGTTTGTCAAAATTAACACTGGAGTGTTGTAGCACAGAAACAAACATGTTTGCCTTTTCTAGGAAGTTGAACACAAACAAGACTACGAGTGATATGACAGATTACGGACCAGTTACTTCTAACCATACTGTCTGCTGATCGTATTGCAGTTTTTTTCAATTACTTTGCTTCAATATTCACAACCTTGATGTCATTTTTCACAACTCTAGACACAAAACTCAAAACAGTTATCACTTGTAACACAGGCTATGCAGTGTTTAAAATAGTGCAGTATGCATTCACATCTTTAAAGAAATCTTGCACTTGCAAAAACATTGGTTCCAAAATACAAATTTACTGTGAAATACCTTTGAAACAAAACTATAGATCACCTACACACAAGCAACCCACTGTTTCAATAAGTCATTGTTTGTAAAATCCTTAAATATTGTACAACAAAATAGGTGATACAGATTTCATTGTTCAAAGATTCAAACTCTTTATTGTCACATGCACAGTAGTAGCCAACTCGAAGTTCCCGTGATTCCTTGGTAGGACCTCTGCAGGACCGTGATAGGTCCGTGACGGGCTGCCGCTTGGTCTGTGGGGAAATTCAATCCCCCGTGATGATGTAGTGAATGCAGTCACGCCTGTTAACTCCCCTCTGTAGTGTGGTAGTTATTTTTGACGGGGCTAAATATGTTTTAAATATCTTCAATCCGAGGTCTGTTTTTCTTTAAATTCAGGCCTGGGAAACATGAGGGTATGTGTGACCTTTGAGGACCTCTGAGACAAAGAGTTTAAATTGCAAAGCTGTAAAAGCAGGATGTTTAGATAAGAAACTGGGAGAAAAGTTTTAGAGAAGCAGATAGCCATAAAACCATAATTCTTTATAATGAACCTTTGACCCAGAACAGAGACGACCCATCTTCTGACTCCAGGATTCTCTGACAGCAAATCATGGCTAAGACACTGTATGAAAATGTTCTGATTGGAGAGATTAGAAACGCCTAGAGGCCCGGTTGTCTATAAAGCTGTGAAATGAAGATCAGTTAATTGTTCAGATTTCTTTAAATCTGGACCACAGAGGAACGACGGGGGCAAAATTCCTCTGTAAAACTGCAATTTGTTAATCTGTTCAAAATAAATGTTAAACTGGAAATTGGCTCCATTTTGTCTCTGCTTGAACATGCATTGAATTACTTATGATAATTATTTAATTCAACAGTAGCCAGTGTGAAAATCAGCCGCAGTGCCTCATTCAGTAATTGGGCTATATCCTAATGTAATCGTCAATCACTTTTTCTCCTCGTTTTTCCCTCAGACGAATTGCTTCCAAAACAGTTAATCTATAGTACAGTAAGTAGCTTCAAAGATACATAAACACAGCACAAATAAAAATGTATATCACTTTATATTATTTCAATTTATATCATAACTTGTCTACAAATTTTGCATTCTAATACATTTTTGGCCTGTGGTCGTTTTAGTGTAAACACTAAAGCATATAAAGTCCAACAAATACATAAACAACTTGCCAACTTGTCCGTGAATATAAACTAAAAAACTTTGAATAATCTTTGTGACTGCAGGGCGTGTTTGACTTGGCTGAGTCCGTCTTATGGCTGACTTGGTGGTCAGATGAGAGCTTCATGTCTCATGGACGGCTCTACAGTGAGCAGTGTAGCCAAGCTGGACGAGTTTGTCGCCTTGATGACTGTAAGGATGGAAGATGTTGCAGCATTTAATATACAAAATACTTAATATTTTGTCTCGTCGGCTGCCTGATAATAACAATTAGGGTGAAGAAATTCAAAACAAAAGAAATCGCAACATTTATTTGGATGTGGTAGAAATAAATGTAGGCTAGAACCTACCAGGATTTAATGAATTCAAATCTGCGCTGTGTTTTCCCTCTTAATTTTTTTTCTTCATTTCTATTTATTCCTTGCACATTTATATGTGTTGGGGGTCTGAAAGAGACTGTTAAATGCAATTTTGTTGTTTTGATATTATTATCATCATTATTATTATTATCAAAGTCCTGGGTGGCCGTAAATAACACTGGGGGGTGAGCGCAAAGCTGGCATGTCAAAAGATAAGATACACACCAATAAGTCCTTGTATTGTGGGATTCTGAATAAAACAAATCAATATTATGCAGAGGATTTGTGAAATTATTCCCTATGTGTTACGTTGACATAACCTCCAGTTATGCTTCATATTAATCTACGTATATAACTTGGAGGCTGCAGGACATTTAGTGTTGCTTTGCTGAAGCAGGCAAACATGAGCCTGTCCAGGTTTAGTAAAGATTAGTGTCATTGCAATATAAAAAATACCAAGGTTGTTTGAACGTTACATGCAAGTCTGGTCAGAAAATTGGAGTTTGCGTCAGCGAGAGGTTAAAACAATCAGGACTAAGCTCTGGTCAGCGGAGCCAGAGCCACAAGCTGCAGTCTTTTTTTTCCAACTTTATTAAGAAACAAAGCAGTGCAATACAATTTTTCCCCCGGGGGGTTATAACATAGACATGTATAAACACTAGATACCTTACCCGTGCTGTTCGGCATTGGACAGCGACGTGGCAACACGTCGGCCATCTTACTGCAGTCAGCTGCCCCCTTTGGTAACATTGTTGTACAGCATGAATTATGTGAAATTCCACACACCGGCAGAGGCGGTGCTTTAAATGCCGCCTCTGGCGATGTGTACTGTATTCTGTGAGAGAAGCGTTATTTCCTGGTCATGTTCAGTATTTCATTGAGTGGGAGGAGTTCCAGTAAAAACTAGTCACGCCCAGGAGATGGTGGTGGTCACTCCAGCTGCTGGAACTCTGCTGGGAGTCTGCTGGAACTGTGCTGGGAGTCTGCTGGCAGCTGAATGGCAGCCAGCTGGGATGGGAACTTCTATGTGGCTACTACTGTAGAAAAATGTTGTGTTAAAAAAAAGTAGAAACAAACAGAAACAAAAAAACAGAAACAGAAATACAAGCTTTACAACTCTACCTTGCAGAACAAAACCACCTTTATGGTACTACATGTACAGTAAACACATCTCTGGAAAAGTAATGCAGTAATAAAGAGAATTCATAGTGGAATCAATAAACAAGTTTGTAATATATTGATGCAAAAACTGTGCAATTGACTGTAATTCATACGGCATTGAGAATATTGTAACAGTTATGATTTTGAGCAGTATATCAACTGATAGATAATTGAAAGGAAATTAATAGACACTCATTTGAAATGTAATGTGAGAATTGCATTTTGAAATAGTAGTACTTTTATATTAACTTATGTCATATTGAACAGGTCCCAGATAGCAGACGTACGTCTTGCCGATGCATCAAGCTCTATCGCCGAGACGTTGCATGAAGAGTGTTTACTCATTGGCAAGATATCGCAGAGACGTCAGCCTTTGATCAGAAACGACTACTACCTGACATATCGTCGATCAATGAAAGCAGGGACAGACACTTCAGCTACAGGCAGAGAGAGCAGGTGTCAGTGATGACACCGTTGTAAATATGATGATGCTTGATGAGTGGGCAGATGCTCTATGTGGTCTTGCTGTCTGCATGCTGTAAGAAATTTAGGTGTGAACTTAGCTTTAAGTTGGATATTAGGCGGACATTTCATTTCATTAAAGCTCCAACCGAGAACTGCGCTAATAAAGCGGCTTTAAATAACTTTGATTTTGCAATCAATAGAAATTTTAAGTTTCTATCTAAAGCTCCAGGGGTCTCATTTATAAGGCTTGCTTGCGTATAAAACGGGTTCTGAAAACTACTTAAGCAATTTTATATGCAAAGTTTGGGATTTATAGAAAAAAATAAGGCAGAAAAATGTGCGCAACTTTAAGTACTACTACACACTAAGGAGCATTCTTATGTGCTTTTTGGACACAAAGCACACTGACAGCGCAACAGGAGGGATACCAAAATTGTGAATTCAAGATAGATTTTCAGACTTGTAGAGCATTGTACACACAATCAACACACAACCTTCTCCCCCGTCCCGTCTATAGGAAAAGAGAATAAAAATGAGAATTTGATAAAAAATACATTGCGTTCAAGAATTATTTTCAAATGTGTGTCTTCAGATTTTATAGCAATTGCATGTTTTGGTGCAAATAAACCGCTGCGTCCCAGCATAATGCTGCAAAATGGATATGCTGGCACTCATTGAAGATTCTGTTTTATATCTTCCGTTTATTTTTATTACCCCAAATCAATATGTTGCATGGGTTATACTTTTTAAAAGTGGTTTTGAAGCAAACTTTTTCGCCAGGCTTTAAATAACTCGGAGTGCCTAAATTTATTTTTCTATTGTGATTTAGTATTATTTGTTTTACTTTGCTTTGATTCCAGGACTGACTGTCACTAAAAGAGATAATCATAGCCTATAATTGAAACTGATTCTGATTCTGATTCTGATTCTGAAACTGTATATTCAATGTTCTTATTTGTTTCATCTCTTGTGCTGCTGCTTTTATTTTTTTCTTTCTTTTTATGTTTTTATTTTTTACTCTTGTCTTCTAACATATTTTTTTATCTATATTTTTGTCTGTTTAAGTGAACCCTTTGGCTCAGTAAAGCTCTATATAGATCAACATTGATTGATTGAATGATTGATTGAAATGAAGCAGTTTTCTCTGCCTCCGCATGCCTGCAGCTGCGTCTTTCTCTTCCTCTCGGTTGCCATGGTGAAATGCCCCATATTAGTTGTATTAAACCCTCTAGGCATCGGGGTTTTTTCTATAAAATATTCCATTTTGATAGCTCAAAATGTTATAGCTTTAATATGGTTATAGAAAAAGCTACACTGTAAATTAGAAAAATCTTCAGTATGATCCACGAGCAAAATCATACATCTAATTTGCATATAGCGTCATCAGGCGTTGGCGCTATTGGATTTCATGACTTTTACAATTTTTTGCTTTTTTAAATTTTTTTAAACCTTTTTTTCATCAATAATTTTATTTTTTTTATTTAGATTTTTCTATATATGTATTTTCTACATCTATATGTTTCATTTTTTTTGGCTTTTTTTCAAGAACAGGTGGATGTATCTGTTTATGTCCTTTCTTATGTGGCTCTGTTACTCTATTCACTATATAAAATCAACAGAAAGAAAATATTGGCCATAGAATTTTACAGATCCGTCCCAAAAATAACAAACAGGCTCATCAAATTGTCTGATCCACTGGTGATTCTACTTTTCCTCATCTGTCAAGCAAACCTCGCCAAAATCACCATTATCATCCTCACTTACTGTTTACTCGCTTATAAGCGGTCTTTTTTCTCTCCTGTTTTCGATCGCATCTGCTATTATTTCCACGGATTTTTACATCACTCCCACCTCGGTCACAATTAGCGTTGTGATGACCACCTTGCTACCCGAACACATACCTTTCTCTCACCGGGAGAACGTGATGCAGAGCTGGAATGTTGCTGCTTTTGGAGCGTCATGGCGAAACGGCTGTTGCTGCGGCACATTTTAGTTTCACTTTCTCCCGGGACAACTGACAGATCAGAGGTAAATATTTCTCTTCAGAATCTGAATAAGCCAATACTTCCTGGAGGGGAACTCCGACATCTCGGCCTCATAATGCTACATTCGGACCGCAGGCTTTATCTGTGTCAGGCAAAGCTCACAAAGCATTTAGTTTGACCCTTCTATGTTGAAGCTTGCAAAGTCTGCCACTTCTGAGCAAAAAACAACGTGTGGGCGGGGCTTCTTCTGTTGCTGTACGTTATGAACTATGGCAGATAGTATTGAAAGAGTGGCTTGGCTTTATATGCTAAATAAAGCTAGACAGCATCGACTTCTGCAACATCAGCGCCGTTTGGGGATAAACCCTATTCTACGAATGCCTTCTGAGTTTGGGGAGTTTAACCATTTGCTCCAGGACCTATGTATGGATCAGGCTCGCTTTCAGCGGTACTTCAGTCTGTCGCGCCCAATTTTACGACCTCCTGGACTGCATCGGAGCTCAAATCTCCCACCAGGACATCAACTACAGGCACCTGTCAATCTGTCTTCGGTTAGTGTTATTTATGATTTTTTTTTTTTAAATCTGCGTTTTCTATACTTAAAATGTAGGTTTTCCCTGCTCCCGCTACATTCAAAATACGTGTAGTGACATCGCTACAATTATAAGCTCTGATTGGTTAACGCGCCGCTTCAGGGTCGTCAGCACCGTCGAAAGTTTTACTAGCTGAACGTCTGCGCTGCTGGCTTTATGAGCTTTGAAGCATGAAAAGCAGGAAAAGCTTGAAAAGTTGACGGAGCCAAAGCTCACAAAGTGCCGCAGAGACCGTGACGCTCCTCCAACAGCCTCCGCCATAGACTTAACATGTAATCTTGATGTTGCTGACGCTGACAAAGTCCTTGGTCTGAATGCAGCATTAGTTTTATCTTTCTAAAACTCGCTTTCTCTATATTGTGACCGCAGCAGCTGCACCTCGCGTACCCCACTCATGGCGCCGACTTAAAGGCCAATTTACTCCAAAAGTTTCCGTGGTAACACACCCAAAAAGTTGTCCAAGATTATAGGTACACATCTCCTGGTGTAAAGTAGAAATTAAATGAGTGGCCCTATCTCCAGCTGTGGCTCATTAAAGTCAGCAATGTTGCTTGTTGCAATATTGCGACTTTGGCGCCTAGAGGGTTAAATCGATGCAGAATATTCACTACACACTTTGCATTCACCGTTTATGGCAGAAAGTGGGTGTGTAGTAGAGGGGATATGACCCAGACACAGCTGAGCACATTTCGTAGAGTATGATTTATAAAGAGGAAATTGCGTGCGGCTGTGCGTACTCCAAGTTTGATAGATCAGAAACGTACTCGGCGAAAGTAAAAAAAAGCTGATTTTAAGTATGGTTTTAGTGAGGATTCTGCGCAAAATTTTATAAATGAGACCCCAGCTCCTGTTCAGCCACGCTACTGCATCTTTAAAGTGCATTTTTACTCCAACACGTGAATAACTTGTCCAATAATTCAAATTCCAATAGGAATAGGAGAGGAGGGTCTGACGAATAGTCAAACCTTGGATCTAGGTGGAACAATGCAGTTCTGGTACTGGCTTTGGAACACTGGACCAGCTCTGCACCCTCAGAAGGGTCCTGGAGGGTGCATTGAAGTCTGCCTAACCAGTCTAAATGGGTTTTGTGGACTAGGAGAAGATTTATGACAGTGTCCCTCGGGGATTCTTGTGAGAGGTGCTCCGGGAGTATGGGGTACCAGGCCCATTGATACTGTCAGGGATTTGCGGTGTGAGGTATGGACCCAGACGCAGAAGCAAGGTGCAGAGTTCTTTATTGCGGGTGAAGGATGGCGAGAACGAAGATAACAGGAGAAACACACAGTGGAAGGTCTGAAGTCCTGTAATGATCCGGCCGTGACTGAAGGGAAGTGGCAGGTTATAAAGAGGTGAGGTAAGGAGGATCTGGTGTGCGTGATTGGAGGCACAGGTGAGGGTGATGATGATGATGAGTGAGTGAGGGAAGCTGAGTGTGGAGTGAGGCATGACAGATACAGGCTTTTAAGTCCCTGCGTCCGTTCTGAACCGACCCCAGCCGACCCCCTTTTTTCAGACTACCTCTGGCTTGGTTCCAAGCGTCCCGAAGCGAACCGAAACGCCCACCTATGGACTGATTGTATGATATCCCTCTCACTCCTACACAGCAGCGGTGGCAGCTGATTAGTCTGGACTTGTTTGTTTGCTTAAAGTAAGATGTAGTTTAAAGTTTCAAATAAGCAGCTGTAAGTATACATATTATTGAATCTGCGCATTTCATCATGTTGTCATGTTGGCTGAATGGTCAGTGATGGTGACTCCCGTTTGATAGGTCTAGCGTTTATGTCCTGCTACTGCAGTGCTTTAAGTCTTTTGCACAGTCTGTTCAGGTTCACAGACATTCTTCCTGGTTTCAGAAAAAAATAGATATAAAAAATATATATTATTTATGTTTTAGGTTTTGTATTTCAATAAATAAAACCAAAAAAAATTGAATTGCTTATAATTTGAGATTTTTCAATGCAGTATTTCTTCTATTTATTTTTGTGTCAAAATATGATTCCCCTGACTAACATTATTAAACAAGGTCCAAACCCCTCTTATTTTACAGGATTGAAGGTTCAGAATATAGGGTGAATTTTAAAGAAACTCTTGAAGGTAGGGCTGGGCGATATGGCTAAAAAATATAATCTCTGATTTTTTTTAAATACCAAATCTGATTTAGGATTTTAATCATTTTTTTCCAATGTGATTTTTTTCGTAGGAAGAAATTGCAAATGATAAAAAATATTTTCAAAAACCTGCTTTTTTTGCAATCACCCTGTCCTGGAGCCGACTAGAATTTAATGTCTAACTAAGTCAAGCTGCAAAGTATCCTTGTAAAACAAGATGGCTAGATTCATATCACTCTGAGCTATGGAAGCCTAAGTAGCACATTGGTTAAAAAAAAAATCTCTGTTTTCCAAAAATTTAATCTGTACGTATGTAATCTGTATGTTATGTAATAAGAACCACAACGTCGCCCACTACAGTTCTTTTGAGATGGTAATGGAAAAACAACCTACCCATTCCAGGCCGTACTGACCCGTTCAATTCTGTACCGTACTGGTCCTAGTGGAAACAGGGCAATAGTATTTAACCCCATTATCATTTTGAAGATTTGTTAAACTTTGATACAAAAATATATATTCTCTGGACTGAAGCTTTAACTTGCCATTGCTGTAAGGGATTGTAACAGGTTGTTATTTTTTTTCTCGCTTATTAAAGGTTTCTGCAATTTATGTTTGAAACCCCTTTATTTTATTTTATTTTTGTCTGTTTTATGGATGTGAGCCTGTATTTGCCTCACAATATTATCACTAAATTACATTACTCTCTTCTCCCTGCTTTAGATCATCTGTGGAGGACTTTTGGAACTTTAGCAATACAAATTAACCAATCTTTGACCACAGTCTCAGACCATGTACATCCGTTGCCGTTTTTTTCTTTTTTTTACAAATATTTTGAGCTCAGCTCATTTAAAAAAAGCAGAAACAATGTGTAGCTATATAGAGTGTATGGATTAGGCTCACAGGCTAAGATAATAAAGGAGCTAAAGGAACTGGAGCAGGTAGGTTTGGACGTGTTTTGGCGTGTTTCCATTACCCGCGCCTGGTTCGAACTAACCCCTGTTTTTGGATTACCTCTGCCTTGGCCCAAAGTGTGCCAAAGTGACCCATCACACCCACCTATGGACTGAGGGTCCAGTAATGTGATATCCCTCTCACTCTTACCTAGCAGCGGTAGCCGCTGATTGGCATGGGGTTCTTTGTTTGAAGTGATGTCTCACAATGTAATAACAGTAACAGCACCAAAATCAGAAATGTTCTCCATAAAATTTCAAATATTCAAAGTCTCAAAGAATGTTTTTTTTTCTTTGCTATAAGTAGCTCCATATTTAAAAAGAAAATACCGAGTGCTTTTATAGTGTTTAGGGAGGGTTGTGGTTTTGATAAAGCTGAATCCTAAAGCTGACGGGTTGGAGCAGCGAAGTCGGTGTGTGACAGAGGGGAAGAGGCCACGGCTCTGAGGGAGGTAGAAGGCTGTTAGCAGGTGTAGCAGTAGAGAAGCAGGAGGTCTACACGGTGTTCAGAGAGCTGAGGTAAGAGTCGGCCGAGATGCTAGTTTCAGCTACTCAAAGAGCGGAGGAGAGATTGGACGAGATGTTGGCTTTAACTACTGAAAGAGCTGGGGGAAGAGAGAGGACTGCTTAGGCATTTGGGACATCGGAAAATTATGATTGGCTCATTTTTAGTGCTGTTATGGTAAATGGACTGAACTTATATAGCACTTTTCTAATCATATTGACCACTCAAAGCGCTTTACATTGAAGCCATATTCACCCTCAAATTCATACACCGACAACCAACATGGCTCGGTAAGACAATGTTTTTGGGGTGAAGTGCCTTGCCCAGGGGGCAATCGAACCTACAACCCTCCGATTGCAAGCCAACTCTACCACTGAGCAACAGTCGCCCCACAATCTCCTTCCACAAATGCATGTTGGAGCAGGCTTCCGTCGGGTAGCAATGTAGCAGATGAGTGTGAAAGAATGGAGAAGCAGCGGTGAGCTGTATGCATGAACGATTCGATGTCTGAAGATGTGAGGTGAGTCAAAGGTCTTTAACTTTTGAGAGGATCATTGTTGTCATTATGACTTTGTGCTTACTTTTTGCTGCAGCTTTTGTTAAGCTAAACCCACAAACATTCTTGCCTACTACCCATATTCTGAGATCGTAATGGAAACACAAACTACCTGTTCTAGGCCCTAACAACTCATCCCGTTCTGTACCAACCCTAGTGAAAAAGGGGCTTGTGTGTCATGGACTCACAATGTTTAAATGTCCCCTCCCTTAAACCACAAGATTCAAATTTTCATAAGTGCTCCTCATAAACCTGTTTGATCCTGCAAACCACTATTTTGTCATGACCTCATATGCTAGCGAAATGCCAGATGTTGAATGTATGTGTCTTCTGAAGGTAAGTTTAAATTTTTGAACTCAATTTTTTCTTTCAGGAAACAAATAAAATTTTTGTGATGGCCAGATGCTGGAAAAGGTGTGTCATCATGAACCACCCAAAAGTCCTGGTTCGCTAAACTATGGATGCACTGTTTGTGTGTGTGTGTGTGTGTTGCGGAAAGTAATAAAGTCTACAGGGAGTGTTCTGGAGGCATGACAAAGGGTGTATAGTATTCACTTTGAACAAGACATGAAACCACATTGTGCCAACAAAATGAAAATTAAAGAAAAATACAAAGATACGAGATTTAATACTGCTTTTACTGATAATCAGTGAACATAGAAACAAGCATACAATGACTCAAAACTTGCTAATGAACCGAAAGCAAACAGTGGTTTAATAATTTACAAACAAAACCAATTAAATAATTAAATAATCTCACAGTCTAAACATGTATTTCAATACATCCTACAGAAGCCTACCCAGACAATAAACTAAATATATCCTACCAGTGATGACTCCACAAATGCCAAAGCCACCTCAATTGGCTCCTCTTGGTGTGGAGGAACAGTGGCTCTACTCTGAGCCTCATCCGAATGACTGAGCTTCTCACCCTATCTCTAAGGGAGAGTCCAGAGACCCTACAGAGAAAACTATTTCCAGTCTCTTGTATCCGCGATCTCGTTCTTTCGGTCACCACCCAGAGTTCGTGATCATATATGAGGGTAGGAACGTGGATCGACCGTTAAATTCAGAGCTTTGCTTTCTGACTCAGCTCTCTCTTCACCACGAAAGTGCCGGCATAAGTGCATACTCCTTATCAATCTCCCACTCCATTTTTCCCTCATTCATGAACAAGACCCCCAGATACTTGAACTCTTCCACTTGAAGAAGGACCTCATCCCCTACCCAAAGAAGGCACCCTACCCTTTCCCGGCTCAAGACCATGGTCTCAGATTTGGAGGAGCCGATTCTCATCCCAGCCACTTCGCACTCAGCTGCAAACCGCTCCAGCAAAATGTGTAGATTGTGCTCCGATGAAGCCAGCAGGACCACATCATCTGCAAAAAGCAGAGTCCCAATCCTGAAGCCACCGAAACAGATCCCCTCTACACCTTGGCTGTGCCAAGTAATCCTGTCCATAAAAGTCATGAACAGGATCGGTGACAAAGGGCAACCTTGGCGGAGTCCAACTCTCACCGACCTACAGCCGACAATGCGAACCAAGCTCTTACACTGCTCATACAGGGACCTAACATCGGATCAAAGGGCCTGGTACTCTATACTGCCAGAGACCCCCTGACAGGACCGCCCAAGGGACATGATTGAACTCCCTTTCCAAGTTCACAAAACACATGTAGACCAGTTGGGCGAACTCCCACGCACCCCCCAGGACCCTGCTGAGGGTGTAGAGCTGGTCCAGCGTTCCACGGCCAGGGAAAAAAACCTGAGGAGTCTAAGGTTTGACTATCCGTTGGACCCTTCTCTCCAGAACGCCTGAATAGACCTTACCAGGGAGGCTCAGAAGTATGATCCCCCTGTAGTTGGAACAGTCTGTTGTCCCCCTTTTAAAACAGGGGGACCATCACCCCAGTCTGCAAATCCAAGGGAACTGCCCCCGATGTCAATGCAATATTGCATAGATTAACCGAGATGACGGATGGTGGACCCTACCACGCCGGAGTTTTTGGCCCAGCGACCATTCAAGCTGCACTCTGCTTGGCCTGCCGTACCCATCATCTGCTTCTGGGGTCCTACTTGCCAGAAAGGCCCGATAGGACTCCTTTAGCTTGACAGCATCTCTCACTGCCGGTGTCCACCAGCTGGTTCGAGGGTTGCCGCCGCGAGAGGCACCGACCACCTTGCGGCCACAGTTATGTTCAGCTCCCTCAACAATGGAGGCACGCAACATTTCCCACTCGGACTCCATGTCCTTCACCTCCCCTGGGACGTGTTCAAAGTTCTCCCAGAGGTGAGAGTTGAAACTCCTCACAGGAGACTGTGCAAGACGTTCCCGGAAAACCTAACAACATGTTTGGGCCTGCCAAGTCTGTCTGGCGTTCCTCCCCCACCATCAGAGCTGACTCACCACCAGGTAGTGGTGGTATTGCTCTGCCCACTTCTTCACCAAAGTGTCCAAAACATGCGGCTGCAGATCAGATTAAATGAAAACCAAGTCGATCATCGAGCTGAGGCCTAGGGTGTCCTGGTGCCCTAGGCCTCAGGACACATGGACACCCTTATGTTTGAACATCATGTTTGTTATGAACAATCCATGACGAACACAAGTCCAATAATGAAACGCCACTCTGATTCAGATCGGGGGGGCCATTCCGTCCAACCACACCTCTCCAGGTTTCAGTGTCATTGCCCACGAGTGTTGAATTCCCCCTGTAGAATGACACAGTCCCCAGGAGGAGCACTCTCCATCACCCCCTCCAAGGACTCCAAGAAGGGTGGGTAATCTGATCTACCATTTGGTGCATAAGCTCAAACAATAGTCAGGACCTGTTCCCCCACCCGTCGGAGGAAGAGGGAGGCTACCATCTCATTCACCGGGGTAAACCTCAACGTACAGGTGCTGAGATGGGGGGCAACAAGTATGCCCACCCCAGCTCGGCACCTCTTGGCGAGAGCAACTGCACGGTGGATGAGACTCCAACCCCTCTCAGGGAGACTGGTTCCAGAGCCAGAATCGTGCATGGAGGTGAGGCCGACGATGTCTAGTCGGAACCTCTCAACCTTCCACATTAGCTCTGGCTCCTTCTGCACAGGAGACATGATGTTACATGTCCCAACAGCTAGTTCCTGCAGCCTAGGATCAGACCGCCAAGGTTCCCGCCTTCGGCCGCCGCCCATCTCACACTGGACCCGACTCCTATAGCCCCTCCCACAGGTGGTGAGCTCATGGGATTATATTATTCCCATGTTGCCTCTTTGAGTCTGGCTGGGCCCCATGGGTAAAGGCCCAGCCACCAGGAGCTCGCCAACCTGCTCCTCCTCCAGGCCTGGTCCAGAGGTGTCTTTGGGCTGCGCTTTGTCTGATTCCTCACCTAGGACCAGTTGGTCATGGGTGACCCTACCAGGGAACGCCCCAACAATTTAGCTCCTAGGATCATTGGGACACTCAAACCCCTCCACCACGATAAGGTGGCAGACCAGGGAGGAGTGACGACCTATTGTAGTGTAATCTTCATGACTGTAAACTAACTTTGTGTGGTGTTTGACAGGTATTAAATGGACTCCAGACACCAACGGTGTGGTAGCCTTTGACTGCAGAAACAGAAACTGGTGAGTTTGATTCAGTTCTTAGAGCACACTGAATTCAATGATCTGAAGTAATTTTTTGAAGTCTGTATTTTTTATTACTAAGTCTGGTCTGACATATGTAATGTAAATGTGCAGAGGAAACTTTGGTTAGAGAATGGTGCATGTTCTATAATACATTTTCCAGAAGAAAAAGGTTTAAAAGAAAAGTGCTCCATATTAAATACAATCTAATTTGTGGGGGTTAGAAACACAGCTGCCCGGTAATTGGTAATGCATTAAATGCACATGCATTAGTATGCATTAATACACTCAGTTAAATCCATCTTAGAACTCCTGTAGAAGCTCATGTATACAGTCTTCCTTATTTACACTCCCATGGGTAAAGCTAATCAGCTCCAAGAAATATGAATTGCCCTTCTAAATTGGATGCTTTGCAAATGCTAGCCAATAGCATACTGCGTATATTCCAGCTTTTGAAGCTGCATTTTTTAAAATAATATTTTACATATGCGAAAAGCTCAGTCACATTCCACAGAAAAATGTGTAATGAGGAGGAATCCAAGAATACTACACACCGTGAATATATAGCCTATACATGCTTTACACTTAAGACTGCTGTTTTATTAGACATTTTCTTCTTGCTTGTAAGTAATTAAACTGTACATGCAAGAGAATAAAACGTTATCTGGCTTTATTTTCTAAAATAAACCCAGCCCTTGTCTTCGATGTTTCATATTAAAACACTGCATTGTAGGGAACATTCGGCCAGTGATCTTATCAAAACATAACCAAATGGTTTCCAGAAAGCAGAAAACACTCTGGGATTTACTATTCTAATTATAATCCTGAATGAGTCAAATGAGTGGCAACATGTTGGAATCCTGATCATCTCTAAAAGACAAGATGTTTCTTCAGCCAGGTCACCTCAGCTGACGTGGAACCATATGTTAGTCACATGCACTCTACATAACACCAAAGAACTGTGTCCCTGAAAATTTGGTGACAAAGCAGTACTCCAGATGAGCTTTCCAGATGAGATGCCAAGACCAAGGCACTGATAGTCCTATGAAAACCTTTAATAAAAAATTTTTTGTGAGAACACACCTGTACTTAAATGATCAACACTGATATCAATCTAAGCATGGCTGTTTTACAGGTATATTCAGGCAGCTACATCTCCCAAGGACATTATCATCATGGTGGACATCAGTGGAAGCATGAAGGGGTTAAAGATGACCATTGCCAAACACACCATCAACACCATCCTGGACACTCTGGGAGAGAACGATTTTGTGAATGTCATTGCTGTGAGATGCATTTTTTATAAGTCTCCTTCACAATCACAATGATATTAATGTGAAAAAAACTTACTTTGCACTGACACAAGAGCTGAATTAGATGTGGTTACTCAGTAAAAGGGGTATTCCACCCCTAAATAAAATGTTTGTTGTCATATTTCCCAGAATTACATAAGTGAGAAAAAAAGCTTTTTGTAACCAGCCCAGACATTCTACTGATCTGGCAGCAGTCCGCTTGATTTAGCTTAGCATAAACAATGTAAGTGAATGAGAGCAACTAACATTTTGTGTGCAAAAGTGATCAAAAATTCCTCAATAATGATCCTAATTATTCCCTTGTGAACTCAGTAGTCATATCAACTGCAAATGAAAAGTAAGATGTAACACAAAGGACTTACAAGAGTCAAGTTAGACCTGTGATTATAATATGACAAAGCATAGCAGTAAACTGCCGCTGCAAGCTGCAAGGACATGATATAGGCGTCAAACTGCCCCCTTCTTCCGTAAACAGTCAGACATGCATGGCCACTAGCCAATACAGTATAGTAAGGTGCAATAACAACGGCAGGGTACATGACAAAATAAAATAATGACTTCTTTGATTCCCACATTCCAAGACCCTACCTGTTCAAACAAGAGTTCACAGAGAAAGAGCTGCGTGATTTACTCTACAAAACTCACCGTTTATAGTCATTAGAATGAAATGTTGTGAATGTTATAGAGTAAACCTGGAGGTGACAATGTCAGCAACAGTGCACGTCATGATTGGCATATAGTGGCTTATAATTAAGGATGGGTACCGATATCAGGTGCCATTACGGCACCGGTTCCGACATGAACGGTAGTAACCAGACCGAAAAGCAGCTCATATTTCGGTGCCTTATTTCGGTCCCCCCCCCCCCCGAGACGTCAAACGCTGTGGTTTCTGGGCGTGCCATCAGTCAAGAGCAATACGGTAAACATGGCTATCTCAGTGTTAAAAAAACTGCTAAAAATAAGGGCTGTGGAAATTAACGTACCAACACAGGTGGATTATTTCCTAGAATTAGCTTTTTTGTGTGTGTGTGTGTGTTTGTTTGTTTTACGCATTGAACGCATACAAAGAACAGCGCTCTGTTTATAACTCAGCCCGCACCACATCAGCTCTCCCTCCTAACCAGCCAACTACGGATTGTTGTGGATTGTTTTGCAGCAGCATGTGTTTGTGGTCCTAAATGACATGGGAGTATATCATTATTGGCGTATTGGCTTTGTGTTGATATAAGTTAATAAGTTGTCTGTGGGAATTATCCGTCCGCTTCGGATGTCCGCCTCGGTGTGTGCGTTTCAGTGTTTGCTGTGTGTGCAGTGCAGTCAGAGTTTGGGGTGTGCGGTGCTTAAAGTTTAAATACTTCGTATTTTTGTATAGTTATGCATGTTGGCTCACTGTATAGTTTCAGTACATTTCATAGTAAGATTAATAATACGAAATAATTCAGTTTAGGTGATGTTTTCGGACTTAAATTAGTGCTAAAATATTAGCGGAAGTAGCTATGTCCATCTTCACAATAGGAGCATTTATTTCTTGTTGTGTTGAACAGGAGAATCTGCTGTTTACTTTTGGGAAATGATCAAATGGTACATTTGATTACTAGGTCTACAGTATATTAAATTTTATTTATGTGATATTTATCACAGACTGCTGATATCCAAAAGTTATGCTTATTCATATATTTGGCTCAGTTCTGCCTCTATTTGTTATTATTCATATGGGACCACAAATAAATTATGAATGTGACTGTGGAGTAAAAAAAAAAAGTTAACTGATTTCTCCTATATTTATTTTTTTTAAAAGAGCAACTGCATCTAGATTTTTCGCTTTATTTACACAGAAAGTACTAGTTAGTATTTTTTGGGGGTCATATTTAGTAATGGTGATTGAGTAACTGCTACTGTGATTAATTAGATTAAAGATTTTTATTGTTTGACAGACCTACTAAAAATAAAAATAAGAGGGTATTTGGATGCTCCCATCCACTTTCTTTGTGGATGGGAGCATTTAAGATAGCATTAGCACTTTAGCTAAAGCAAATGGACTGCTGCCATTTGAATGACTGGTTTGGTTACAAAATACTTTTTTTCTCACTTATCTAACTCTGGGTAATATGTCAACGGACTAAATTTTACTTAGATGTGGAGTATTCCTTTAAAGATCCCTACATTATATGCAAAAAGGTCATCACCTTGCTCTTTTCTAAGCTGTTACTGAATTTGAATTTCTACTGGTAACTATGTTTCTCTAGAATCTCTAGAAGCCTTTTCATTTCCTGCTTTTGTTTTTTCAATCAAAAAGGAAAATATAATATCTTCAGATATTACTGTTCATGCTTACAGCTGGCATTGATGAGGAGAAGTTATCCTAGCAAATAAATTCAGAACAGGTCATTTGTAGATATCATTTAGGTTGGCTTCAGCAAAAAAGCAAATAGAGCCGCGACACATTCAAGCATGATGTCATTTAAAAATATTGTTCTGGCATAGCCTTGGTATACATTTGACACTGGAGCATACATAATTGGATCATTAGATGAGCCAGGTTGGTAAAGATTTTGTTTTAGAAAATTTTGAAAAGTTCCATCACAGAGTGCGACAGCTGTCAGGCATTATGTATTCCTCATATCTGCACCATTGCTGCAGAATCATCACAATTCTGACAGAGTCACGGACAATTCTGACCTTTCACATTTAAATCGATACCGTACCAATTCCCGGTACCTAGGAATCAATACCTGTACTTTAATAATTAATTATATCTCTTTTGTAATTAAATTAGGGCTTTTAAAATTAATATTAAAATATTAACGTAGAGTTGATTAATTCATAGAAACAACGTGATTTAAAAAAAATTCTTTTTTAAATACAGTTCACACGTTACTACCGTTCATGTACGAACACCGCCCTGTTTATCTTAAGTCAGCCCTTACCACATCCATTCTCCTTCCTCACCAGTGAGACTGCATCTTTCCGTTCATTCAAACCTCAATAATTCCGCTACTACTCACCTGTTTTGCAAACCAAACTACTCCACTTAGAAACATCATTCAAATCTTAAAACGTAGTGATACCCTTCAGCTATTATTGAATGTCTCAGCTTCTTCATACATTTTGTCATTGTCACATAATCCTTCCTCAAGTTTGTGGTCACAAAATCATGATATTTCAGAAAATAGATGCGTTGGTATGGTTGCTAGGCATCCCTCAGCTGTGTCTCCATCTGTTCGAAGTCTAGCTCGGCCCCTGATACTGGAACAGTTCTCAGCTGTTTCTCTATCAGACCTGGTCAAAATAGTTGGCTCCATGAAGGCATCTACCTGTTCTCTTGACATCCCTGTTCAAAGATGTCTTCCAGTCTGTTGGTCCCTGTGTGCTGACAATTATTAACTCTTCCCTGCTGTCTGGTCAAGTCCCCAAGTACTTTAAGAATGCTGTCATCCATCCACTGGGGCTTGATCCTTCCCTTTTCAGCAGCTACAGACCCATCCCCAACTTATCATTTTTTTTAGAAAAAGTTGTTGCCAAGCAACTTGGGCCTGCTTTGGATAAACACAGCCTTCTAGACCATTTCCACTCTGGTTTCCGCAGAGCTCATTCCACTGAAACCGCTCTTCTTAAGGTAACTAATGACATCCTGATGCAGAGTGATGCAGGACATTGTTCAGTGTTATTGTTGCTGGACTTGACCTCAGCTTTTGACACTATCGATCATCGTGTCCTGCTCGACAGGTTAAAAAACTGGATTGGGGTATCAGGTTCTGCACTGAATTGGCTCTCCTCATATTTATCAGGAAGATAGTTTTCTGTTGCTGTCACTAAATTCAAGTCCTCCTCCCGATCTGACATGGAGATGATCATTCATGCCTTCATCTCATCACGTCTCGACTACTGCAACTCTGTTTTTACCTGTTTAAGTAAAACGTCTTCAGGTTGTCCAGAACGCTACTGCAAGGCTAATCACTAGGTCACCTAAACATTCACATATCACCCCTTTATTAATCGCACTACACTGGCTCCCCATTCACTACAGAGTATATTTTTAAAATTCTGGTTTTAGCATATGGAGCTCTGAACGATAAAGCCCCGTTTTATATCAGAGAGCTTATGCAGCCATACGTCCCCAGCAGGTCCCTGAGATCCATTGATCAGGGCCTGCTGGTTACAAAGAAAACTCGGCTGAAAACAAAAGGTGACAGAGCCTTTGCAGCAGTGGCCCCCGCATTGTGGAAGTCCCTTCCTCTCAGCCTGAGATCTGTGGACTCTGTGATCTCTTTTAAAAAGCAGCTAAAAACGCATCTTTTTAAATTTGCCTTTGAATAGTTTTATTTGTCTTTTTGTCTCCTATGTTGTGTTTTATTGTAAAGCACTTTGTGATTTTTATCTTGAAAGGTGCTATATATAAAGTTTAACTTACTTACTAACTTAACTGAACTTTTGAAACTTTTTTTTTGGCAGCGTCCGCTCACTAGCTCATATTTCACTCTTTCTGCATATATTATACCTTAAACGTAAGTATGGGTTTCTAGATTTAGGACATTTTAGCAAAATTAATGTCACAGTCACAGATTTTTGGTAAATTGACCAAAAGAGAAAAAGGGGGAGCCTCACGTGAATAGGAAAATCTATTGGGACTGAGCAACAATTCAGAGCAGAACAGCTTGATTCTGACCTGTCATATCTCAGAAACAATGTGACGTAGAAACATAAGCCTTGTCATAGTTTGACTTCAGACCCTCCTGACGCTCATGATCTAACAATTTTTATGATACCTGTTACGATTTCTCGATAGATTGTACTTGTTTGAGTGTAACAAATCTGCTGTTTGCTGATATTCCTCAGATTCAGAAATACCAGAAATCATCCTAATTTTTACAAATTCACTGCTTCTAGAAAGATTTATGTATACAGACATGGAATGAAGTATGATGTTTCATCAAAGCCAGCTGATACCTAAAGGGAAAGAATAATTCAAATATGTTATAGTTTCTAAGTTAGAGGAAGCAGTTCAGGACAAAGGACAGGCAGTTTTGAGTTTTTCTCATCTTTATTCACATATTTGACATCAATCTACGGCTGTAATATTATATTTTCAACAAACTGAGTAGGTTGAGAATGTTCCCCTATCCGTTCCAATAAACCAGGTTCATCTGTGATATCCGTAAGCCTTACTGCTCTCAAAATATTAAGCGTTAACAAAGGCTGAAAAGTTAAGATGGGATATTGTCGTGCTTCTGTGTCCCTGTCTCCTTCAGTGACTGCTGGTCTGTGATTGGTCAAAAAAATGACAGGCCTTTTATGGAGTGGAGGGTTAGAGCTCTGTCTTGTGGTAGATAAGAGAATCACAATACATTATGGCAGGGGTGATTTGTTAAACTGGCAGGACACCGGCCCTTGAGGACTGGAGATGGAAACCCCTGCATTACGGCCTCTTCTGTAAATTAAATGTTTCAGGGGTTTTGTAACTTATCTAAAACAACTTGCAAATTTGATGCAAATCACTTTAGCAGTACTTTTGATTACTCAGTGAAATAGGGTTTTCAATGCAGTCTCATAGGTACCAGGCAGACAACAGTGGCCATCACTGATTACGTTTAAAGGGCAGTTACACAGACAGATCATAGGCCTTATAAACACACTTGAAACCTCAGAATTAGGGAGACGTTCAAAGGGGGGGGGGGGGGGGGTAAAAAAAAAGAAAATTATAGATATATATCCGTATAATTATAATTATTAAGAATACATTAATCTAACCGTACGTACACACCAAAAGCAAATTAAGCAAGTGGCGAGTCAGGTTTACATGTTATGTCAATGGAGGAGCGCGTTGAAGCGCGGCAGGGGGTCCCACGACACTTCAGAAGCAGATTTATTTGAGGCTTACCTGAAACTCTGAAATTCACACCGACTACACCCCTGGACTGCAACTGACAGGATAGGTCCCGCCTTCTGGGGTTCTTACGTGTGTGGGTAGATCTGGGGCCGACTTAAAGCCGACGCAGCAGAGATGTTTGATGAGCAGGGGCTTTGTATGAGAAATGCGCCCATGGGCCGATGCTTGACAGATGGTAAAAATGATAGGGCCGACGTCCATCCTTGGGCCGACGTCGGCAAGACGTACGTGTGCTATCTGGGTCTTTAGGTGTAATTTAACATACTGAATGGTTTGTGTTATTGTTCACCAACATGTCAGTGTTCACATGCTGCTGGTGTCATTTAAGACAACACTAGCATTTAAGCTAGCATTAGCACTTTAGCTAATTTAAGATAACATATGCTGTTTAGATATATTTTAACATACAGAATGGACTGAGTTATTGATAACATACAAATTAGTGTTTGAGTCTGCCTATTACACTTCCCCAAGTGTTCTGCAGCTAAATTCTATTACTTAAACAATTTTCTGCAAATAAATTCAGCTTACAGCCTTAACACTGCATTTTCGCAGGAAATGCAACTTTTCTGTATCTCCTACAATTTTTCTGCTATTTCAACCATTCCACTTTTAAAATATTCAGCTCAGACTTCCGGTTTACTGGATGTTGGAGTAGTCGTACTACTCGGCACTCCTACCTTCACCGTTTCTAAATTGCTATTTACTCACCACCTGTTATCGGGACTGTACAAAAATTGAGCTGGTAACTCCTGGAATATTATTTAACTTTTAAAAATGCCAGAAAGAAATACTAGAGATGCCGAACATAAGAAAGAAGATACTGGCACTGCCAGTGAGCCTATCTTAGCTATGCTAAAGACTAAGCTGGAGAAGCTCAAAACTTCACTTTCGGCAGAATTTAAAGCGTCAACTGATCGTTTGTAAGCAAAGTTGGACAAGATACTGAAAACTATTAATGACCCCGGCCAGCGGATCACGTCCTTGGAATCTGCAGCCACTGCAACAGCTGAAGATGTGCACGTTTTAACCGCTAAACTAGACAATGTTGTGGAGGAGAATTAGAAGCTAAGAGCTAGGCTTGTCGATCTGGATGGTAGAAGCCGCCACTCAAATGTTTGTATACTGGGGATCCCTGAAAATATAGAAGGGCCAGACCGACTGTTCTTTTCCCAACTGCTTGTGGACGTTTTCGGAGGGGATACTCTTAAAACAACACCTGAGCTGGATTGGGCCCACCGTACGCTAACAAAAAAGCTAGGGCCCTCATTTATCAAGCCTACTTACGCACAGATCCGTGCGTATTTTGTGCGTAGGAACAATTCTACGCATTTATATGGTATTTATCAATTCGTACTTTTTCGTAGAAATGTTCCTAAATACAAGTACAGTTCTGAATGTTCGTAAGCACAGCATCTACTGTTAGGACGGAGGAACTGCAGCACTGAAACAGTTTTACTTTTGACAGAATATTTCTCTCAGCAGTTTATTGCCTCCACCAAGGAGCTCATGTTGGCGTCTGTCTGTGTTATAACAAAATAACGTTAAAGTTATGCACGGATTAGCAATACACTTTAAGGAAATTTTCCAAGAAATACATAATTTAATGTTGGGTTGATCATGCATGGCGCTGTCACTCGCAATCTGCGCTGTGCGGGCGCAGACCCCAACCCCCTCCCGTTTATTTTTCTATTTATTACACCAAGCGCTTCAGTTTAATTGGATTTTGTCACACCTTTAATTAAAAGGTTTGCAAACTCAACCGTGACAACTAAATGTTCCTGCTTATCAATGAAGCAGATTGTCCTTTTTTCCTTTCAGTGTCTCCAATTACGCATGGCCACTAAAGTGTGAATTATGATGATCGGAGCACCCTTTGTATTAGATCTGGTCCAGCTGTGTACTGAGAGATGTTTTATTGTATTCATTTTGATATAGAACCATTTTTTCCACCTTAATTTCCAACAGGAACATCTCCATTGTCCCGACCGTATTTACTGCCCGCCACCTTTGTCCCAGGCGGAGTTATTCTTTTTTTTAAATTAGTTTCCCATTACGCTGATAAAATCAAACAGCAATGTTCATTATTAAATTATTTAATATGTTCAAAGAAATTAAGGACTTACACAGTAGTTAATATTAGCAAATGAAATTATTCGCCTCATTTTTCATTTATTTATTTTTTGTCTGCTCTGCAGCAGAAATATAACGGCTGCGTCCTGGGAGAATTAAACAGAGAAACCACTGATGGCAAAAACTATCAGTGGTGAAATGAATTTGTATTAACTGACATTTTTTTAGGTCTGTAAATCATGAATACTTTTTTTATTTCCCCACCTATGTTTCACCTTGATCTCTGTGTCATTAAAATTCCTTTTTTTCCTCTCTTGGAAATTGTTTTAAGGAAGAACATGAGGACTCAATGCATGATGTGGTGCTACCAAATATGGTTAATTCAGGGCGTTTCTGTATGCAAACGACTGTGAACGGGCACAAGCACCTGAGTACGCATAACTGGGATCTATCAACAGCTGATTGCGGAGGAGCGTGCGTACGAGAGGCCACCGCATGTTTCATAAATCACACTTTGACATGAACTTATGCACATCCTAAATTTCCTTCGTAGGATAGAATATAGGAACATTTCTAGGAACGTTTGATAAATGAGGGCCCAAGCCCCAACGACAGACCCTGAGCAGTAGTGGTGTGTTTTCATAGCTATCAGACTCGGGAGCTTGTTGTGCAAAAGGCCGGTGAGATGCAAGGACAACAGAAATATAAAGGCTCCCCCATCACTATTGTTGGAAGAACGCTCTGCTTGTTTTGGTGTTATGAAGGACCTTTATGAGTTGGGACTCAAGCCACAGCTTCACTATCTGGCTAAGCTGTACATCATTACAGATGAAGGCGATTGGAAGCGACTAACTTCTCCCGGTGAGGCCAAGAAATACATCGCTTCGCATTGCGGTTTGAGTGCAAGCTCATTGGATGACTAATTTCTAACCATGGGGAGCCTAAGTCTCTTCCCCTTCCGGTCGGCCCATGGGTCCCCAAACCGAAAAAAGAATGAATGGAAGTCAATGGAGCAATTAAAGTTATTTTCTGGTCCGCTGATCCGCTTGGTCTTACGTCCTGAATCACACATATGTTGTACTTCGATCTAAATGATAACTATTTATGTACATTTCAAATGTGTTTGTCCAGTGATTTAGGATGTATTTGATTGTAAAAATTTGCATTTAAAATGCCTACAAATCAGAAGTCGCATATATGACAGGAACTGGCACTAGCTTTAGCACGTATAACACTCACCTAGAGCTTTTAGAGCTTCTCCTCCATGCTGGCTCTCACTCCACCGACTGCTTTACTCCCGACATAGCTGCCACTTTCCACATGGTCAGGTTTACAGTGGTTTTCTCTGTGTTTAATGCTCCTTTCTTCGTCCTGGACCTCCAGGATTTTAACCTTACAATCCTCGCTCGCCTTCTTCTTCTGCAGTTGTACTCTGTTAAACGTTTTCACACAAAACCTAAAGTAACTTTTGCCTCTGGACGAAAAGCTGCGTTTTCGCTACATCAACATTTATTTTTTTTATTCACGGACATCATATGTTCGATCCACGGCGCATTTCAAACTGGATCAGAAAATAACTTTTATCGCTCAATTGACTCAAGAGTTGGACACACTGTGACATTCGTGGAGGGTTTAAGGATTTTTCTCCTGCCACTTTATTATATCTAATATTTTTGTATATTGTGTTCTGTACTATTTGATATTTTCACATTTCAGAATTCTGTTTCTATGTATAATTTTCTTTCATCATAGTGCTGGCATTGCAATTCAATTTTGTTACATGTACAGCTGTTTTGTATATTTATTTTGTCTTTATTATTAGTGAGCAATTTTTGCAACAAGGGAAGCATTTAAGAGGGTTATGTTGGAGGTACCCTCGCAAGGACGTGGTTGCTCCTGGCTTTGCAATGGAAACTCAATGTCGATTCATAGGGGATTTAGCTTTTTGCTACTGTTATAGTCTTTCTTTGTTTTTTTTTTGTTTTTTTTACGTGTCCTGTCTAGCAGTATGCTACTCAGAATTGGTGTCTGAGTACCAAGTACAAGCCCAACAGTTTTACTTTCCCAAACAGAGTATTACAGCTTCGCTGTAGTACGCCACTTGATGTATATGTATGAAAAATCTTTATTAGTGATTACTGTAGGTTCAATTTCCTGACGTCATGGACACTAAACTGAGACGAGAAGGGAGAAAGGAAGAAGGTGAAGAAAAGAAACCGGACCAGCAGAGGCGCGAACCGACGACACAAGACAGGGAGGCAAACAAAGAACATAAGAAAACATCCCAGTCCTCCACCTCTGCCAGACGGCAGAGACACAGTAATACAGAACAAAAACAACAAACTGTACAGAACCAAACCAATAGTTTGGATCTAGTAGAATAAACTAAGAATTACACATTCACTACACACAAGCATGGATTAATGAACATAATACAAATGTTTCTGGTAAGCTCCTGTGAACAACTAACTAATGATGATAACCTCAGCTTAAGATATGTCCGTCCACACCAATGTCCCCACACCTATGTGTGTGCGAGCATGCAGGTCTGAATAAGGTTTCCCCATGCAAGTGATTGATAGCTGGTGTAAGGAACCGTCAATCCGTCCTACAGGAATCGACACAGACATGGAGGAGGCAAGAGATGTATGCATCCAGGGTCCCACAGAGTACAGAGGCCACAGGCGGATCAGCGCAGGGTCGATCACCCACCAAGAGAGGAACAGATGGAAGCCCCAGGGGAACACCCACCAGCCGCAATGCTGGGGCCCGAGAGATCGCAGTGACGAGCCCACGGGCTCCGCCGGAAACCAGCTACGCCAGGGCGGGCCCGGATCAGGACCCGGAGGCCACGGGGACCATGGGCCCCCCAACCAGGGACCAGCTGACAAGGGCCCCCCGCCGCCGCCGCAGGCACGTCAAGTCGGGACCCAGTCGCCGCCACCCCGGACCAATACCCTCCGCCAACAACCCGGCTCGCCCCCACACACCCACACGCCAGGGAGCCACAGCAAGAGCCACAGCGGATGTACGCCCTCCCCAGGCCGTGCCCAGCCAGCACCTGGACATCCAGATCTTCCAGCTCCTGGGTCCAGATCCCGCCCCACGCAGGGCGCCAAGATCAGGGGCCCAGTCAATGCCGGACAGCCCCCCCCAGATGAACCGACCAGCCAGCAGAAGTCCTGGGACTGGCAGGAGGCCTGGGCGCCAGGCACGGTCCCCACCGATCCACCGGACGGCACCAACCTACTCTACAACCCCGGCACCCCCATAAGGGGTGCCCCAGTCAATCCAAGGAGGACGTCGGCCCGAAACAGCGGCCGCCCGACACAACGGACCACCCAGGACCCGCCAGACATGCACCGGGACCGAGCCGGGCCGCAACTTGGACCCCCGGCCCCAGGCATCGAGAGCCATTATCAACCAGCGGGCAGGAGCATCCATCACCGACGGGGAGTAACTGAGGGGAAGAAGACGCATCAGGCCAGAGGGAAGCCAAACAACCTGACAGGTAGACATAGACAGACAGAGACACTCATACATACCCTCCCTCTCATGCGTACACATTCTTACAAATACAGGACATACGAAAAAAGGACGCTATACACTCATTCATACCCCCCATACGTACACTATACTCCATACTCCCAGGCCCAGGGACAGACGCCCCAATAGAGCACCCTGCCCCTGCACCCAGGAGACAGACCCCTTTGCCCACCAGGATGGGGACAAGCAGACCGCCAAGGCCCCCACACCGGCAAGAGCAGCCCACCAGCCCAGGACCCCGACCAGACGGCCTGATGTTCTACCCGGGCTCCGACCCCTGATGGTCCAACGAACAGGGGTGTGGAAAGACCCCCCAGCCTCTCTCCCCCCGCTCAATGTGGTGTTGTTGCGTGTTGTTCTAATGTGCACTTAAAACAGAGGGGTGGGACATGGGAATACTGCCGGGTACCCCCATCTCCCCCCCCGGGCCCTCAGTGTCTAGATGCATTTAAACAGTGGGTGCCGGCACCACAGGCGAGGCCCCCACAACCTGCCTCCTATAAGGGGCCCCCCATAAGGGCCCCCCCCCCCAGCGCCAATGCGCCCCACCGCCAGGTCCCTACATGTGCGTTCCATGTAAATGTTGCAAGTGTAAGTGTCTAAGTTGCCCAATAAAATCGGGACCCAGGCCGCCACCGGGTAGCGAAGACGGAAGCTCCATCCCGCATCCCAGTGACGTGCCCACATCCCAAGGCCTTGTGAATGGTAGAATGAAGGAGCAGGTGGACAGAGGCAATGGGGATGGGGAGAAGATAACTGGGGTGAGCATTGCCAACCCCAGGGAGCCAGCTCCCCTGCTGACTCCAATAGGCACCCCCGTTCGGCCCCATCCACCAGGGGTGGGAGGCCCCAGCACGTCAAGTCGGGGCCCACGGCAGCGGCACCCCCGAGCCCCATGGGGGCTCCCGCAATCCACCAGCCCCCACCCCAGGGGGCACACCTAAATCCTTCCCAACATACACACTGCTAACAAAACACATGTCACTAGACACCCAGGTTGAGTTTAGCCCCCCCTCCCCCTCCACGCCCTCTCCCCTCCCGTCCCAAGCGCACCCCGTTAAAAAGAACGCCTGTGCTAGATGGTAAAAAGCCTCCCCGCCAATAAGAGACGCCCCAGGCACCGCCAGCGTCCAAGGGCCCCCCGCCGAGGCCGGAACCCTGCGCAACACCGACTCGGGTACCCTGGACACGTCGCGCCAGGCCAGTGAGCAGACCGAAGCCCCAGGCGGCCAACCCCCAGGCCGACATCCTCCAGCCTTGCTACTACCGCCCGATGGCCAGGAGGCAACAGAACCCAGCACCTCCACCCACCAGCCCACACCTCACCAACCGGTCAGTCACCACGGAGGCCGACCAACACCGGCCAGATGCCTCTGTTATAGTCTTTCTAAAATCACCATTTAATTTTTTTGCAAATTTTTTCACGTTTTCAAATTTACAATGTATTTCAATGGGGGAATTCTTCAACTGGCACAGTATACACTCTAGTGACTGCTGCTTTTTGTCTTTTCAGTCTTCACAAACAGATTAATCCTGTTCATACAAATTTCAGATTATCTGCATATAACATCAAAACGCAGGAGCTTAAGCTGGAATTCAGAAAATGTGACCAACATTATTGTGTCACTTACAGATTTCCACCAAATAGCTCCAAACTAATAAGTAGTCAACCCTAAGTGTTACCAAGTCCAGTTGCGTTTGATTGAAATTTCCTTGAGATAACCATGACCTGGATGAATGAGAATATTCACAGGCTAAGTGGAATCTGCTCAGATTTAACAATCCCTGCATCCGAATACCCCTACTATGCCTACTACATAGCAGGCGAAAAGCAGTAAGTGTTGTGGTAGATTTGAATCTCTAGTATGGATTGGCGTAGTAGGCTCAAAGTTCCCGGATGTGTACTACGTCACAGTAAAAGCCGCTGTTCGCTACGCTATCCCACAATGCAGCGGAAGCCCCAAAATTGTAGAAGAAGAGTGATGTCGGCTACCGAGGACGGGACCACAGCCGTTGTAACGTAAACATCCCGGTAAAATGGTGGAGCAGTACATCAGATTTCATGCCTACTACTCGCTTGTTTGCTACACGGTATACTAGGTATGATTCTAGGATCAGACATTTAGGGGTGCTGAGCTCCCAGAGAGTTGTCTGGCCAGGCAAGACACATTTAACTGTTTTGTACTTTTTAACACAACAGGAGATATGTCAATGGGAATCCAGTCACTTAGTCAGTAGCACCTTGGCTTTGATATCAGCACATATGCATCTGACATAAGACTTACAAAAGTCACTGCTCATAAAAGTATCACAACCTGACTGAATCAATCAGAAATTATCTTAAAACGAGAAAAACAGAATTCGGAGAGCTTAGCCATCTGCCAAGCAGCTCAGTACAGGTCAGATTCCTCCATAATCAGCCCCAAAATGTAATCACTCGTTCCTTGGCCCATTTCCTGAATATTGCATCCAACTCCATCAAAAACTTTTAATTATTTTGATATCAGCTAGTGTTATTTTTATTTATTAATTTTATGGTTCTCCATAGCTTACTGTCTGCTTTCACTTGCCTTTTATTCTTATTCATTTTATGTGTGTGTTGTCTTAACATGTAAATTTCATCACTGTTTATTTATTCATTCATTCAGACACAAAAAGATAAACATCTGCAAAATCATAACCTCTCAGCAGATTTATTTTAGTGATAAGAAATATCTGAAACATATAAAAACATTAGAAAACTTTTTGAAATATTAGAAGTTAGTTTATCTAATCTTCTACTGCAGTTTGGTGGACTTCTGGTGCCTAAACCAAAGGGAATGCTTCAAAGACTGCAAACTTTTTTTAATTAACAAAACAAATGTGAATATAAAGCTTTGTTTTCCTATATTAACAAGAAAATAAATGAATGAAAACCTCAGTTTTTTTAAATCAATTTTTTTAACCAAAAAATGCACGTTTTTTAGAAAAAAGATCATTATTACAAAAAGTATTTCATAACAAGATGTGATTTTTAAATTGGTGAATTACTAATAAAATTGTACCTATACAGTGTTTCTACAAAATGATCTGTAGGTAAATAAAGCAACCAAAAGTGTCCATGTGTAGTCCAAGGTGACACACATAACTCAACTCAAAGAAACAGGAACATGTCCTGTTTGTTTAGTTCATCATTCCTTTGTTTGTAATTTAGATGCTAAGAAATAGTCACCTGTAATATATGGATATATTTTGTTTTCTTACATAAAATGTATTTTGTTAATATTGTTGTTAATACAGAAACAGCTTTTCTGTACAGCTTTACCTTTTTTTTGTAATTTTCAGTACACTTCAGTAGGATGTATCAATAGGTATCAATAACTAACTTAACACAATATATTTGCATGTATTAACTAATCATTCATCAAAGATTATCTGCATGCAAAAACCACAGTTTGTTTAGTAAAAACAGCAAATCTTTTACTGGTTTGCTGAACATTTAGCTCTCTGCAACAGACTCCTGCTGGAGATTTAACAGACGCATATATGTATGTGTATGATGTGTTTAAAGACGGCTTAGAAAAAATATATTTTGTTGAATAAAAACAGAAATGTAAAATTGTTATATTGTAATTTTTTAAATATTACATTTCAAGCAATAATGTATGGTTTTGTTTACACTTTTGTCTTTTGTTAAAAAAAGCAAATTGTAAAAAAAAAAATTCTTCAACTTTAGGGGGTGCTTTGAATCAGTATGGGGGTGCTAAAATGGTCTAAAATCGCCCCCGGAGTATACGCTGCATCAACGGGCAACTAGCAGCTATTACATAGCATGTAGTAAATACTAAGGATTCGGATGCAGGGATAGTCAAACTCATGCTGGGAAGTAGTTTAAGCTTTAGTTGGAGCTCCCCCTTTTGTTAAAAAACAAAATGACTATATATCATGGCCAGTGTAAAAGGGATTTGTGCTCACCTACAGTGGTCACATGGCCCCGTACAGTCACTAACAGACATTTTAGGACGATGTCTTCTTTTAACATGCTTGGGACTGAAGACATAAAAAGATGGAAAGACAGACACGATAGATAGATAGATAGATAGATAGATAGATAGATAGATAGATCGATAAAACCTACTCTTTATCCAACTGAAGTGCTCAACCTCACTATATACTGGTGTGACTAATCATGATAATGCAAACAGGTTACCATTCCCCCACCCACCAGAAGGATAGAGCATATAATATATATATTGTTTTGTTTAGGATGTTGAGAGAACTTCAGAGCAGATGGAACATGGTCACAAAAAAAAATAATTTCAAAGTATGTAAAAGCAGTAGTAATGGTGAGATGAGTGGGGCTCCTATTTTAATTATTTTTTTAAATAAATAATTATTTGAAAATATTTTTTAGAAATGTACAGAACATGTACAAAGCACTTAAGGAATTAAAGAATGCCAGAACAAAAGAATAATTATTCCAGGGGGTTTCGATACAATACACTATAAGCATTATTAAAGTTACAAAAATAGGCTATATTATTTTAGTTCAAAGAAATTGGTTGCCATACAATTTTCATAAGTGCAAATTACCTTCTTGTTTGAGCTATTTGCAATTGATAAGTATAGTTTAACTTCATGTATCACTACAGGGAAAAATTCAATTCAGTTTATTCATATAGCGCCGTTTCACAACAGATGCCATCTCAAGGCACTTTACAAGAAGAGTTACAATACAATGTTTAATGTAGAAATTAGAGAACCACAGAAGATTGCGTCGTGTAATTCTCAGCAATCCCTCACACTGAGCAAGTATGAAGTGACAGTGGAAAGGAAAAACTCCCTTTTAACAGGAAGAAACCTCCGGCAGAACCAGGCTCAGCACAAGCGGTCATCTGCCGAGACCGTCTGGTTTGGAGAATACAGAACAGAGACACAGAAAGAGCAACAGAACTGATGCAGAAGTTTGTTGCAGGACGTGGAGAACTTTCCGTCACTGCAATGCCATCTTAGTCAGGGTCGTCAAGAAGGGCGGGTCAGAAGCACCTACTATAAGAAGAGATTAAGAGAAAACAGGTTAGCGCTTGAACTGACAACACATCATGCAGTTGGGGAGAAATAGGAGAGATAGTAGGAACTGTCTCTAAATAATGTCCTCCAAAAACCTAGCATAAAGCAGCATAGCTACTAACATTAACCTGTCTCCTAGCTACTAGGAGATCTAGCTACTAACACTCTCTACCTGGCTTACATTAATCTATCTCTACTCTGCTACTCTACCTCTTCCTAACTTTTGACACTCTACCTGACTACTAACATTAACCTGTCTCTTACTAGCTACCTGTTTAACCTGTCTCAACTACCTGTTAACCTGTCTCTGACTGTAACCTTTGTCAAAGAGGAAAGTTTTAAGCCTAGTTTTAAAGACAGACAAAATGTCTGCTTCACGAACCAACCCTGGGAGCTGGTTCCATAGGAGGGGAGCCTGATAGCTGAAAGATCTGCCACCCATTCTACTTTTAGAAATCCTAGGAACTACCAGTAAACCTGCAGTCTGAGAGCGAAGGGCTCTGTTAGGAACATATGGAACAATCAGGTCTCTTATGTATGATGGAGCTAGATTATTAAGAGCTTTATATGTCAGAAGGAGGATCTTGAATTTTAAATTCTAGATCTCACTGGGAGCCAGTGAAGAGAAGCTAAAACAGGGGAAATGTTATCTCTTCTTTTAATATTCATCAGAATCCTAGCAGTAGCATTTGGACTAACTGAAGACTTTTAATTGTATTCTGTGGACTACCTGATAATTAAGAGTTACAGTAATCCAACCTTGAAGTAACAAAGGCATGGACTAGTTTTTCAGCATCACTCCTGGACAGGATGGGTCTAATTTTTGCAATATTCCTAAGGTGAAAAAAGGAAATCCTAGAGACTTCTTTAATGTGAGATGTAAATGACATATCTTGGTCAAAAATTACACTGAGGTTCCTTGCTTTATTACTGGAGGCTAATTTAATGCCGTCCAGGATGAAAGGTTGACTAGTAGTTTCTTTTTCAGAGCTTTTGATCAAAAGACGACAACTTCTGTTTTATCAGAATTCAGAAGCAAGAAGTTTAGAGTCATCCAAATTTTTATGTCTTCCAGACATGCCAGTAGTCTAGCTAACTGATTGGTTTCATCAGGATTTATGGATAGATATACAGACGTGGACAAAATTGTTGGTACCCTTCATTAAATCAAAGAAAAACTCATAATGGTCACAGAAATAACTTTAATCTGACAAAAGTAATAATAAATAAAAATTATATAAATGTTGACCAATGAAAGTCAGACATTGCTTTTCATCCATGCTTCAACGGAATTATTTAAAAAATAAATGCATGAAACAGGCCTGGACAAAAATGATGGTACCCACAACTTAATATTTGGTTGCACAACCTTTTGAGGCAATCACTGCAATCAAATGATTCCTGTAACTGTCAATGAGACTTCTGCACCTCTCAGCAGGTATTTTGGCCCACTCCTCATGAGCAAACTGTTCTAGTTGTTTCCGGTTTGAAGGGCGCCTTTTCAGATCAGGGCTCATAGAAGGCCAGTGTTTTCCTCTTAGCCCTTCTTGGGTGTTTTTAGCTGTGTGTTTTGGGTCATTTTCCTGTTGTAAGACCCGTGACCTGCGACTGAGACCATGCTTTCTGACACTGGCCAGCACATTTCTCTCTAGAATCCCCTGATAGTCTTGAGATTTCATTGTACCCTGCACAGATTCAAGACACCCTGTGTCAGATGCAGCAAATCAGCCCCAGAACATAACCGAGCCTCCCCCATGTTTCACAGTAGGGACCGTGTTCTTTTCTAGATATGCTTAATTTTTCCGTCTGTGAACATAGAGCTGATGTGCCTTGACAAAAAGTTAAATTTTTGTCTCATCTGTCCGCAGGACATTCTCCCAGAAGCTTTGTGGCTCGTCAGCATGTAGTTTGGCATACTCCAGTCTGTTTTTTTTTAATGATTTGTCCTCTCCTTGTTCGTCTCCCATTTAGCCCTCTTTGGCTCAAACAGCGAAGGATGTTCCGATCTGACACTGATGTTCCTTGAGCATAAAGTTCAGCTTGGATCTATTTTGAAGTCTTTCTAGGCTCTTTTGTTACCATTTGGATTATCCGTCTCTTTGATCTGTCATCAATTTTCCTCCTGCAGCCACTTCCAGGGAGGTTGGCTACAGTCCCATGGATCGTACATTACTGAATGACATGTGCAGCTGTAGTCACAGAAACATCTAGCTGCTTGGAGATGGTCATATAGCCTTTACAGTTAACATGCTTGTCTATGATTTTCTTTCTCATCTCCTGAGACAACTCTTTCCTTTGCTTCCTCTGGTTTATATTGAGTGTGGTACACACCACGTCACCAAACAACACAGTGACTACCTGGAGTCCTATATATAGGCCCACTGAGTGATTACAGGATTGTAGACACCTGGGATGCTGATTAGTGGACATACCTTGGATTAACATGTCCCTTTGGTCACATTATTTTCATTCTTTTCTAGGGGTACCATCATTTTTGTCCAGGCCTGTTTCATGCATTTATTTTTTAAATAATTCCGTTGAAGCATGGATGAAAAGCAATGTCTGACTTTCATTGGTCAACATTTATATAATTTTTATTTATTATTACTTTTGTCAGATTAATGTGACCATTATGAGATTTTCTTTGATATAATGAAGGGTACCAACAATTCTGTCCACGTCTGTAGCTGTGTATCATCTGTGTAACTATGGAAATTTATCCCATGCTGCCTAATTATTTCACCAATAGGATGCATATATATATATATATATATAGTAAAAAGAATCGGCCCAAGCACTGAACCCTGTGGTACTCCGCAAGTAACTATTGACGTTGAGGAAGATTTATCATTTACCTGAACAAACTGAAATCTGTTTGACAAATAAGATTTAAACCAGCCTAGTGCTGTTCCTTTTATACCGACACTTTGAAGCCTTTCTATGAGAATATTGTGATCGACAGTGTCAAAGGCAGCACTGAGATCTAACAGGACCAGAATGGTCACCAGTCCATTGTCTGAGGCTATGAGAATATCATTAGTAACCTTCACCAGAGCTGTTTCAGTGCTATGATGAGCTCTAAAGCCTGACTGAAACTTCTCAAACAGCTCATTATTGTTTAAATGCTCACATATCTTGTGTGTCACTATTTTCTCAAGAATTTTAGATAAGAAGGGAAGATTAGTTATCGGTCTATAGTTAATTAAGTCGTTTTGATCAAGAGATGGTTTCTTAAGTAGAAGTTTAATTACAGCAATCTTAAACCTCTGTGGTACATATCCATTGAATAAGGATAGATTCATTATATCTAAAATGGGAGCAGCGATCAGAGGGAAAACTTATTTTAAGAGTTTAGTTGGGATTGGGTCTAAAATGCAAGTTGAAGGTTTAGATGAAGCTAATAATTTTAGTACATCAGAAAGTTTGGCTGCATTAAAGCAGTTTAAGCATATATTAGGTTCAACCATTTTTGATGCTGCCTCATTAACTTGGGAGGAAGCAAGCATATTGAGAAGGTTCCCAATTGTCTTATTTTTTATAGAGTCTATTTTATTTATAAAAAATTGCATGAAGTCGTCACTACTAAGAGCTTGGGGAATGGTTGGCTCGATAGAGCTATGATCCTGTGTGAGTTTGGGAACTGTATTAAAAAGAAACCTAGAATTATTTTTATTATCTTCGATTAAAGATTAATAATATGCTGTTCTAGCTGTTCGAAGGCTCTTTTTATATAACAATAGACTATTTTTCCACACTAAATAGAAATCCTGTAAATGCGTGGAGCGCCATTTTCTCTCTAGTTTTCTAACATTCTTCTTCAGGGTACGTAGCTCTGACTTAAACCAGGGAGCTAATCTTCTATGGCTGGCCCCCTTCTTTTTCAGTGGGGCAACTTTGTCTATTGCCAGACGCAGGGAGGAATTAACGCTATGAACTACAACGTCAAGTTGTGAGGGGTCACGAGTTAAATCACTGTTTTCTATTATACTTTTATGTACTGAGGAAATTAAAGTTGGAAGAGCTTCTTTAAAATTTGCTACAGCATTGTCTGATAACGTTCTAGTATAATGAAGTTTTCTTTCAGGTTTGATATGAGCCATTAGAGTAAGTTTAAAAGTGATAAGGAAATGATCAGACAGGATAGGGTTATGTGGAAAGACTGTTATTTCTTCACAGTCAATGCCATAAGTCAACACAAGATCTAAGGTGTGGTGGCCACGATGGGTTGGTCCCTGCACATTTTGAGTAAAGCCTATTGATTCTCAGATAATGTTAAAAGCTGTATTTAGACTATCACTTTCACGATCAACATGGATATTGAAGTCTCCGACTATAATGACTTTATCAGTGTTTAAAAGTAAGTCAGATAGAAAATCTGAGATCTGATCTAAAAATTGAGAATAAGGGCCTTGTGGACGATATAAGACTACGAATAAAAGTGGCTTTACTGCTTTGTTATGTGTATGAGGAAGGCTAAAGATTAAATGCTCAAAGGAACTGTAACCATTATTTTTTTGGAGATTAATTAGTAAATCTGAATGAAAGATGGTGGCTACTCCACCTCCGCGACCAGTACTTCGAGGGACACTAAAGTTTAAGTAGCTAGGGGGAGTTGACTCATTTATTGTGACATGGTCCTCTTACTGCAACCATGTCTCTGAAAGACAAAACAAATCAACATTATTTTCACAAATTAAGTAATTTAGTAAGAGTGTTTTGGAGGGGAGAGATCTTATGTTTAGTAAACCACATTTCATTGATTTATTTTTCTGTTCAGTCAGAGTTGTATTTTGTTTATGAGATTTTTATACTTTGCTCTAGTAGCATAAAGTTTTAATTCATTAGTTTTGGGCAGTGGACGGGATACTGTCTCTATAGGGTAGTGGTTGGGTGGCAGTCCCTGTTCCCTGAGCTGGACTGGTTGTCACGGCTTTGGGGAACTAAAGATAACCCTATCAATGTTCCTGGAAAGAAGCAAAGCTCCGTCCAGGGTGGGATGGATGCCGTCTCTACGTAACAGTCCAGGTTTTCCCCAGAAGGCTCCCCAGTTATCAATGTAGCCCACGTCGTTTTCTGGACACCACCTTGACAACCATAGGTGAAACGAGAGCACACGGCAGTACATGTCATCGCTAGTACGATCAGGCAGGGGACCAGAAAAAATTACAGAGTCAGACATCTTTTTGGCAGCCCTACACACGAAGCTACGCTAATTTTAGTGACCTCCGATTTCCGTCGCCAGGTGTCATTGCCACCAGCATGGATAACGATCCTGCTATACCGTCGTTTGTTCTTGGCCAAAAGCTTCAGATGAGACCTAATGTCTGCAGCTCTGGCCCCTGAAAGGCATTTGACGGTGGTCTTTCGTGTCTCTGGAGCCACGTTCCTAACTATGGAGCTGCCAATTACAAGAATCTGCCTCTCCAGCTTGCGGGTGTGTCGCTGAGCGGGGCGAACCTATTGTTCAGAGAAAGGGGCTGGAGGTTGGCCCGAGGGCTGGGATCTGGCGCTAGGCTTCCTATGAACCGCCACCCAGCTCGCCTCAGATCCCGTCTGCACAGGAGCCGTTGGAGGACGGCTAAGGGGTCCTGTCCTAATTGACTCCGCGCTAGCTACTGCTGGGCCTGGCTGTTCTACAGCGTGGAGCCGGGCCTCTAGCTCAGAAACCCTCGCCTCCAAGGCTACAAAAATGCTGCACTTATTAAATGTTAAATGGGTATGAAGTTCAAAATTTGTACATAAAATTAGCTGAAAATGGTAATTAAAATAATTACAATTTCCTTGTTTCTTTGTATTTTCTTATGATAGACTCCTCTTTTTAAGTAAAACCTCGGGGAGGTGCCATTTCTTAATTTGACAGAGCAACTGCTTTTATTGTATAACATTTTTACTGCATCACAGAATAAGGATCTAAAGCCGAATCTATGAAGGCAGATAAAAATGAATTTGTGATTGAGAGAGTCAAATGCTTTGTAGAAGTCTAGGAATAGTATATAATTGCCGTCTGATAGAAGGTAAGAGTAGTCTAAAATATCTAAAACTAGAAGGATATTATTTGAGACGTGTCAGTTTAGCAGAAATCCAGTTGTGTTTCTCCAATTATAGGACTGATTTAAGCCTCTTAGCAAAAACAGATGTCAGTATCTTATAGTCATTGTTTAGAAGGCAAATAGAATTCCAGTTATCAATAAGAAGAATATGTTTTTTGGGTTTGGGGAAAAGGGTGATTACTCCTTGGTTGGTGGAAGAGTGCCTTTATCTATACTTTCTAGGACTAAGTGTGCTAGAAATGGAGCAATTTGCTCACTGAAAGACTTATAGAACTCCCTCGCCAAGCCATCTGGTCCTTGAGATTTGTTGTTTAACGTATTTATAGAGTTAAGAATTTCGTTAACGGAGATAGGGGAATCACATGTATCACGACTGGTTGTGTTTATCCGTTTTCCAATGACATCGTCTAAGAATTGGTCAATGTTTCCATCAGAGACATAGACTATAAAGTTTACTGTAAAATGTGCTTACATGTTTGGCAATGCATTTTGGTGCGGAAATTATTTGGCCGTTCCTATTTAACTGTTGTAGTTTATTTGATTTAGCCCGATGCAAGAATTACATTCACCTTCCTCTAACCATCTCAGTCGTGATCTAATAAAGGCAATTTGTGTCCTATTTTTTTAGATATTTTTGTCTTGTAAACAAGCCAAGTTTAATTTGTCATCTGATAAATCTGCTAGGTTTATTTTGGATATAGATATGATCTCTTCAACCATTTTATTTTCTTCTGCTTTTTTAATTTATTCAATTCTGAACTATATTTCCTGAGAAATTTTGCAGCTTCATATTTAAAAAGCTCCCAATTATTCCCAAAACTATTTTCCATTTTAGTTTTATTAAAATAAAAAGAGAGGGTTTGCATAATTTTTTCTTTTACAGTGACTAAGTATTGAATAATGAATTGTTTAGGATCCAATAGGTTTTCCTATTTTCTTGAGACCTGTGTCCAGATAATTTGACAGAGAGATAGATGGCTTTATGATCAGTGAGCGGAGTAGGAAGGAAATTAACTAAAAAATTAGGCAATTGGACACTAACCAATAATATATACGAGACCGTTTAGAACCAGAATTATAACTCCAAGTGAAGGCTAAATCTGTTGGAAATGTTTCTCTCCAGATTAATTTTATCTTTGCACAAATGAAGACAGTTCAATTTGGGAGTAGAGGAATTAGATGAACATCTGTCAATTTGGCAATTTTGCACCATATTAAAGTCTCCTCCTATAATAATGAGAGCGTTAGGATATTTGTTTAAGCCATCAGTTATTTCATTCTAAATTTCTGTTAAATGCTCACAGTTTTTACTTCTTGAATTGTAACCATAAATGTTGATAATAATAAGATAAGTGTTTTGATATGATGAATATGATGATCATTACTACAAAGTGTCCCTAACTGTCACATTTGTATGAAAGTATATCACCTTCAAGAAGAAAAAGTCTGTATTCAGTCCTTTTGAGAAAACAAACAAGGCTTTACGTTTTGTGGCATTTTTTAACCCCCTGGCATTTAAGGAACCTAAAGATAAACCGATATTGAAAGCCGAAATAGGAAGTATAAGAGTGTTGTGGTGTGTCAAGGCTATGCACCAGTGCTTACATTATAGTTGGAAATGTTCTATATATGTAAAGAGATTGGAACTCTTTTTTTCTTTTTTTATATATAGAACCATCGATCCATCCATTTTCTTAACCGCTTAATCCTTTATGGGTCGCGGGGATGCTGGTGCCTATCTCCAGCTGTCAACGGGCGAGAGGCGGGGTACACCCTGGACCATCACAGGGCAGGACAAACAACCATTCACACACTCACACCTAAGGACAATTTACAGTGATCAATTAACCTGACAGTCATGTTTTTGGAATGTGGGAGGAAGCCAGAGTACCTGGAGGGAACCCACGCATGCATGGGGAGAACATGCAAACTACATGCAGAAAGACCCTGGGCTGGGATGCGAACCCACAACCTTCTTGCTGCAAGGCAACAGTGCTAACCACTGCACCACCGTGCAGCCCGTATATATAGAACCATTTTAGAACAATCGAAGTCCTGGAACGATTGGACAATTTACAGTGATCAATTAACCTGACAGTCATGTTTTTGGAATGTGGGAGGAAGCCAGAGTACCTGGAGGGAACCCACGCATGCACGGGGAGAACATGCAAACTCCATGCAGAAAGACCCTGGGCTGGGATGCGAACTCACAACCTTCTTGCTGCAAGGCAACAGTGCTAACCACTGCGCCACCGTGCAGCCCGTATATATAGAACCATTTTAGAACAATCGAAGTCCTGGAACGAAGAGGAACTTATCTCCAAAACGTTGTATAAAGCTGTAACGAAATGAACCTCTGGGGAATGTAGAACCAAGTCTCAGCAGCAGATGTCCTCAACAGCAGGTTGTTAGGTTTCGCCAGGAAGCTTGATCTCTTTGCCGCTGATGTAGGCCTGGGGTAAACGATCTTCCCCTGTAGTCTTGCAGCGTTGACCAATGGGTAGAGTGGTGCTCTTTTTTTCCCGATCCGCTGGGCATGGATCCTCTGCGAAGCGAAGATGGCTTTGTTACAGAAATGTGTTGTTTTTCGCGGCTTCCCACACTGCGTCTCGGTATGATCTGTGAGAGAACCGTATGATGATCCCCCTTGCTCTGGATGCATTCTCGTTCATTTTTCCCAGACGGTGTGCGACAATAATCATGTCAGGCATTTTTTGTTTTCCTTCTGGGAAAATTTTTTGGCAGATTCATGTTACTTCTTGTTTCAGGTTTTCTTTGGTGATAGTTTCTGACACCCCGTGGAGTTTCAGGTTCCAGCGTCTTGAGTAGCGTTCTGCCTCAGTGAGTTGTTGTTGCAGCGAAAGAGTGATGTCGCCGTCTTTTTTTATCTTGCCCTCAATCTTGTCAACTCTTGTCTTTACGCTTTTAATTTAATCAAAAGCAAAGTCCATCGACTTCTTCATGCCTTCCATATTCAGTGTATTAGCATTAATAAGCTTTTCCATTGCATCAAACAGGGAGTTGATCAGGGTTGATGGAACAGCAATGACCTGTTTATCGCGTCCACACATGTCTTCACCTTCGTTCTTAGCAAGTAGAGCCTTTATTTGAGCTTGTTCTTTGCAAGGGGTTCCTTCAATTGAGAGGGGTAAGGGGAGGAAATCTTCCTCTTCTAGGGTCAAACCTTGGTTTTCGGTCGTTTTGGAGTACTTGTGTCCCACGCTAATAATGGTGCTAGTGGTAGCAGCCAGGTTCTTGTTTTCTTTCAGACCTCTTTTTCTATCTCGAGAAAACATCTTGTTGTTAAAGTGGTTTCTGGTGAAAAGAACACTCGTGTAGCATCCAGAATTAGTTTTTACGCCTTAAAATATTACATTCGGTGCTGCAGGTTGTGTAGGAGTGTCTGCTCAGTCCGCCATCTTGAACGCCTCCTCGCCGGCGGGGCCCCTTCGACGGACTTAAGCCGTCATCGCATTCGGCTCCTCCCCTAAATGAAGCCGGCCTCGATACTCGCTTTGTGGAAACGTCCCCTCCACTGCTTGACACACGTTTCATAGCCTTGGAACACATTTTAACATCACTAAAAATGATCAACTGTGTGCATACGGGATATTTTTTGGATAAAAGGGAAAGTATTTCACTTCTGACTTTAAAACAAAGTATTGAACCAAGTAATTTTATTTTGGTCAGTCATCTTCAAAGATATGTAGAAACTAAAATTAATACAGTAATGGTTCAAAATGCTGTTTCCCTTGGGCTGGATATGGCTTGGTTGAGTGTTGTGTTTTTTCTTCTGTACTTTTTCTGAGTTCACTTCTGCACTACAGGTAAGTATTGTCAAATTCTTTTTAAACATGTTTTCTCTTATTACACTACTTAATACAGTAATCTTTAAATTCCTTTTGACATTGAAAAAAGATTTCATGTGTGTAGGTGGACTGACACAGTAACATAATCTGCAATCTACTCTGTGTAAAGTACTTTCAAGTGTTAAGGTTTTAGTTTGAGCATGATTGCAAAAGTGCCAACACCTGCAAAGAGTAAATGAGCTTAGTTTCATATAATTTCCTTCCTTATTCTCATCTACTGACCAATAAACTTTTAGAACAATTACAACATATATTTGAATAGCAAAAGTCACTTGTATCATGTAAAATGTGCAAGAGTGTCTTCCTGTGTTACACAGGAGAGTCTTCCTGTGTTTGCAGACTCAGCTGTGAAGTCTCTTTAGTTGCGCACAGCAAACATGGCTGCTCGCAAGTTCTGTCCCAGTACATATGGAGCGCCAAAGTGCTCAAAATGAAATAAATAAAACCCTATGATATATATACGTTATATAAACGTTTACATATACGTATAAATATTAGACAAATATTGTATGTGACAATGAAATTATGAAAAAACTCAACTCATTTAAAAGTTTAAGCTAATTATGAAATATTTGTCCTTTTTATACAATAATGAATTTAATTACATTTTTGGATTTTGTGACTTGAGACTTGACTTGAAATTTTTTTGAAAGACTTTGACACCAAAGACTTGGGACTTGACTCAAACTTGAACCTATTTGCTTAAAAAGACTAAGGGCTTGATTTAACGGTTGGCGCTTGTTAAAACCCATGCAAAGTGCCCAGCGTCACCAAAATAGGCTGAGGCTGCTCTATCAACATGGTGCAGAGAGCATTGCGCCTGTTAAACCCCCAATCCATTTAGCGCTTTTGGTCTTGATGGATATGCAATCTGGGCGTTTCTGTAAGAAGAAGCAAAATGTTGCGAGGAGAATAGGTAATATACTGATATCCTGATATGAATTGCTCACGCAATCTTATTAAATCACCTGCAAATTAAAGACAACCCACTCGTGCAATTATTTAGCCCCAGAGTTATAATAGTTTTCAAATTGTAATTTGTTTTAGTTTTGACTGATGAGTTCAAATCCTATTTTGGTTTTAGTTAGTTTTTAATATTTGTTAGGTAGTTTAGTTTTAGTTTTTTGAAAATGCTTAGTTTCGATTTAGTTTTTATTAGTTTCAGTTTTAGTTGTAGTATTTACGTTAAATAAGTTGTGTACTAGGGCAAGACAAAAAAAAGAAAAAATGTATAACAAAATCTCAGAAAATAATGAGCCAGACTAACAACCATACAAATCAGGCGAGTATAAAAGAAATATGGCACACAATAACAGCACCTGTGCATTAAAAAGCCAAACATTTAATGCAGGTTCTACAGTTCTATAAATAACACAACAAAACAAAAGCCAAGCTACCTTAAGTACTATGATGATTTTGATGATTTTGCACATTTGCGCTTTCTATCAAGCTTTGCCGACATGACGCAAGGCAGACCACAGGTATTATTTGTCCACCGACACAGCGGCTATGCACTCAACCAACACAAGCTACACAGCTCCGGTGTAACACCGGCTTCCATTGCTGTTTGCAGTCGCAGTGTTATGTTAGCTTACTTATTTGTTGCTGTAGCTCACCTGTTATGAAGTTTTTGCTGCAGACTGTTTAATCATCCTTTTAATCGCTTCTTCTGATAGCTTGCAATCCAAAAACGCCTTTTATTTCCTTGAAAGGGAGCTAGTCGATGGGATTGTATCAAATTTTCCCGTTCTGTTGATTTTATCCAGGCAATTGTGCAACTAAAAAGGCACAAAACAGATGATCACATCGGTTTCTGGTGACTTCTAGACTTTATGAGGCACTGTATGAAACAAAAACACAGTCATTACAGTTTCAGTTCATTTTAGTTTTGTTTCAAATTCTCGTTTTTTTATTTTTATTTCAGTTAACAGTTACTTCTAGTTTTGTTTCGTTAATGACACTGTTTAGCGCCACACGCAATTTTGCGGTCATAATCATGTTTAACCCAATACTTACAGTCTTAAACATCAATTATATCAAAGTTGCGCACTTCTGTGTAATTTCACTCATACCGTGGCAGTGATCCTCTTAACAAGTGAGAGTGTCTCTGTGTAGGCCAGGGGTCTCCAACCCTGGTCCTCGAGAGCTACTGTCCAGAAGGCTTTAGATGCAACCCTGCTCCAACACAGCTGATGCAAATAATAGAATCACTTCTGCAGCATGCCATCAAGTTTGAAAAGGGCCTGGTAATGAGCAATTCATTGGATTCAGCTGTGTTGGAGCAGGGATGCCACTAAAACTTGCAGGACATTGGCTCTCCAGGACCAGTGTTGGAGACCCCTGTAGCCATTTGTGCGAGAGCTGAAGAACAGTCAGATTGCTAGATTAAAAAATGAAGCCATCCCAACCCGCTGTCTGTTCTATACAGTAGGTAACACCTTCTATTGCCATATTTTTCAAACCAGAAACGTAGGTTGAGTAAAACTCTGGAAGGGAGTGAGTTGCTCTTTAAGTAAATACCTGTGACTCTCAAATCTAAATATCATCTTCAAAATTACATTACCCATACTCTATTGTAAAAATATCTTCAATCTGTAGGAGTGAATCTTTGAAATGATGCTATCTGAACTGAACTTTTTGACATTTCTGTAGTTTTACAAACAACTTCCGCTCATTCGCTCATGTTTCACTCGATATATGTCACATAAAAGAAACATTCTCTTTCTTGGTACAGCGGAACTTTGTAAGTTCCGATGAACTTATCTCAGTGAAGTGAATCAGAATTGGGACACATGCTTCAATATAAATTTATGCTCTTTAAAATCACACAACACAGGCATCAGCATATATGACAAAATAGGTAAAAGTGTGACAGATGCTTTATGACTGCAGCGTTTCTTGTTTGTCTTCCTGTCTGTAGTACACTGACTATGTTCGATACGTGGAGCCATGTTTCAGAGGAACACTGGTGCAGGCTGACTTAGACAACAGAGAGGTAAGGTCATTATCATCTCTGCTGAGATTTAACAATCGTGTACATAAACACACATACACAAACTCACACACACGTATCTCCTGAGGTCAGTCTCATGACCTCATTCTAATGACAGGACAAAGAGTGACTCTGACCTGCAAGGGGTGGGGAAGGGGTTATTCATCTTTAGTGGTAATTAAGTTAAAGGTGGAAAACTCCAGAGATAGAGAGAGGCTGACTGATATTTGTTTTTTAAAGTCAGAATTTTTTTTATTTGGTCGCCAATGGCTGATATCTAGAGTCGGTTATTAAGGTTGATATCCAAGGCAGATATATATACTTTTTAGCGGCACATTGATTGTGAAAGACAAGTGAACACTCTGTGTGCAATATAAATTAAAAAGTAAATAGAACTCTTTAAATATTTATTGAATTTCAAATATAAGACATTATAAAAACAAACTCAAAATGGTAACCTGAGTTGAAATGGTTTCAGACAACTAGAAAATTAAACAGATTCAAGTTTCTTTAAGTATACAAAAAACATACATTCAAACAGTAACCAGAATAATGGTGCAAATAGCTGGTTTAGGTAGAATCTGGACTTACAGTATCAAAGAAAAATCACCACAAAGTAAAGCACACTACCACATCCTAGTAGAAAAAAAAAATAGAAAAAAAAATATTGTGCAGTCAAAGATTAAACACCAACTTAAGAGTAAAATTTGAGTGGGCTTGCTCACGATGGTTCTGAGTGTATGGAGGCCCTTCTTTCAGTCTAGTAGTGGCTGCAGCTGGCCACACAGTTGCCTAATCTTTTTTAATAACGGCTTTTTAAAGCAAATTTCGGCCGGTGGCCGATTATAGAAACATTTTTATGTATATCGGCCATCTCAATTCAATTCAATTCAGTTTATTTATATAGCGCCGTTTCACAACAGATTTCATCTCAAGGCACTTTACAAGAAGAGTTATTACAATACAATGTTTAATTTAGAAATTAGAGAACCACAGAAGATTGCGTCGTGTAATTATCAGCAATCCCTCACACTGAGCAAGCACGAAGCGACAGTGGAAAGGAAAAACTCCCTTTTAACAGGAAGAAACCTCCGGCAGAACCAGGCTCAGCACAAGCGGTCATCTGCCGAGACCGTCTGTGGTTTGGAGAATACAGAACAGAGACACAGAACAGAGACACAGAAAGAACAAAACAACTGATGCAGAAGTTTGTTGCAGGACGTGGAGAACTTTCCATCACTGCAATGCCATCTTAGTCAGGGTCGTCAAGCAGGGCGGGTCAGGGACACCTACTCTAGGAAGAGACTAAGAGAAAACAGGTTAGCGCTTGAATTGACAGCACATCATGCAGTTGGGGAGAAGTAGGAGAGAAAGTAGGAACAGACCCTAATAATGTCCTCCACAGCCTAGCCTAAAGCAGCATAGCTACTAGCATTAACCTGTCTCCTAGCTACTAGGAGACCTAGCTACTAACACTTTCTACCTGGCTTACATTAACCTATCTCTACCTAGCTACTCTACCTCTTCCTAGCTTTTGATACTCTACCTCACTACTAACATTAACCTGTCTCCTAGCTACTAGGAGACCTAGCTACTAACACTCTCTACTTGGCTTACATTAATCTATCTCTACGTAGCTACTCTACCTCTTCATATCCCTTCCTAACTTTTGACACTTTACCTAGCTACTAACATTAACCTATCTCTTCCTAGCTACCTGTCTAACCTGTCTCTAACTACCTATTAACATATCTCTAACTGTAAGCTTTGTCAAAGAGGAAAGTTTTAAACCTAGTTTTAAAGATATACAAATTGTCTGCTTCACGAACCAACCCTGGGAGCCTGTTCCATAGGAGGGGAGCCTGATAGCTGAAAGATCTGCCACCCATTCTACTTTTAGAAATCCTAGGAACTACCAGTAAACCTGCAGTCTGAGAGCGAAGGGCCCTGTTAGGAGGGCTCAAAGACAAAAGTTAAACAACCATTCACGCACACATCATTTCTATTGGGAGTTTACTGAAACCAGTTAACCTAGCATGTCTATTTGTACACTATGAGAGAGGACATGCCCCCTCCTTGTACAGGAAGCTTAAGGCTATGGCTAAATACACTAGTGTTAACTGTGATAGTGATACAGTTTGTCATGTAAATCATCATCTTCTCTAAAACACAGACTAAATAAAACTGAATAGAACAAGTATTGTCATAGCTGAAACACAGTATCCACCATATGGCCAGTGGGGAGCAGCATGTTGTAAGCGTTGCTCCTGTTAATACGTTATTCACAATTTCTCTTTCAGCACTTTAAGCTGTTGGTGGACGAGTTGCATGTTAAAGGAGAAGCGAAAATAAAGAATGCAATGAAGGAATCCTTTAAGATCCTAAATGAGGTTTGTTTACTTTAATATTTTCATGATGCGTTATCATTCAAAAAAAGAATATCTGAATGATAAGTTTTAATGATCATTGTGTTTTTCGACATCTGTGTGTTTGTATACAGGCAAGGATGAATGGTCAGGGCAGCATGTGTAACCAGGCCATCATGCTGATTACAGACGGAGCCATGGAGGACTTTGAGACTGTCTTTGAAGAATTTAACTGGCCAGAGCGCAGGGTAAGATCTAAGAATATATGTTTATATCTTTATTAGTGGTTACTGTGGTTTTAATTCAGAAGTTATGAATGAGAAAACAAGAGAGATGAAAGAAAAAAGATAGGCAGGAGAGGTAGGAGTGTGAGTTGACGAAACAAGAGAGGAAGGAGAACAAAGAGAACACAAGAAAGCATTCCAGTCCTCATCGTCCACAGGACAGCAGAGAGGTCGAAAAAAAAGAGCAACATTGACGAAACAAACCAAATAATATGAACTAAGAACTACACATCCACATCAAACAAAAATGGGTATGTAAATACAACAACAATGTCACCGAAAAGCTCTTGGCACCAATTATTCAAGATCTACTGATTATAACCTAGACCCAAGAATATATCTGTGGACACCGGAGTCCACACACCTATGTGTGTGTGTGAGAATGCTGGTGCATATAAGGTTTATGAGTGTTTTATAGCTGATGTGAGGAGCCATCAATGCGTCCTACAGGACTCAACGGCGGACCTCAGCCCCCCAAGAGAGGATCAGAAAAAAGCCCCAGACGAACATCCAGCAGCTACAATGCAGGGGCCCAGGAAGCCGCAGCGACGTGCCCATGGGCTCCGCTGGCAACTGGCTGGCACCTTGACACTAAGATCTAACAAATTCCGAGTCCATATCCTGCCCCCTGCAGAGCACTGAGACCAGGCCACCACCCAAGGCCATAAAAAAACACCAATGAACTAACCAAGCATGAATCCCACAGAACAGGCAGCGGAAAACGTCAGATCCATACCCTGCCAAGCCATTGAAGGGCACCACCCAACAATTCAAAAATGGGGCCCCCAAAAGAGGTGACCCAACCAACAAAAGAAAGCACGTCACATCGGACGCCCAACACACCGCTCTACCCAGGGCCGGCCAGACATGCAACAATGACTAACCCTAGAGCCCCCAGCCCCAGACATTGAGAGCCACCAGTGCACCAGCGGACAGGGGCATCAGTCACTGGCAGGGACTGACGTAAGGGAAATAGACCCCCCCTTTAGATGTAGGGCCTGAGATGCGCCAGGCGAGAGGGCAACCGAGGACCCAACCTGACAGGTAGACAGAGACACGCATGCACAGTCATATGTTACCTCCCTCTTACGCACATACATTTTCACCAGCACACCAAGACACCGAAGAAAGGAAGTTGTACACTCACACATATGTCCCTTACATACTCTATACTCCCAGGTCCAGGTACCGATGCCCCAGTAGAGAAACCTGCCCCTGCACCAGAGAGACAAACTCCTACCTTCTAGGATGGAGACAAGCAGACTGCCAAAGCCCCTACAGTGGCAAAGCAGCCCACCAGCCCAGGTCCCCGACCAGACAACCTGATTTACATCCCCGACCCCTGATGGTCGTTAGTGAACAGGGGCATGGAAAACCACTGTAGCCTCCCTCCTCCTTCTCAAATGTGTTGTTGATGCGTGTTGCGTATTGTTGTGCATGTGCATTTAAAACGGAGGGGTGGTATATAGGAAGGCTGCCCCCACACCCCCATCCCCCACCCCGAACCTTCAGTGTCTAAATGCAGTTAAACAATGACCACTGGCACCAGAGGTGAGGCTCATTCAAGGGCTCCTCCTCTGGAGCTGAAAAGAGTGCCCACGGCAAGGTTCCTACATGTATGTATCTCATGAAAATGTTATAAGTGACAGTGTCAGTCTGTACAATAAAATTGGGACACAGGGCACCACGGGATAGAGAATCGGCCCAGAAAGAAAGAAAAAAAACGCGCATATGCCAGCCACTGGCCGACCACAACCCCCACCGGCCAGCAACGGCAGCAGAGGCACCCCACCCACCCAGGAGCAGCGTGGCCACCAGGCCAGTAACCCATGTCCGCCAGTGCAACCCCCATAAGGCTCTAAATGATGTCGTCAGGAGTTACCACAGTCACGAAATTCCCACCCCAGGTGGGGGCTGTGGCACCTAGCGCCACATCCGCCAAGTGGTCCAACCCCCACATCAGCAACAATGTCCCATACGACAAAACCAAGGGCCCCCTCACCCCTACTGGTAATGGAGCTGATCAAGGGAGCCCAGAGATTAATCCGATGCGGAGACAGAGGCCATCTCACGACCAATGTGGTACAGCAAGAAATTTCTGTACTGATTAATATTAAGAGCATTTTTAATATTTCAGTTCAGGACGATAGTTTTCTTAGCGATGCAAAAGGCAATGTGGACTATTGGCATTGACTTTGTGTCTATGGTTACATCATTTAAATTTCCTATCAAGCAAACTGAGGGAAAAGGAGGGATATTACATTTTAGACACTTTGATAGGTCCTCACATATCTGGCACCAAAATCTCTGAACAGGACGACAGAACCAAAGCAAAGGAATATAATCATCCATTATACTGCTTGTACATTGTAAGCAGGTATTAGATGACATAAACCCTATCTTGAACATCTGTTGAGCTGTAAAGTGTACTCTGTGAAGGTTTTTGTATTGTATTAATTGTAAATTATGATTTTTAGTTATTTTGAAGGTTCTTACATTTAAGACAGCAATATGAGGGGATTGAGATTAAGAAAATCTAAAACACTAACTGGTAATTCAACTGTATTCAGCCTAAATCTATCATTGTAATAGTTTTAATTGGTTGATATTTTAAGAATTGATTCTTGTTATTCCATATTGTGTAACTAATGTATTAAGGATAAAGTTTGTTCCCTCAAGTATGTGTTCCAGGTATTCAATTAATTTACAACTACACTCTGGAAAAAGAATCATACATTCTTATGCAAGATTTCCCGGTTATTCCAGAAGGGTGTACGTCTGCATGGGACTAGTGAGGGCTCTGTCATTTTTAGTAATTCCCACCAAGCTGTCAAAGAGGATCTGATATTGGTGCCTTTAAACCATTCATGTTTTTTTATTTGACATAATAAATATAAGGTCTGAAATTAATAACGACCGATGCTGATACCGATTTTCTAAAAAATTTGGTCACCAATGGCCAATATCCAAGGTCGACATATATACTTTTTAACAGCACATTGCTTGTGAACGACAATTGAAAACTCACTGTGTGCGATATAAATTAAAAAGTCAATAAAACTCTTGAAATACTTATTGAAAGTCAAATATAAAAACAAACTCGAAAAAGTAACCTGAGTGCAAATGGTTTCAGAACAATAAATAAAACAGATTAAAATTTCTTTAAGGATACAAAATAAAATACTTTTTTTTGGCAGGATGTATTTGTTATAAGCTGTATCTATTCAAAGGTATTTCTGACGTTTTCTTGTGTATACAGACCCAATTCTGTTGAAACAACAGGAAAACTTACTAATAAACTTATTTTTTGTAATATTTGTATGGCCCATCTATTTTTTTTAACCTAAAACGCTATTTCTGGCAACGGTGTTGTGTTGATGTAGATAAAATACAAATCAGCTTAGTTCTAGGTTCTTCCAAAGACTCTCAGGAGTTTAGTTATCTGGGGGTGTTGTTCACAAATTAGGGAAAAATGGAACAGGACACTGATGGGTGGAATTGGTTTGGTGTCAGCAGTGAAGTGAGCGCTATACTAGTCCGTCGTGGTAATGAGAGAACTGACCCGAAAAGGTCAGGTATTTACAGGTTGGTCTATGCTACTACCCTAATCTGTTGTCACAAGTTCTTGGTAGTGACCCAAAGAACAAGATCACGAATACAAGCAGCTGAAATTAGTTTCCTGTGCAGGATGTCTGTGCTATCCCTTAGAGATAGGGTGAGAAGCTCGGTCATCCGGGAGGGGGTCAGAGTAGGGCCGCTGCTCCTCCACCTCGAGACTAGTCAGTTGAGCTAGCTCAAGCACCTAGTTAGGATGCCTCGCTGGTAAAAGCACATCTCACTGGGAGACCTAGAGAAACACCCAGGACACACTGGAGGGACTATGTTTCATGCCTGGCCTGGGAATGCTTTGGGTCTCCCCTCAAAGTGCTGGCCCACGTGGCCCAAATTGAGAGACTAATTATCCAGTGACAGTAGCTCCTGAACTACACTCCACCAGGGCCTGCAATTAATTTGCACTTTTTTTTACTGAAAATATTCTAGCCCTTGCCCCGTGTGGCTTTGGATAGATGGACGGATAGTTGAGTTTATTTTAAAAATACTTATTTAATTTCCCTGTGGGATCCATAAACCTACAACTTCCATGTTTTTTACAAACAAGAAACGGGTTTAGAATTTTAATTTTAATGCATATTTTCTCTAATTCATACAGAATCAAAGTTGTGCATACATCCTCAAAAATATATAAAATATAAGCATTTGCATAAATGATTTTTAGATACTTGAATAGAAACTACAATTTTAGTTATCAATAAGATCTTGGGATAATTCTGACTGAATATTTAATCCATCTTCTTTACAGAATTTGTAGACCCCAGGTGAGAAACATTTAATCCAGGTTTTGGAGCATTAATCCAAAAAAGTCCTATGTCATGCTATTTTATACCTTTCAAGTCTGGGATTGGCACATACCGTATATAATAAAATGTTACATTTGGTGTTACATACTATTTATCCTGAAATCTAATTTATATTCTGGGGTTATTCTTCGACAAGCAAGTAAGATGCTTGGTTTTAATAAAATTCTGCCTCCCCCACATGAGCGCCATCCTGCACATTTCAAGACGTAGCCTCCAGCCCTAGCCTGGCTGCAGCAAAGCTACATTTGCTTTGCTGCAGCCAGAAAACATAAGAAAAAACGGATGGAGAAGAACCACTATATAAAGACAGACACAAAGGTTGTGTGTCACAGTGACTAACCCTTGTCACACAGAATATAGATAACAACAGTCGGGCAGGAAATTAGATAGCCAGTCTGAAGGTGACAAATAGTACTTCTTTGATCATTTAAAGGTGCCATATGTAAGAATTTTACAGTGAATTAAGCACACAACAGTCTAATGTCCGAACCATGTTGAAAGGAAGGTTTCACTGAAACAGATTTCGATCTCAGCCGGTTAGATGGTTAGTTTTTGACATTTTAAAAACTTTGCTACTTGACGTTGTGATATTTTACAATAGGCCTATCTGACCTGCGATCATGTTTCCTGGTTCTAGGGCAAATCACATGTGAGCCGGCAGGGTTGCCAAGTCTTCAACACTAAACAGGGTAACATGAAACTGACCGGGCTAAAGGCTAACGTTGAGCTAACAATGCTTGCAGTAAAATAGACGGCTCTAAAAATATCTTAAGCTACTTTAACCACCAACTCGATATTGCGGAAAGAGATTCGAGCCATTCTGGTTATTGGACTCTTATTTAGTTAGACACAATGAAGTCCTATACCTCTTGTATAATTTCTCTGCAGGGGTAATGTGGAGATGATTCTGAAGCTAAAGATCTTCCTGGTTTCACACACTGACGAAAAACACGTTACAATGTTCTAACACACACACCCAATGTGATAAAAGCGACCAAAAGGCTGCACACGCATGTGACGCAGAAAGACGGAGAACCCTGATCCGGACCCCTCCGCTGGGGACGACCCAGTCGGAAGGATCTAGAAGCTTAGAGTGGGGTGAGCCCAGCATGTGCAAGCGCAGCTGTCAGTGGACTATGGTCTCTGAGCTGGCGGACGACTACATGGACCACGTGTTCGCCTGGCCTCCGGCCGAACTTGGACCGCTGCAGGGGGGGTTTGGATAGCTACACACCCAGTCGAGCTGTGGCCGAGGGATCATAAACACCGGCTCCTCGCCACCTCAGAGAACCTGGCGTGCCCGGCCAGTTTGAGGAGCCGGTGTTGTGCCGCAAAAGTCTAAGCTTCGCCCACCAACACACAAACTATTAAGCTGGCTCTCCATCTGTCTGCGGTTATTAAAGGTTTATAATATGACGTGATATACAGCGCGAGACATGCTGCGGTGGAGAGAGGCCTGGGTTGTCCAGAGAGGCTGTCCGGGTGAGGAAGCTGTTCTTGGCTCACTTCTCGGCTTAGCCACGGTGTTTATCAATATCCATGTCCTGCTGATGCTGTGACTCCATTCACTCAGTCACAGCATCACTGATACCCCGTCACTTGTGTTTTTTTTTTTCTCTTAGGAATTATTAATACAATATTATTTAGCTCTATTGCACTGAACTGCCTGATTTTAATGTGCAAAAAAAAAAATCATAAATAAATTGTTTTGTAAGGTAGAGTATTTCTTAAGGCTGTATGTTTGGTAGAAGTAAAAGGTACACTGATGGTTTCCAACTCATGTAGTCAACCGAAAATAATGTTCTGATTTAGAAAAGCTCACTTACCCGAATTTTTATGGATACAGTGTCTAAGCCCTCTCACCTGGCTTTTCTCACATAAATGAAGTGCACTTTTAATGTGATAATTCTGTGTATATTGAATGATTGTAAATAACAATTTCTCAAGATTTTATCAAGCATATCTTTGCATTGACATGGCTCTCTGTTAAGGTACGAGTGTTCACCTACCTGATTGGCAGAGAGATGACATTTGCTCAAAAAACCAAGTGGATCGCTTGCAACAACAAGGGTCAGTCAAGTGTGTGTGTTTGGAGGAGTGTTTGTTATGTCATACCATTCTGTGCATGAGCACAGTCATACAGATAATGATATTGTGGCTTTTCCAGGTTACTACACACATATCTCAACTCTGGCTGATGTTCAAGAAAATGTGATGGAGTATCTGCACGTGCTGAGTAGACCAATGGTCATCAACCACGACCATGATATAATCTGGACAGAAGCCTACATGGACACAGTGGTGAGCTCAGCTGGTCACCTAACATATTCACTTGAGCGTCCATCTTCCCGCACATACTGTACAACTGTTCATCATTTTCATTTTCATCTTGTTTTTCCTCTTAATGTTTTTGACTTCATGCTAATCTGTCTGCTTCCCTAAACTATAAATCGGATACATTCTCCCATAAACCTGTGGACCATCCAATCCACCCTGGCAGCTTCCTAACACAAAAGAGGTAAAGGAAAAAAAAAAACTTTTTAGCTTAAGATGAATATTTAAGGTTGTTGTCATATTGATTTCTTCAAGTTCTTTACTCTGTTCTTGGCTAAATATGAAATACTCATGCAGACTTTGCGCTCATAGTTAATTTATTCTATTAGCTTCAGGTTTAGAGCACATGTGCCAGGTAAGAAAACTGCTAGCTTGAAAACTTAATTCAAACCCTTAAATGCTGCTTCACTTTCTTTGGGTAACAGCAAAGCCTTTTGTCCTTCGGCATTCATTCATCACAGATTTCTGTCTGTCTGTCAGTGTATCTATAAATCATTGAACGGGTTAGCACCAGAGTACCTTAGAGGTCTGTTAATGTGGTACAAACCATCCATGTCACTCAGGTCCTCCAGCTCTATTGTACTGACTGTCCTTAGAACCAGAACCGAACCTGGAGAAGCAGCTTTCAGTTTCTATGTTCCCCATATCTGGAACAAACTCCTGGATGAATGCAAAGCTGCAGAAACTTTGTACACTAAGAAAATAATTTACAAGCAAATCATTGAATAATTTAATCATTAAATATTTTATTCTTTATATTCTAAAGTACCCCTGTTCTAGCAGGGCTGCAAAGGTCATAAAAGACCTAAATCAAAGGTCCCATAACCTGCTTCCCCTTCTGTTTTCTGGATAAAACATAACCTAAACATGATTAAAAATCTCAGGTTATCAGTCCTGTTCTGGTAACAGTATTATTTTGTGAATGAGAAACGTTATTTCCTTTAACTGACGCTTTTATCTATTGGCATTGAATGAATGAATGGTTCAAACATTGTTTATGTAAAGAAAGATGGGGGACAAGGGGGGAAGGATCAGATCGGGAGGAAGTACAGATTTATCTAATCCTGCCCCTGTATCACCCCATGTTGATGACATATTAATGCTGTAATACGTGTATTAAATAACATAACATAGATACACACACACAAGCACACACACATACACACATTATTTTTATATATATATCCATATATCTTGGGAATCTGACTTAGATTTGGTCAGTAATAAATAATATTAAGTAAAAGTATGAGAAGATTCCTTGTGTGTTTAATTTGACTTGTTAATTAATAAGGAGCATCAGCACACACCAAGAGTTGTATGAACTGACCTGCACACCCGAACTCAAAACAGACTTTCGTAAGGATGAACAAAGACAAAACAAAAGACATATATATATATATATATATATATATATATATATATATATATATATATATATATATATATATATATATATATATATATACGAAAACACCTCACCATGCATCCCATATCCAGCACCCTGAACCTGTACACAAGCCGTAAAGAAGGAGGCCACTGTCCAGGATGAACAATGAAGCTCCATAACTACATCAAGGACAAAGTTTCAATGGATGGATACTTTGTGATGCCTAGACTATGGCAAGATGAGGAGGTGCCGGAGGAGGAACCATAATGGGAGGACAAGCCCCTACATGGGATGTCCACCTGAAAAATAACTGAAGTTGCTTATCTCAAGAAATCCTACAAATATCTAGAGAGGGCTGGCCTACAGGACAAGAGCGGGCTCTAAGCACCAGAGTGATAAAGGCCCAGATCTACCACACCAGACAAGACCCAAGGTGTAGGCTGTGCAAAGAGTCATCTGAGACAATCCAGCACATAACAGCGGGGTATGAAATGCTGGCAGGAAAAGCATACATGGTACTTTATAGCCAATAGTATACAGAAAGATCTGTGCGGAGTATGGGCTGGAAACCCCAAGGTCAAAGTGGGACACAACTCCAAAGGTGGCAGAGAATGACCAAGCAAAGATCCTGTGGGACTTCCAGATCCAGACAGACAGGATGGTAATAGTGAACCAACTGGACATTGAGGTGGTTGATAAAGAGCAGTGGAAAGCCGTTGTGGTGGATGAGGAAATACAAAGTGATGTTAACATCAAGAAGAAGGAACATGAAAAACTTAAGAAATACTAAGGGCTCAGAGAGGAGCCAGAGAAGGCTTGGAAGATGAAGGTGACTGTAGAACCCGTGGTAATCGGATCACTTGGGGCAGTGACCCCGAAACTGGAGGAAGGGCTCCAGCAGCTCCTTGGAAGAACATCAGACATCTCACTCCAGAAAAGTGCAGTGCTTGGAACAGTCAAGATACTTCTCAGGACCCTCAAGCTCCCAGGCTTCTGGTAGAGGACCCGAGTTTGGAATGGGAAAAACCCACCCACAGTGGGCGAGAGGGGAATTATATATCATTTCATTCATTGCACAAGAAATAAAAATATTATGTAATTTACTGGCTATTAAATTCCATTGCTTGCCAACCGACAAAAAAGAAAAAAAAAGGTGACATTTAAAACAGTAAAACTGGTTCATAAAAGACTGGAAATTGTAGTTATAAAGTATATAAATAGTATATAAATAGTACAAATAGTTAACAAATGTTGCCATGTAGATTGTGAATGTAGTTAGAGTCATTTGGCATTCAGCAATCTGATACCAAGAGGGAAGTAACTGTTTGTAAATGTGGTTGTTCTGCAGTGGATTCTGCAGAACCTCCTGCCTGATGCCAGCAGTGTTAACAGCCCATGGTGAGGGCGAGTGAGGTCTCTGAGGATCTGGAGTGAGGTCTCTGAGGATCTGGTGGGTCCTAGCTGAAAAGCATCTGTGTACAACTTCCTTGATGGGGGGAGGGAGTCAAGTCCTAATCTACATACATACATATACACACATACACAAATAAACGTTATTTATCCAACAATGGTACATACATATAACACATGTCACATAGACCTTTACCCACATCTTACAAACGTACATCCATAAATAATGGATGTGCAATAGTATAACATATGTAATAATTGGTCAAAATATACTTAACATGTAATTTAATATATGTTTTTATAAATATTTATATATAATTTATGTATTTTTTAAATATATATTTAGATATACATTTTAAGTTTGGCTGGTCCTGCGATTTACACCAAAGCACAGAATCTCACATGTTAATTTCTACAGCTTCAACCGCTAGAGGGCGCTCTATGCTTGTGTACCGGTGCTACACCTGTACCAACGAGAAAATGAACACAAGTGCCCCAAAATTCTACAAATTACGAGCTACAATAGTGAATTATGCTGCCGACAATAGTAATTGAGCAGCAGAAAGAAAGTTTGGAGTAAGCAAAAAACGTATAAAGGAATGGTGAAAATCAGAGTTTACTCTTCGTGCAAGATAACAAGAAAGCTAATCGTGGGCTACAGGTTACATACTCACAGCTAGAGGAATGATTTCACTCAGGAGCCACTTATAGTCCAGAAATGAGCACATATTATTTTATTTAGTGCTGAACAAGAGCACTGGGAAAGTCTACCATACTACCTACGTTAGCAGAAGTACCGTGTTGCCATTACCGATAAATTTACCACGCATGTTTGTGACTGTCGTAGGAGCAGGATGTGCTCTACTGCTCTACTCCTTTCCCCCCTCCGCTACTTACTTTCCTTTTTATTTAGGATACTGGCCGACCTCCCTGGGACGGATTTTATCCCTTCTTTTCTTCTTTTTCCACTGTGGACAAAGAACCAAATAGTACAATGGCTCTCAATGCTGATTTCACTCTCCAAAACATACTGGAAAGAATGAAGGACATGGAATTAAAGATCCAACGCCTTGAAGAAAATGCCAGAAACAATACTACTCTGAGTATGAAATGCGATTTTCAACAACCTGGCAGGTAGATGCCAACACCACAGAGTACCCCTCCGAACAGACAATGTATATCGGGAAAAACCCCTTACTCATCAGAAGAGTGGCCATCACTCAGACAAGAGAGACCCAAAAAGAAAAACAAGGAACCTGAAAAGATATTCCAATAACTTCGACTATCCCTTTAAAAAACAGATTCACAGTGCTGGCCTCTCCCGGCTCTCTGAGTCTAACAGATGCACAGCAAAGCCAGCGAAACACAAACAATTCCCTGGAACTAACAGATCTTCGCCAAAGTTACCTTAACCCAAACAAAGATAAACCGAACAACAACAAAAAAACAGCAGCAAGAAGCCAGCACTGACAGAAAGCAGAAGAGAACAGAACACAGCAAGTAAAGGAAAACGCTTGCTAATATTTATTCCGGATCGATCAAAGGTATTGAACAACTATGCATCAACAGGCAAGGCAAGTTTATTTGTAGAGCACAATTCATACATAAGACAATTCAAAGTGCTTCACAGTTGCATAAATTAAGATAACAGATAAACAGAAAAAAATCTACTTAAAAAATAATTAATTACAATAAAAAGCAAGAGTGCAGACAAAATACTTTCAATTGTCATATGCACGGGTAAAAATAGCTGTTTTCAGCCTGGATTTAAACATTGTTAGAGTTGAGGCTTGTCTCACGTCCTCCTGAAACTGAAATGCAGCCTCACCTATTTATTGTTGACTCTGGGAACTACCAGGAGACCCCTCCCTGAAGTTCTCAGGGCCTGAGATGTTTCATATGTCTCTAACATGTCAGAGATGTACTTTGGTGCCAAACATGAAAAGACTTGTACACAAGCAGAGCTGTTTTAAATTCTATTCTCTGAGCGACAGGAAGCCACTGCAGAGACCGGAGCACTGGACTAATATGGTCGTATTTCCTGGTTCTTGTCAGGACTCGAGCAGCAGCATTCTGGATGTACTGCAGCTGTCTAACAGCTCGTTTAGAGAGGCCAGTGAGCAGGCCGATACAGTAGTCTAACCTGCTGGAGACAAATGCATGGATAAGTCTCTCTAAGTCTGGTTTCGACACTATTCCTCTGATCCTACCAATGTTTTTCACATGGTAAAAAGCTGTTGATGTTATTGCTTTGATGTGGCTGTTTAAGTTCAGGTCCGAGTCCATGATTACCCCTAGATTTCTAACCTGATTTTTTTGGTTGAAGACAGAGAGACTCAATATGACTGATAACAGTTTCTCTTTGTATCTGTGTGCCAATAACAATGATCTCAGTTTTGTCTGAGTTTAACTGGAGAAAGTTGTTTTGTATCTACACACTGATCTGTTCAATACAGTGACAGAGTGTATCCATAGGCCCATGTTCACCTGCCGTCAGTGACATGTAGACCTGAGTGTCATTTGCGTAGTTATGGTAAGACACATTATTGCTGTTAATTAGCTGACCAAATGGAAGCATGTACAAGTTGAATAACACACAGGTCATGGGAATTTTGTCTGAGATAAAGTTGCCTATTTCGACAAAGTATATCCTGTGCTCGAGATAGGACTTGAACCAGTTTAGAGCAGTACCAGAGATTCCCACCCAGTTTTCTAACCTGTGAAGATCCCATTTTCCACTGTGTTAAAGGCAGCGCACAGGTCCAGCAGAACTAAAATTGAGACTTTGCCTGCGTTGGTTATCATGCGGATATCATTTGTCACCTTGATCAGAGCTGTCTCAGTGCTGTGGTGGGGCCTAAAGCCTGACTGGAAAGTATCAAACACATTGTTAGACAGGAGAAAGTAAGTGAGCTGTTGATATGCTACATTCTCTAGGACTTTTCCTAAGAATGGTAGGTTTGATATTGGGCCGGTAGTTGCTCAGTACTGTGGCATCAAGGCTGCTCTTCTTTAGAAGAGGCTTAATGACTGCAGTTTTTAAGGCAATTTGGGAATGTTCCAGTCTCAAGTGAGATGTTAGCTAACTGACCGACTGACTGAAGTTGTGGTAACAAGCTGCTCAGCACAGACTTTAGAAATCGATCAGGTAATTCATCAAGGCAGCATGTACATGAAGTCAGACCAGAGATAACCTCTTCGATTGTTTTGACACTGACAGGTGTAAATTGTGTCAGCTCAAGGTGTTTATCTGGAAACACTCTTGCTATTTGTTTTGTGGTAATTATGGCATTTTTAATGCATTGGACTTTGTCATTAAAAATATTGCAAACTCATTGCACTTAGATGCAGAAATTTGTTCTAAGGGCAGAGAAACTTTAGGATTTGTTAATCTGTTCACTGTGGCAAACAAAACACAGGAATTGTTTTTGCAGTTTGCGATTTTTTCAGAGAAATACTTCTCCCTTGCTCCATGTAAAGTCTGGTTAAACACACAAAGCACTTCTTTGTAAACTTCTAATCAACCTGGACCTTTGACTTGCGCCATTTCCATTCGGCTTTCCGGCACTCCCTTTTTTGTGCCCTGACCAAAACTTAATTTCTCCAAGGTGCCTTTTGCTTAGTATTAACCATTTTAACCTTAACAGGAGCAATAGTATCCAAAACATTTACAATCCTTGAAGTGTAAGAGTCCAATGGATTATCAACAATTGAGCATGGGGGATTTTCAAATCTGATCAATTCCATAAACTATGTCCTTGTTGTATCATTTTTGTGTCTTCTTTGAATAACTCCAGGCCCAACTACTGGTTTAGGTACAACAGATAGGTAAAAGACACAAAAATGATCAGATAAAGCAACACCAACAACATTAAAATTTGTTATATATATATATATATATATATATATATATATATATATATATATATATATATATATTGTAATGACTAGATCTAGAGTGGCCTTTGTTGTGAGTTGGATCACTCACGTGTTGAATTAAACCAAACATTTTAAGGAAAGCACTAAGTTCTTTGGCATGCCTGTCATTGGTTACATTCACATGCACATTAAGATATCCTTAAATTACTAAACAATCAAATTCCGTGCAAACAAATGTAAGTAATACAGTAAAATCTTCGATAAAACAATTATGAGGTGGTTTGTAAATTGACATATAAGTATGGAAGATTGTTTAATCTCCATTTCTAATGACACATACTCAAACGATGGAAAAAACCCAAAAGACAGTTTGTGGGTCAATATATTGTAGTGAGAAGTGACTACACTCAATCAAAACTGCATTGACAGTGTTTGTCAAGCCATATTTCAGTTAAAAACATAAAATTCAGAGTATAAAAGGAAATTAAACTGTTTACTAAAAATGACTTGTTTTTTAATGATCTGACTTTGAGAACAGCATGTTTGAGATTTATCTTTTTGCAAGGGATATGGATTAAATATCTTTGATTCCTCAGTCTGACTGTTCCTCTGTTATCTAATCTACGTGGTTTGACAGTACTGATGGTTTTAGAAGAGCACACTCCCTCTCTGGACCTCTGGTTGGTTTTGAGTTTGCTATGCATGGTTGCAACACAGAGGCCCTTAATGTCCTAGACAGCAGCAATGAAGCTGCTGGAGGTAACAGCTGTGGGCACCGGTGGTGGGGGCCAAATTGGGGAGACCTTGTTTGGTGAAAAAGGGGGGAGTTGGGCACGACACTTCCTTGGGGACAAGGGCTTTGATTTTGACATGACTGGAGTGGGGGGAACCATTTTAATCCCATATTGTACCAAGTGGTTGGGAAATCTCATAGGTGTATCTGGAGACATTAACGATCCTGAAAAGTCTCTGGAAGGTGTAGATGTAGCAGTGGGTTCCAGGACGGTGGTGGAATAGATGGTACTGCAGGTGAGTTTTTCCCCGGAGATTCAGAAGCAGGTTGTGCTGCTACTGTCGCTGAATCATTTCCTGTTCATGCAGACGGTGCTGAGTTTTTCCCCAGAGATACAGGTGGTGCTGCAGGTCAGTTTTTTCCCTGTGTTGCAGGGGCAGGTAATGCAGCTGCTACCGGGTCCATTACTATTGGCGCAGATGGTGCAGCTGTGGCTGAATTCTTTGCTGTAGATGCTGTAGATGCTGATGACATTGCTCCGATTGAATCTTTTGTCTGGGACGCAGGCCAAGCCTTTGCTGGTGAGCCTGGAGCTATTCTCTCACTCCTCTCTGCTCTCTCCTGCAGCTTTGGCCTTCCCTGGAACATGGAGGAGGTTATCTGTCAGTCGTCTCACTCAATCCATGCTCAAATGTGGGCCATTTGCTTTAAACAGATCATTGCGTTGCCAGAACAGATTAAAGTTCTCAATAAAATACAGTCCTCGTGACTCACACACTTTGGACAGCCATATATTAAATTAAAACAGCCATGAGAATTTGTTCATTCTCCTGTCGATGTTTGGAAGAGGTCCACTGATAAAAATTTGTATTGCGTCTTTGTCCAGACAATCAGGTCTCTCAAAAAGTTTATTACATTTTTTCTTTTAAGATTTCAGACTGTTTATTTCTTACGTCCACTGCACCAACATGTATTACCATCTGTTTAATCCCAGCGTTATTAGTAATTTCCTTGTTTAGAACATCTGTGATGTCAGAAACTGTGGCACTCAGATAGCTTCTTGTAAAAATTCTGTCCATGTTTATATTAGATATGGCTCCGTCTCCAAGCACCAGGATATATCTATCCTTGACACTTTGCACAGTTTTTTTCTCAAATCTTTGTTTTGACTTCTTGTTCTCTTTTTCTCTCTGATTCTCTTTGTTTATTATTTTCAGTTTCTGACTGAGGTAAATATCTGTTTGATAACTTTATTCCATGTCCATTTTTACCAGCATGTTGTTTTGGTTTTTGTCTAGCACCAAGTTGTCTGTTAAGTTTTGGGAAAGTTATGGCATCATCTAGCTTTAGGTTGCAAGCATCAGTTTTTCTAGTCTTCTTACCGGATTCCACTGGGAGCGTGTCATGAAGTCCTTTTTTTGTCTCCAAGGCACAAATTTTGTCCAGGAGTAAGTGTATTTCTTGTTGATATATCCGACAGTTTTCACAAAGCGATGTTTGTGTTACTCCCTCAGCCATATTGACAAGATTGTTGCCGCTGGCTTTGTCAGATGAGTTGTAAAAAAAAAAGGCATAAAAGTAATTAAAAAGTCTTGTTTTACTTAAAAGAAGATCATAAAATCATATCCAAGACGTGTAAAAAAAAAAGATTAAAATGATTAGAAATTGATTAAAAATTGGGTAAAGAGGCAAGAGCAAGACCAAGCTGAAAACACGTTTGCACTCTTGAGAAGTGTCTATAATAGCCCACAAATGACAGTTAAACAACTTTCTGAGATGATTCCATTAATGATTGAGAGCAACCCAGAACTACAAAAAATTGTTGCCCATGCAGGAACAGTCAACATCTCCCACAAGAAATCTGAAATTTTAAAGAAGGACTTCTTGGATTTACTCCGGAACTTTAACACCAACAAGATAGAACTTCACATATCTGGAGCAATTCCAGCAACGCCCTCAGATGAAGAATTTAGCCGGATAAAAGCATTTACTAGATTTATTAAAACTGTCTATGCTGAAAGGTCTATTCCATTCCTGAATAATTTTAAGATTTTCTGTGAACGAAAGCACCTATTCACAAAAGATGGACGTCACATCAATAAGAAAGGTCAGAAGCTTTACCTCTGGAATGTGCTATCTAATCTAAACTGTCTCTGAACTGAGATACATAGTGAACGCCAACCTGCCATAACACATAGAGAAGATGGCATCCTTGCACCCGTCAGTGATAAGCCTGCCACAGTCATGCCAGCTAACTTTGCAACAACGCCGTTAGATGACCTTTGAAAGAAACATATAGTTCCAGCATCTCTATATGGTGAAAATGCAGATTCTTCTATGCAGAGGATGCTCGATGAGACGGCAGATCCAATCAACACACCAGCTGGTGGGGGGATCAGCAGCAGATCCAACTCATTGTCAACTCCTGACTCTGTGACGTGCTCACCATTCCAAGAATATTGAAAATGAAAATAAAGAACAAAATGTATTTATAGAGACTTGCCCAACTAATTATCACTTCATTAGTGAGACCAGGAAAACTAAAAGGGGGTGTGGTCGGGCCACAATTTTTCATCAATCATTAAACTTCAAAAAGTTATCGTTAGGTGAATTCAGCACCTTTGAATATTTCGCTACTGAAACAAATGAACCGAACAAAGTCATATTTGTAAACATATACAGACCACCAAAAACAAAACTTAACACAACTTCGTAACATCCTAATTTTTACCTAATCAAACACATTAGCCAACACACAATCGAGGACACACTCTGGACCTACTTATTAGCAAAGACTTAAATATCTCTAGTATTGCCGTAACTGATATTGCATTATCTGACCATATTCTGCATCTCATTTGAAAGCACCATCCAAGCCAACATACCTAATCAGAGTAAATCCACTGTTAAAAAACGCTTCAATAAAGAAAACTCACCTGAAAATTTTAAACTGATTTACACTCCACCTTATCTAAATCACCCACATCCACCAACACACAGTCAGTAAATAAACTGACAGATGATTTTCTATCCAAAATCACAGACATGATTGATAAGATTGAATTAAGGTTAAAACCATCTCTAGTAAAAAGAAGTCTCCGTTGAGAAACAATACACTGGTATGTAATGAAAAAAGGGAGAGAAAAAGGGTGGAAAACTTGACTCCAGGTTCATTATGAGATATATAAAGAGAGACTGAGGAAGTATCAAGCAACCTTAAAGGGTGTAAGGGAATCGTTCTTTTCTGAGATTATTCACAGAAACAACAATAATGCTAGAACATTATTTGCTACAGTGGAGAGACTAACTACACCTCCAGTGACAGTACCCCCTGAACTAAACTCCACATGGGCCTGTAATGAATTTGCCAGCTTCTTTACTGAAAAGGTCTTGAAAATCAGAAGTTCAATCAGTACATCAGTTCCAACCCCAATACCAACTATGAGCCCAATTAAAACCAATGCAGAGAAAATGACTCACTTCCAAACAATAAATCAAACAAGCTTTGATGAAATTATTGACAAACTAAACTCTGCCACCTGCTGTTTAGATATCTTACCAACAAATTTTCTAAAAAAGGTCCCCCCAGCCATCAGAGCGGATCTGATCAAAATAGTTAACGGATCCCTCCTATCATGTGTTTTTCCCAAAGCCTTAAAAACAGCAGTTGATGCAAAACTAAAGACCAATCTCTAATTTCCCATTTATCTGTAAAATTATTGAAAAAGCTGCGTTCCAACAATGAACAAGCAATGAACAACTGCTTTGATATTTATCAGTCTGAGTTTTGGAGGTACCACAGTACAGAGACAGCCCTCATCAAAGTTTTAAATGATATCCATACAAATACTGCTGATCTGGAATGCTGCTGCTCGTGTTCTCACTAGAACCAAGAAAGTACAACACATCACCCCAGTTCTAAAGTCCTTACACTGGTTCCCTGTAGCTCAGAGAATAGACTTCAAAATGCTTTTATTAGTTTATAAATCATTGTATAGGTTAGCAACAGAGTACAGTAGAGATCTGCTATCACAGGGATCGATTCCCACCGGGGATGCTGTGGGTGCTGAGGGTGTGTGTGTTCCTCCATATCATCAGCACCCACACCTTGGGTGGGGTTGTCAAAAGGGCCTTTCTGTGAGGAGTTTGCATGTTCTCCCCGTGTTCCCTTAAGCAGCTAACGTTACTACTCCCACAAAAACATGCACCAGTCCTGGACTTTATATTGCCTCCTCCTGGCTGACCAGGGTGCCTGAGGGGTTGGGGGGGATCTTGGCTGGAATAAAGTGATCCTTCCACGCGCTGTTCAGCTGGGGAAACGCTGCCCCTTCAGGTGAAAAGAAGGACCTGCTCACTCCTCCGGCAAGAAGGAGGCTTGAGCTCAGTGCAGGGCCCTCCCAGGGTTGGCAGAGGGTGAGCAATGCCCAGGACTGGAATTAGGTAGTGACACTATAAATATAAATAATGAGGGGAAAAACCATGGGACAAAAAAAATATATATATTTAAAAAAAAATCTGCTATCCCGTCACAAACCATCCAGATCACTCAGGTCCTCCAGCTCTAGTTTACTGATCATCCCTAGAATCAGACCCAAACATGGGGAAGCAGCTTTCAGTTTCTATGTTCATATCTGGAACAAACTACCGGGAGAATGCAAAGCTGAAGAGACACTGAACTCTTTTAAATCTAAAATTAAAACTTACCTATTTAGTTTGGTAATGTGTTCTACTTTCTTTTCTAGTGAGAACACAAGCAGCAGTGTTCTGGATCAGCTGCAGCTGTCTGATTGATTTTTTAGGTAGACCTGTGAAGATACTGTTACATTAATCAAGGCGACTAGAGATAAACGCATGGATGAGTTTTTCTAGGTCTCCTAGTGTCATCATTCATTTAATCCTAGAAATGTTCCTCAGGTGATAGAAAGCTGACCTTGTTATTTCCTTTTATGTGACCCTGGAGGTTCAGGTCTGAGTCCATTATTACACCTAGATTTCTGGCCTGATTGGTAGTTTCTAGTTGGACCAACTAAAGCTGTCTACTGGTATTTAATTGAGTCAAAAGATAAGCACTTCAGTTTTGTTTTTGTTCAGTTTGGAGGAAATTATGGGACATCCAGCTATTAATTTGCTCAAAGCATTTATTGAGCATTTAGATGCGTTCAACATCACCTGGTGACATTGAGATATAAACCTGAGTGTCAGCATAGTTGTGGTAGTTAATATTGTTAGTGGTTATAATCTGGTTTAGGGGGAGCATATAGATGCTAAATAGGAGGGGCCCTAGGTTGGAGTCCTGGGGACCCCACATGTGATTTCTGTGTTTTGTGACGAGAACTGGCTAATCGACACAAAGAAGTTCCTGTTCTTAAAGTAGGATTTGAACCAGTCGAGTTCTGTACCAGAGAGTCCGACCCAGCTCTCTAGACGTTCTAGTAATATATCATGGTCAACGGTGTCAAACGCCGCACTAAGGTCTAATAGTACCAGTACTGTGGTTTTATCACGGTCAGTATTTGTATGGATATCATTGAAAACTGACGAGGGTACCTACAAAAACCAGACTGATAAATATCAAAGCAGTGTTCATTGCTAGGAAGCTATTTCATTGTTGGAACACAGCTTTTTCAATAATTTTACAGATAAATGGGAAATTAGAGATTGGTCTGTAGTTTTGCATCAACGTATTGTCTAGGTTCTTCTTCTTTTGTATTGGTTTGATAACTGCTGTTTTAAGGCTTTGGGGAAAACACCTGATAGGAGGGATGCGTTAACTATTTTGATCAGATCCGCTCTGATGGCTGGGAGGATCTTTTTTTAGAATATTTGTTGGTAAGATATCTAAGCAGCAGATGGCAGAGTTTACTTTGTCAATAATTTCATCAAAGCTTGTTTGATTTATTGTTTGGAAGTAAGGATTTTTTTTTCTGCATGGGTGTTAATTGTCATATGACAAATGTCATAAAACAATGAACAACATTACCATCTAAACTTAAGGGGAATTCTGTTTTTTTCAACCTGGACCTTATTTTAGCAAATTTTATGTTTTCTTACTCACCCTAAGAAGTTTGGAGCCAGTCTGAGCAGTTCAGCAGTATTTCTATTCACTTTCTCCATCAACGGACATCTGTAGAATGGAAGTGCTTGGGGCAGGAAAATTTCCGCTTGTAATGAGTTTTGTATAAGGCAAGGCAAGGCCTTGCCTTGCCTTATACAAAACTCTATATACTTTTATAAGTATATATATACTTATATAAAGTATATATATACTTTTATATCTATACTTTTTTGTATCGCACACTTTCAACACAGGGCAATTCAAGGTGCTTTACATGATTAAGACTGGTTCACAGGATAAATCAGTTTGATGATTAGAATACAAATGAGCAGTTACAATAAGAAAATGTTCAAGAAAATACAACAATATAGGGACAAGTGAGTAAAAAAAACTGTTTTTGTTCATCAACTGATCTTGCTGAAGAAAGCTTACAGTTTTTTACACATCAGATGTGGTGATTTAGGTAGATAAATAAACTTGTTTATATTCAGCCATGCTTCATTTGCCTTTATCTTAAAATAAGTGTAGCCTATAGAATAGAAGAAATTATTTATTTAAAAATATCTGATCTTGTTTATAATGATACACACTGTTTTTTATTGCTTGCTGTTGTTGCTTGTTAAAAAATATGTTAGAAAAGCCCCATAAAAAACAATTGCAAGTTAAATCGCACATGCAATACTGAAGACAAAAATCACAATTAGATTATTTTCCAAAATCATTCAGCCCTGATTACAACCAGCATTTGCACTCACATTCTACAGATGTCTGCTGATGGAGGAAGTGAATATAAATACCGCTGAACGGCTTAGACTGGCTCCAAACTTCTCAGGGTTAGTAAAAAAAAAGAAAAACATTTGCTAAAATAAGGTCCAGGTTGAAGAAAACTGGAATTCCCCTTTATATCACAGAATTGCAATATCAACTCTAAATAAAATATTTTAGAATGAAAAAAAAAATGTCAAAAAAGCAGCAGAGAAATTCTGCAAAAGCTGTGTTTTTGTTTTTTGGTGTTTTTCGGGTGATGATGCGGTCTGCTTACTCTTGCTCAGCTTTATGTGGTTTTCTGTTTCATGCAGAGACTGTTATAGTCTGTTTAAAATGTTAATGTTCTGTTGTCTTTTAGTTTTTCTACACCAAAGCTCAGAGTCTGCTGCTGATGACTTCAGTGGCCATGCCAGTTTTCAGCAAGAAGAAAGAAACGGTCAGTCCAGCCATTTATCTCACAATGGACATCTTATCGTATACTGATGATAATAATAATGATGATGATACACTTTATAAACCAAATCCGTAGTTGTTCAAAGGTATAATCACTCAGGCTCAATTAAAATTATGGTTTGTGTAGGACAGTTGCAGTCAGTTCGGCTTTTGGACAGAGTTTTAATAGTTTTAATAGGAGAGTTTGGTTAGAGTTTATATAGTTTTGAAATAGATTTGTGAGCAAAGAAACAGATAGTTTGAAGGTTTAGGAGAGTGGGACAAATCTCGTGAGCCCCTGCGTAATCACAATGCTGCGCAACGCAAGACCTGCCAGTGGCAGGCTGCCACAAGTTGCGTTTTTGCGTTTAAATGTATTTCCTCTGGGAAACGAGACCTACGCTGGTTCGCGCACATCAAAAGATAGGATAATTCTATTTTGGGTTGCGCAAGTAACTTCCTCGAGCTGTGCCTCGCGCGCATTACGCGCCGGAAATATGGCTACTGTCAGTTCTCCTCAATGAAAGCTTAGTGAAAACGTAGAAAAAAAACGCATTGCACAGTCAAAACGTTTACACATACGTAGATGTGTGTCCCAGGAGACAGAGATAATGGAGCGAGCTAGGTAGAGGAGGATTTCCCCCTTGTGTGAAAATGATAACCTGTTATTTCCTAATACAGTAACCTCAATCTAACTTTATGTCAGACAAGTTAGATTTGCTTATCAAGAGCGGTATATTTTTTACTGTTTATTTTATTCAAAGGTGAAGTGTTTGTGTTCCAAGGAGATAGGGTATAATAACAACACCTCATGCATTTTAAGGCATTACCATAATTTGCATGAAAATAAGAGGCCAAATATTAGCAGGCAGGAAAGCCCCCTGGAATATTGGAAAAAAGCTAAAATTACTGTACCCCAATTTATATAGTTTAGCTCTTGTGTTTTTGTGTACGCCGGCATCTTCTGTGCCTTGTGAAAGAATGTTTCCAAAGGCTGGTGAGGTGGTGTCCTAAAAAAAAAAAAAAGCTTTAAACCAAAAACTTTTGAGAAACTGCCATTTTTGAATAAAAATGAATACATTTTCCCCTGTTCTGTACATCATTGTCCAAGTTACACAACCATATTCAGTGCTCTCTTCCTAGTTCCACAAGCATTTTCACTTTCCTCCACCTGCTTAAGCCCATGCCTTATGCCTCAAATGACACAAGAACTTTATTATTACAAAACCTGCCATAGCATTTGATATTACCATTTCGGGATAATTTCAAGACAGAATATCTTCAAAATATTGTTTTTATTCATTTTTGTAATATTTTATGTGAATTTTTTTTTTCATAGTCATTCGCAAGAGCCAAATCAGACTTACAACTTTATGCATCATACATTAAGTTGCTAAGAGCTACAGATGCCTGTCATTATGTATCTGGCCAGTAGGGGGGTTTGCGTTCACATGAAGCCCCGTGAGCAGAACCCTTTCTTGAACCAATTGGCTCAAATGATTCAATGCCACATGGGGCTTCATCTCACCATCACTAGCGAAGGGGGAATCGAGGCTGAAACGGCTCCTCTTCTTCTCCTGTGGAGCTAGAATACAGATTAGCGTCACCCGATGGCTGTGTGTTAAACAACAGATGTAAAACAAGTCCATAAATATACCAAAAAACTAAGGGACTATTGCACATTGTTCGCTGGTTGTTTTTTTATAACTCATAAATACCTATGCTATGGTATGCTGATGAGGTGACCTGAGCAGGAAAATAGTTGGAACTTAAAGATATGCAAATTATTGTTTGCAAGGGTGAAAAGAGCTTTGAGAATTTACCACATTCTAACACAGGATGGAAATTAATCGAAAACTAAAAACTACTTTGATCTAGTAACTTGGTTTTATAAAGGGAACTTATCAAAAATTGTATTCAATTCATTTATAGTCAACAAACATAGTGGCACTTAACAAATAATTTAAATTCAGTCATTCATAAATTCCAATTAATCCTTTAGTTCATTATTCCAATCAGTTTAAAATGTTTCTATCCAATGAAACCTAGCAGATTGCATCGATTCATTGACCTGCAGCATTCCCTTCTCCTGCATAAACACATAGCGACTGTAGACAATCGCCTGTTTTACTAATGAGAAGACATTTAAACACAAACATTAATAGAGCTTAAATGACTGAATCCTTGAAATATCATAAATTTTAGAGCGGTTGTGTGTTCAGCTCTTATGATGCCCCTGTCTTCAGCTATCGCACGGAATCCTGCTTGGTGTAGTTGGTACTGATGTTCCACTCATGGAGGTGATGAAGCTAGCACCCAGATACATGGTGAGACAGAAATATTTTTGCTCCTCCTGCTTTTAAAAATTATATCGCAAATTTGTCAACGCTGAAAAACACAGTGTTGTATTTTCTATTAGCTCGGACCACATGGCTATGCTTTCCTCCTCAACAACAATGGTTATATCCTGGCTCATCCTGATCTCCGACCTCTGGTGAGTTCAGCTTCTGAACACTTCCTCCCCTGTAGACATGATGGATAGAGAAGTCCTGCTGAGCTCGAGGTCTTATTTATTAAACTGTTCAACAATTGACTTATAGGGTAAATCAAAGTGAAAATACTGAAATGCAGTGTTAGTATGAATTTGACAAATTAACAACCAGGGACTTATATTAACCTAAATCTAAATTTAGTGCACAGAAATAAAATTATTCAAGAAAATGTGGAGAATTACAACAGTCCCTAACTGTTCAACAACACTACAGAGTTTAGGTCAACCTTAAAATCTCCTCTCCACTTCATGTCGTGGGCAAAGAGCAGAAGAGGTAAGACTAGAGATTGTATTGTTAAGGTTTTATCCGATACCGGTGCCAAACGGGTACTTTTGAAATGTTGCTGGTGCTTAAACTGTGCTTGAAACTGTGCTTCAAAAATGGAAAACATACCTACTTCGTCCAAAAACTCTTCTTTACTTATTTCTAGTAGGGCTGTCAAACAATAAAAAATAGTGATCTAATTAATCACAGGGTAGCTGTAAATTAATCACCATTCCTAAATATGACTACAGTTTTCAGTGTAAACAAAAATTACCAATATAGATGCAGTTGCTCTTTAGAAAAATTAAATAGAGGAGAAATCAATTTTTTGAAAATGAAGTGGAATAACCAAAATAAATGAATAAACCTAACATTTGGATATAAGCAGACTGTATACAATATCAGATAAATCAAATATAATATAGACTAATCTAATTTCACAACTGACCATTTTCCAAAAGTAAACACACAGCAGATTCTCCAGTTCATCACAACATGAATTATTGTGAAGATGTAAACAGCTACGTCCACTAATAGTTAGCACTAATTTAAGTCCGAAAACATCATTTCAACTGAATAATTTTGTATTTTTAATGCACCGGTATCTCACTGTGAAATACACTGAAGCTATACAGTAAGCCATCCGGCATAAATCAACTTAAATACGGAGCAGTTCAACTCTGCACCACACACACCACAAAATCTATGCCTCTCACAACAAGCTGACATCTGAAGTGGACGGATAATTCCCACACACAATTTATGAACTTATCATATCAACACAAAGCCAATATGCCAATAATAAAATACTCACATGTCATTAAGGATCACAAACACATGTTGCTGCACAACAATAGGAAGGAGAGCTGATGTGTTGCGGGTGGAATTATAAACAGGGCGCTGTTCTGGGAATGCTTTTTTCATTGCGTAAAAAGAAAGGGGGAAAAATGTTAATTGTAGGAATGAATCGATCCGTGTTTGTGCATTAATTTCGACAGCCCTTACTTTTAGCAGTTTTTTGCACAAAGATAGCCATGTTTACCTTTTCTGGTGATATAGGGAATCGCTCTTGGCTGATGGCACGCCCAGAATCCATAGTGTTTAAAATCTCTTGGAAAACAAGAACTGAAATAAGGCACCGAAATGTGCGCTGCTTCTTGGTCTGGTTAATACCGTTTATGTCAGAACCAGTGCCATAATAGCACTGGACATTGGTGCCCTTCCCTATGGAAATACCTTTAACTGTTTTTCTAAAAATTTCTACCTGTACTACTGCAACTATTCATTCTTGATGCATTTAAAACTTGAAAAGAGATATTTAACAAAATTTTGAGTGGGTGTATGTACATTATAAAGTATATCAATGTAGCTATTGCTAATGGGTGTTGTAGTAGTTTTAGGATAATGAACTTATTGTGATAGCGTCATCTCCTGAATAAGGAAGTTTTCTTTTTATTCTCTGACACTAAAAGTAAACAGAAAAATTACCACATGACCTTCCTGGTGAAAGTAAAAGTATGAAGGGACACAACTAAAGTCACCGTGACTTAATATTTCCTGCTAGATCTAATTTGTTCAAAAGTACAATTTTACAATTATAAATATGGGGCAGTATATAAGCTACATGCTAAAACAAGCATTATATTTGTGATAAAAATTAAAGTTTACTTATATAACCTATGAGCTAGATCAACTTTTATAGATGATATACATCTTTCTTTCAAAGTAATTTCAGTTTGGTCTATCAGTTTTTGTAACAATGTTTATTTATAATAAATATTTACTAAATCAAATGGTTCTATATATGTGGGTTGCAAACGAATAATCTCTGAATATGTCATTTATTCTATTAATGACTCTTGCTGATTGACTCTTGCTTGGATTTATTGATTGGGGGAAAGAAACCTGGCCAGCCTTTTGAATGTTTAAGCAGGCACCTCTGCCCGGACACAGTAACGGTGCTCCCCTGTCTTACAGTATAAAGATGGCAAGAAACTGAAGCCAAAGCCAAACTACAACAGCGTTGATCTATCAGAGGTAGAGTGGGAGGATAAAGATGAAAAGGTAAACACACAGAGAATTAATAATAAAATAGCTTACAAATGTAATCTGAATATATAAAACTGGTAAGACTTTAATTAGACTGTGTCTAACTTGACATGATGTGAAGTCAATTTTTACAGGGTTGTTGCCATTTTAAAGATTGTGGTATAAAAAGCCGTTTTGACAGCAATGACCAGTACCTTTTAGTATCTGTCAGACATGGAATTGCTGCTTGTTTTTATGTTTCATGAAGTGCAGAGAAGCAATTGCTGAGTCACTGACTGAGATATTTGTTCATGTAGACACAGATACTAAATGTGGTCTTTAGTATTGGTTTGTTCTATTTCATCTAATTTACACTCTTATGTTTACAGCTGAGGACACCCATGGTGAATGGTGAGACAGGCAGTATTAACCTGAACATCAAAGCCTCTGTGGATAAAGGGGTGAGAACGTCCTCAGTTTAGTTTATCTCTACAACAACAGCTTTATATTCCATGCCGCTTAGAGTGCCTTTAAACCGCCTTCTAATAAAATTTTATTTTAATGGCCTTTATTGCCTTAAGTGGTTACTGCTCACCGACAATGTTGGTGTATTTCTAGATTATGCATCAACGCATGTTTAGAAAAGCTAGAGCTGGGGGACCATGTGATGTATAGAGGTAAGCAGATGTGATTTTCTAGTATAATTGACAGTTTTATGGAGAGGCTGGAAATGAGTGAGCAGAAGGAACGCAAGCCATCTTGGTGAGGCTGCACAACTACACTGATAAACAAAGGATTCTTTGGTCAGCCAGGGATAAAGACAGGATTTTTCTGTTGAGAACATAAGAAAGGAGTCTGAAAACACTACATGAAAGCACTACATGAAGCCGGACTAACATACTCTTTCTGTACTCACCAGTCACGAAGATTCTAGTATAGACTTGGTAAAAATAACTTCTGGCCTCAAAGTATTCCACTGAGCTGAAGGTTCGGACTGCTTCAGGTATGACTTATAAATCCAGATCTAGTTCACTCAGATGGTCAGGGCGTTCTTACTAATTTACTGTTTATAAACAATAGATATTCACACATTAGTTGTCTCACTGTGGCATTCTATGCCCCTTTTTCACCCCAAATGGGTCGGGTCAGCATGGCCTAGAACTGGTAGGTTGTGTTTCCATTACCATCTCAGAAGAATGGTAGTGGGGAAGGACATGGGTGGGCTTATCTTAACAAGAGCTTTAGCAAAAAGCAGTGATGAAGTCATCATGAAACTCAGATCCTCTGAAAAGTTAAGACTTTTCACTCGCCTCACAGCTCTCAGAGATTGATCTGTTCATGCCTCTAGCTCCTGATCTGTGTTCTTAATGCCAGTACTGATCTAACTAGGTATCATCAAGTCTTTTGAGCTTTCCAGCTCCATCTAACTGACTCCAGCTCTCTGATCACCATGGAGATCCCCTGCTTCTCTGCTGCTCTACCGGCTTCCTCCTCCCTTACACCGCGAGTGCGTCGCAGGTTCTCAGGTTCTGCGGCTGATAGAAATGAGCTATTATCAATTTTCTGATGTCCGAAACCGCGGCTGGTATCTGTCCGATTCTGTACCATTCCAGCCCGATCTAGCAGACTCTTCCTCCAGTTCTGTGATCACCATGGAGACGTCTTGCTTCTCTGCTGCTATACCTGCTTCCTCCTCCCCGACACTGCAGGCTCGCTGTGGCTTCTGCGTTCTGTCACATGCAGACTTCGCTGCTCCAATCCATGTGTGGAAGGTGACAACAGCCCCAATTTTAGCTCTATCTCTCTTGGTGACCTTAAAATATGCCATCACTAGATTCTCCCTGTCACCTTATGGCTATAGCTTCAGTTTAAAATATGGAGCTACTTAATATAGCAAAGAAAAATAAAACTTTTTCTGCGACTTTGAATATTTCAAATTTGACTGAGAACATTTCTGATTTTGGTACTGTTTCTGATATTACATTCTGAGACATCACTTCAAAAAAACAACTCCAGGCCAATCAGCGGCTACCACTGCTAGGTAGGAGTGAGAGGGATATCACATTACTGGACCAATCAGTCCATAGGTGGGCGTATTGGGTCACTTTGGCATGCTTTAACACCAAAGCAGAGGTAGTACAAAAAAAGGGGTCAGCTCAGACCGGACGCGGGTAATGAAAATACGCAAGAACGGTTCTGAAGCTACCCTTTCCAGACTGTACCAGCCCTAGTCGAAAACGGGCACTAGTTAGGGGACAAATTCTGGGGTTTTTTTTCAGCCCCTTTGGTTGCACTTTTACATGTCAACATTTTTAAAAAGTATTGTGAAGAGTCTTTTCTTTGGTTTTTGGTGCAGCTTTCCCCTAGTTTTCGTCTTTTCTTTCTCGGTTTCTAAGTGTTCATCAGTAACTGATTCTAAGCCTTCAGGTGCGGTTAGGTTTTTGTTTAGAACATATGTAGTTTCTCGATGTTGTATCAGAAGACATTATTCAGCTACCAAAAGAGATTTAAAAAAATTACGATCAGAATTGCTCCAGTCATTGAGACTATGAAATAAAAAATTTGGTTTGATCTGAGCCGTCTGTCACTGAGCCTTTTTTTTCTTTCTTTATCCTAGCTAAGCTTCCTCTGAAATTTTTCCTGTGTTAGGATTGGTTTAAATGGGCTATATTACAGCTTTCAACTTCTGGGATAGACCTAGACATGATAAAATGTTACTGATAGTATTAATTTGTCCTGAAATGTAACTTGTATCCTCTAGTTGATGTTGGACCACAAAGTAAAACGGCCCATTTCTCTAAAATCCCTCCCTCTCCTCCTCTCCCTACTGTGGAGTGCTGCTCTGACTGGGAAAAAAAGGCTAAAGGCCATTTTATACTTCTTCGTTTTGACAAAGACAGATTGACAAATTTATCCGTCGACGCAAGGGCTCTCCGTCACCTACGCAAAGGGCGGATGGAGTCGAGACCCATTTTTAACTATCCGTCTACGTCTACGGAGAGCGTATGCCTGTGGTTGGTCAGCTCAGCAACAGCCAGAGATCGCTTCACCAAAACGGGGCTCTATAGTTGCTGTAATCAGTAGTTAATGCACCGTTTGGGCACTACATGCTTTATGTTGCATGGATAATTTATCTAATCTGGTCTTTTGGTGATTTTGAACACAAGGGTGTGTAGGAAGCAACAAAAAAGGCAACTGTGTTTTTTCCATACGTTTTTAGAGTATTCTATGAGTTGCACTTCTAGTAAAAAACGTTACAGCTTAATCAAACTTACTTTCTGTTGTTCATTGCTCCCTGAGGGGGAAATGCGTTGACAGACTGAAGGAAAAAAACAACTGAAATAACACAAATAAACAAGGCAGATAGTAGGTATAACTGCAATGAAAACTTAGCACCCTCTGCTTTCCTGGCCGAGAATTGCTTTACACACTGAACGATCAATGGATAAAGGAGAGAAAAGAAAAAGAGAACCATAAGGCGTCTCTTCACTAGTACCTTTTGCAGTGCCGTCCTGTACCGTTACTATCAATAACGCGACTCGACACGGCTTGACACGTCAAGTCTTGCTTCACAGTTGCAACGAACCAGAGCGTCTCAAGTGAGCTTGTCTGTCATATGGTGGGCGGCCCCAGAGTACGAAACGGGAAGTAAACAAAGGCTCGGAAAAAAAGAAGAACAATGATGACCCCACTAGCGATCGTGAGCTTTTTGCTCAGTCTGTGGCTGTCTGTATTCCCACGTTGAAGAGAAAGCCTCTCTCATCGAAGAATACAGACCCCAGAAAAGCTGGACACTGCAAGGAAAAACACGGTGGAGTAGTACAAAGTAGTGTGAGAAGCTCTGCAGGAGAATGACGCTACAGACAGACCTGGCGCGGCTTGTGTTGGTAAGCCGATGCAAATAGTACCCTGGTGTGGTGGGCTATAAATATGCTCTGGGTATTTATTCATTCGCTAAAGCCCAAACGTAAAAACCTATGTTAACAAGTTGGCTTTATTAATAAGTATTCTGTGTGTGCATGTTTCAGATGACTGCTCTGTGAAGTTGTCGCAGCCGACCGTCAGTTTGGTCATTTAACTGGGCCTTGCAGTGATGAGACTTTGTTTTTCTGGGTTTCACCGAAGTTCAGTGGCTACAGAACTTCAGGATATTAGGACAAATGCATCTACCACTACAAAGTGTTTTGCAGATATCCCATCTTTAAGGAGGCTTAGGCTTTTCATCAGCTTTCAAATGTATGCAATTTATTTATTTAGCAGCGCTAGACCTTTCTACGCTATCAGATTTTTAAAATGTTTCTGAACCCTGATGCCAGACATAATATTGTAAAATAATTCCACCAACCAGTGTGTAATGAAACTGCAAATGAAAATAGAAGCGTATAACTTGGACATTTTTATTGGATAGGTATAGGAAAAATTTCAGAAACAAAAGTGCAGTTGCACATGTCTGTGGGTCATAATTGAAGGCAGATTGAAAGCATTGTGTAATCTCCACCCTCCGTAAACTGGTTTCCTGCTTCTACTCCACCAGAAGAAGGTGATTATCCCGCTGCAACAGATCGCAGATATTTTTTTAAAGTACTATGCTTACAGTACATTTAAAACATACACTAAGAATTCAAATTAAAGAATAGAAACAAATATGTCTCACTGTGCTACTGAAAACAGGTCATTCATATTTACAATAACGAAAAACAGTTTCAGAACTAAAACTGAATAGGTTAAGAGCTATCAGCTCTGAACCGCGGTCAGCTCCGACTCCTCCTTGATAACCCTCTCACAGCGAGCAGCTCCATCCAAGCTCACACTGAATCTCCGCTTCAGCCAACAAGCTCAGAAATGCTGAAGATCCGTTTGGATCACAGAACTGGTTTTTAACGTTGTCATTGTTCTTCAGCAAACACTAAACACATCCACTCGCTGTAGCGAGGTGTCAAAATGGCGGTTGGTTTGTTGTTAAATTCAGGCTCGAGCATGAACTGATGAAGCCTCTTGGATAAGAAATGAAACATTTTCCAAGACAAATTACCAAGTCCAGTTACGTTCGATTGAAATTTCCTTGAGATAACCATGACCTGGATGAATGAGAATATTCACAGGCCTTCATAGATTACATTGTACAGGCCAATGGATGTTCAAGATGGGTTTTACGCCATGCAGATGTACACCCATCTGGAATAATCCAGACATTTTACAAAAAAATGTATGATCAATTTTCCAAACTGGAGTTGTAAAGGAATTGAATACCTGGAATACATATTTGATGGAACAGACTTTATCCCATTCAATACACTGGGTATACAACACGGGATTAACAAGAATAAATTCTTAGAATATTAACAAATTAAATCGATCATAAAGGATAAATTTAGGCTCAATACGACTAATTCCGTTAAAATTTTTAGACTTTCTTAATCTTAACTCCCCCAAACTGCTATCTAAAATATATAAAACATTAGATACATTACACGAATCAATAGCCCTTCCTATTTCAAAATGGGAGATGGACTTGTCCAACTCTGGTCTCAGAGTTCTTTAAGAACCTTTAAATATCTTTAAAATCCTAATCTACGATTAATACAATATAAAATCCTTCATAGAGTGCATTATACAGACCAACGGATACAGATGGGTTTTATGCCATATAATACTTGTTTACAATGTACAAGCAATATACCAGACAATTACACTCAACAAAAATATAAACGCAACACATTTGTTTCTGCTCCCATTTTTCACGAGATGGACTTAAAGATCTAAAATTAATTCCAGATACACAATATTACCATTTCTCTCAAACATTGTTCACAAATCAGTCTAAATTTGTGATAGTGAGCACTTCTGTTTTGCTGAGATAATCCATCCCACCTCACAGGTGTGCCACATCAAGATGCTGATCTGAGATCATGATTAGTGCACAGGTGTACCTTATACTTCCCACAATAAAAGGCCACCCTGGAATGGAAGTTTGTCTCACAGCAAAATGCCACAGATGCCCAAGCATTGAGGGAGCGTGCAATTGGCATGCTGACGGCAGGAATGTCAACCAGATCTGTTGCTCGTGCATTTAAGTTCCTTTCTCCACCATAAGCCGTATCCAAAGGCGTTTCAGAGAATATGGCAGAACATCCAACCGACCTCACAACCGCAGACCACGTGTAACCACACCAGCCCAGGACCTCCACATCCAGCAGGTTCACCTCCAAGGTCGTCTGAGACCAGCCACTCAGACAGCTGCTGAAACAATTGGTTTGCCCAACCAAACAATTTCTGCACAAACTGTCAGAAACCGTCTCAGGGAAGCTGAACTGCATGCTCGTCGTCCTCATCAGGGTCTTGACCTGACTCCAGCCGTAACAGACTTGAGTGGGCAAATGCTCGCATTTGATGACATCTGGCTCGTTGGAGAGATTCATCACGGATGAATCTTGGTTTACATTGTTCAGGGCAGATGACAGACAGCGTGTGTGGCGTCGTGTTGGTGAGCGCTTTGCTGATGTCAATGTTGTGGATCGAGTGGCCCACGGTGGTGGTGAGGTTATGGTATGGGCAGGCATCTGTTATGGACGAAGAACACAGGTGAATATTTTGATGGCATTTTGAATGCACCGAGATACCGTGATGAGATCCTGAGGCCCATTGTTGTGCCATACATTCATGAACATCACCTCATGTTTCAGCAAGATAATACAGGGCCCCATGCTGCAAGGATCTGTACACAATTCTTGGAAGCTGAAAATGTCCCAGTTCTTGCATGGCTAGCATACTCACCGGACATGTCCCCCATTGAGCATGTTTGGGATGTGCTTGACCGGCGTATACGACAGCGTGTACCAGTTCCGACTAATATCCAGCAACTTCGCACAGCCATTGAAGAAGGCAAGGCAAGGCAAGGCAATTTTATTTCTATAGCACACTTTCAACACAAGGTAATTCAAGGTGCTTTACATGATTCAGTGATAATGAAACCACATGATTACAAAGCATATAAGTTTAACAGTAAGAAAAGATATTGTAAGGAACAAATCCACGTAATTAATACACAATCACTTAAAAATAAAGCTAAAAGATAGAATAAAATATAGAAATTAAAACGACAACAATAAAATAATATAAAGATCAAATGTTTACAAAAAAAAAAAAAAAAAGCAGTTACTCATAAGCAAGTTTAAATAGATACGTTTTAATTTTAGACTTAAAAGAGTTCAGTGTCTCTGCAGCTTTACATTCTCCTGGTAGTTTGTTCCAGAGATGAGGAGCATAGAAACTGAAAGCTGCTTCTCCATGTTTGGTTCTGGTTCTAGGGACGATCAGTAAATTAGAGCTGGAGGACCTGAGTGATCTGGATGGTTTGTACCATGATAGCAGATCTCTAATGTACTCAGGTGCTAAACCATTCAATGATTTATATACCAATAAAAGCACTTTGAAGTCTATTCTCTGAGCTACAGGGAGCCAGTGTAAGGACTTTAGAACTGGGGTGATGTGTTCTACTTTCCTGGTTCTAGTGAGAACACGAGCAGCAGCGTTCTGGATCAGCTGCAGCTGTCTGATTGATTTTTTAGGTAGACCTGTGAGGATACTGTTACAGTAATCAAGGCGGCTAGAGATAAATGCATGGATGAGTTTTTCTAGGTCTCCTTGTGTCATCATTCCTTTAATCCTAGAAATGTTCCTCAGGTGATAGAAAGCTGACCTTGTTATTGCCTTTATGTGACCCTGGAGGTTCTGGTCTGAGTCCATTATTACACCTAGATTTCTGGCCTGGTCAGTAGTTTCTAGTTGGACCAACTGAAGCTGTTTACTGATATTTAATCGATCTTTTTTGGGTCCAAAGAGAAGCACTTCAGTTTTGTTTTTGTTCAGTTGTAGGAAATTATGGGACATCCAGCTGTTAATTTGCTCAATGCATTTATTGAGGATTTGGATGGGTTCAACATCATCTGGTGACACTGAGATATAAAGCTGAGTGTCGTCAGCATAGTTGTGGTATTTAACATGGTTGGCGGTTATAATCTGGCTAAGCGGAAGCATATAGATGCTAAATAGGAGGGGCCCCAGGATGGAGCCCTGGGGGACCCCACATGTTATTTCTGTGTTTTGTGATGAGAACTGGCTAACTGATACAAAGAAGTTCCTGTTCTTGAGGTAGGATGTGAACCAGTCGAGTACTGTACCAGAGAGTCCGACCCAGCTCTCTAGACGTTCCAGTAATATATCATGATCAACAGTGTCAAACGCCGCACTGAGGTCTAACAGTACCAGCACTGTTGTTTTTCCATGGTCAGTATTTGTACGGATGTCATTAAAAACTTTGACGAGGGCTGTCTCTGTGCTGTGGTATCTACGAAAACCAGACTGATAAACATCAAGGCGTTTGTTCATTGCTAGGAAGCTGTTTAGCTGCTGGAACACAACTTTTTCAATAATTTTACCGATAAATGGGAGATTAGAGATTGGTCTGTAGTTTTGCATCAAAGTGCTGTCTAGGTTCTTCTTCTTTAGTATTGGTTTGATAACTGCTGTTTTTAGGGCTTTGGGGAAAACACCTGATAGGAGCGATGAGTTAACTATTTTGATAAGATCCATTCTGATGGATGGGAGGACCTTTTTTAGAAAATTTGTTGGTAAGATATCTAAGCAGCAGGTGGCAGAGCTTAGTTTGTCAATAATTTCATCAAAGCTTGATTGATTTATTGTTTGGAAGTGAGTCATTTTCTCTGGGTGAGTGTTAGTTGGGCTCATAGTTGGTACTGGGGTTTGAACTGATGTACTGATTGATCTTCTGATGTTCAAGATCTTTTGAGTGAAGAAGGTGGCAAAATCATTACAGGCCCTGGTGGAGTTTAGTTCAGGGGGTATTGTCACTGGAGGGTTAGTTAGTCTCTCCACTGTAGCAAATAATGTCCTAGCGTTATTGCTGTTTCTGTGAATAATCTCAGAAAAGAATGAATCTGAGATTATTATTAAGAAGAGTGGACCAACATTCTACAGGCCACAATTGACAATCTGTAAACTCTATGCGAAGAAGATGTGTTGCACTGCATGAGGCAAATGGTGGTCACACCAGATACTGACCGGTTCTGAGTCCCCAGACCCCAAATAAAGCAAAAAAAACTGCACATTCCAGGGTGGCCTTTTATTGTGGGCAGTATAAGGTACACCTGTGCACTAATCATGATCTCAGATCAGCATCTTGATGTGGCACACCTGTGAGGTTGGATGGATTATCTCAGCAAAGCAGAAGTGCTCACTATCACACATTTAGACTGATTTGTGAAGAATGTTTGAGAGAAATGGTAATATTGTGTATCTGGAATGAATTTTAGATCTTTAAGTCCATCTCATGAAAAATGGGAGCAGAAACAAAGGTGTTGCGTTTATATTTCTGTTGAGTGTATATTCATACTATTTGGTTCTGCCCACCTGTGAAGAAATATTGGTACCACATATGTGAAGACCCATCAAAGTGTCTGAAATGTAATTTCACACCTTCTCCCTCAGTTTGCTTGCTGGGAAATTTAGATGAATTTACCACAGATAAAAAGTCTATGCCATTAGTTCACATTGCCTTATGCATCGCTAAGAAAAATATCCCCTTAAACTGGAAAAATTTAAATGCTCTGAATATTTATCAGTATAGAGATGGCTTCTGCCTCCACATCTGATCAATCTTTCTGGTCTCCCTTGATCAGCTCCATCACCTAGTGGGAGCGAGGCCCTCGATTTTGTTCTGTGGGACGCAGCTGCTGATGTGGAGCTTTAGGGTAGGGGGTGGTGAGGTGAGGTGCTGGAGTCGGGCCCATTGGCCGGTGTCGGTAAGCCTCCGCGGGGCTGACCGGGTGGGGGGGGTGTGGGCTGGTGGGTGCTAGGTTTGGCTGCTTTCCGGCCATCGACGGCAATAGCAAGGGTGGTGGATCTAGGCCTGGTGGGTCGGCCGCCTGGGCCTTCGGTCTGCTCCGGGGCACGACACGGTGTGGCCGGGGTATCCGAGTCCGTGGTGTGCTCTGTTCCTACCTCAGCTTGGGGGCTCTTGGTGTGCTGGCGGGGAGGCGTTTATCATCCAGCACAGGTGCTCTCCCTAATGGGGTGTGTTTGGACGGGGGGAGGGTGGGCTAATCTCAACCTGGGTGGCTTGTGTCCTGTGTTTTGTATAGTATTCTGAGTGTTAGGATGGATTTAGGTCTCACCCTGGGATGGGGGCGGGGGGATGCCCTTGGCCCCCATGGGGCTTGGTGGTGCCGCAGCCATGGGCCCCGACTTTGACATGCTGGGGCCTCCCACCCCTGCTGGATCATGCTGAATAGGGGTGCCTATCGGAGTCAGCAGGGGAGCTGGCTCCCTGGGAATGTCATTGTGACACCCAGTCATTTCCTCCCCATCCCCGGAAGCCTCTGTCCACCTGCTCCTTCATCATACCATTGGATAGGGCCTTGGGGCACGGGCACATAAATGTGGTCCGGGGAGGACTTTCCGTCTTCACTGCCCGGTGGCGGACTGGGTCCCAATTTAATTTATACAAGTTAGACACTTTCACTCGCAACATTTACATGAGACACACCTATGTAGGGACCTGGTGGTGGATACACCTCAGCGCTGGACGCGGTGTCCTTTAAGGAGCCTCGCCTCTGGTGCCGGTGCCTATTGCTTAACTGCATCTAGACATTGAGGGCCTGGGGTAGGAGATGGGGGTACCTGGCAGATTTCCCATGTCCCACGCCTCTGTTTTAAGTGCATATTAGAACATCAGGCAACAACACCAGATTTGAACAGGGGAGAGAGGCTGGGGGTCTTCCCACGCCCCTGTTCATTTGACCATCAGGGGTTGGAGTCCGGGGGTGTATCAGGCCGTCTGGTTGGGGACCTGGGCTGGTAGGTTACTCTTGCCATGGCTTTGGTGGTCTGCTTGTCCCCATCCTGGTGGGCAGGGGGTTTGTCTTCCGGGTGCAGGGGCAGGTTGCTCTATTGGTGCATCTGTCCCTATGTATGGGGCGTATGAATGAGTGTACATTGTCCTTTTTCGGGTGTCCTGTGTTAGAGCCGAGATTGCAACATTGCTAAAAGACATAAGACATTTACTGCACTGTGCGGTCTGACCACACTTAGATCTGCTGCTGTCATTCACCTGCACATCTGTGAATGGAACCCTGCTGCTGTTCTCATGTTAAAAATGATGTTTATCTTTTCATAGTTCTATTATATACATACAGAGTATAATATTTATAAAGACTTTAGCCTTATGGCTCATTCTTTTTATTTTATTTTTTATTTTATTTTTTTATTTTATTTTATTTTTACTTATGTTAAATGTTTAATGTGCACAACTGTACCGAAAAAAATTCCTAGTTTGTGAACTTGTTCTCAAACAATGGCAATAAAACCGATTCTGATTCTGATAAAGGCAGACATTTTTTCCCTTCATGAAGAGGCCATGGCTCAGGTGGTTTAACAGGCGAGCTAGCACAACTCAGGTCAGCACAGGTTAAAACAGCTAACAAGTATGAAGAAATTGGAAACAGGATGGGCGAAACTATGGACAGATTGGCTAAGCTGGAGAAATTAGAGCAACTTCTCATTAATGAATATAAGAAAGTGCAGGACAAGTGTCAGGATCTGGAAAACATAAGCAGGAGACAAAATCTGCAGCTGGTCGACAGATTTTGGTCGGCATCCAAGCAGATATCAGCGCCGGTCTTGCTGTGGCTCTCTGTCTCTGTAAATCATTAGAGGAAGTAGCTGTGCAGACACATGTACTTCACAATCAGAGCAGGTATTCCTATTTAAATTGATGAATTGGAGATTTTGCCTGAGTGTTTAGGTTTTGGAAAAAAAGGTAAACTGTGAGATATGATTACTAAGTCTATATTACTATTGATTTATTTGATATTTAACACAGCTGCTGATATCCAAATATTAAGTTTAGTAATATATTTTGGTTATTTCTAACCTGTCTTCCATTTGTTCTTATTTTTCATTTGAGATCACATATATCATCTCCCTCCTCACATGTATATCACCCAAAGCTGTATCAGCAGTTGTGTGGAAATAATAAAGGACAGAAGAAATAGAAAACAGCCTTTTCTTTACCTCATATCTTCTCATACTCTGAATGGCTTTAAGTGGAGCTCTGGCAGGTTCTCCCAGTGTTAACAGTGTGACCCCACCTTGAATCAGTACTTCTATGGACAGCTCAGTTTTTCCTCCACTAGAGTAGCATTTTGTTCTAGCAAAACGGTTGAAGCCTCTGACTGAAATCATTCTGTTGTCTTAGGATAGTCCTATTAAGAGGATGCTCAGGGTTGTCCAACAGGATTAAGAAACAATCAGCTTTACATACAGAAAATGTTAGCCAGTTAGCTTGACTAAGTAACTGGCTAAAAGATCAATAGTTTAAAAGGGCCATATGTTAATGTGATTGTAAAAAAAATATTAATCTCTCCTTTATTTCATAAAAAAGAGTTAAGGTGTGAAATCCTGAGATGAGTGACAGGCCGTTCCTGGAAATGATGGGTCAAGGTCAAGGTCAATTTTATTTATATAGCACATTTACAGCAGCAAAACCACCCCAAAGTGCTGAACAAGTCACAAAACACAATCAGGAAACACAATCAGGAGTAAAACATAGAATAAGATACGAAATAATTAATCACAATAAATAAAAATATTAAATACTATTTAAAATGCTCAAGTCAACCTGCATTAAAGGCCAGATCAAAAAGGTGCATCTTAAGAAGGGATTTAAAATGCCCTAAATTCTGTATAGTCCTAATGGAAAGAGGTAAGTTGTTCCACAACTTGGGACCAGCCACACAGAAAGCTCTGTCACCACGAGACTTTAGGCGAATTTTCAGGGGGTTGCAGTAGTGGGGGATGTTGAGGGAGGCGTGGGTGGCTGTTCAAACTTATTAGAATATTTATTTGGGTCATTCACCCATCCATAGCCTCCTGCGGCCAGCGACCTGGGGGTTGTTTTTTGTCCAGAGATTGTCTTTAGGCTGTTCCATACCCCTTTGACGTTTTCATTCTAAAGCTGCTCTTCTATTTTCCTCCTATAGGATTACTTCCCTTGCCCCATCCTCCATTTCAGTTTTCTTTGAACAGCTCTTAGTTCCTGTTTTTCCAGCGATTTGAAGACTCTCTTCCTCTCCTTGAGGAGAGCCTTTATTTCAGGGATAATCCATGGCTTGTTGTTAAAAAATACCGTACTTTAGTGATGGGTACGCTGTTCTCCATATAGAAACTTATATAGTCAGTAATGCAGTCAGTGGTGCTGTTTAGGTCATCCTCTAAGCGGCTGAAGAGATTTTCCCACACAGTCGAACTGAAACAGTCTCGCATAGCCTCTTCTGTCTCTGTTGACCATTTCCTTACTGTGCGTCTCAAAGCTGGCTCTCCGTGTACTAGAGGTTTATACACAGGCTGTAGACGAACCAGGGGGGCTCATATCACAACCTGGTGATGAGCTGTATGCCTCCTTGGTGTTAGCATACAATAACTACAATGTTTTATTGTCTCTGGTATGGCAGGTGACATGCTGGGTGAAGGTGGGGAGAGTTAAGGATGGAGAGATGTGATTGAAGTCCCTAGATCCTCATCATGTTTTAGTGTAAAAGCTTTGTTCTAACAATATAATATTCAAGTTTATACAATCTATTATTGTGACACAATATATTTATGTTGTACTAATATAAAAAACATTTTGTTATAATGTGATACTTTTCCACTGGCGACCTATTGCCCATTGACTAATTAGTTCTCCCTTTGTTGCTGTCCCTTTATTATCACTTCGTGTCTCACTTCCTTTGCTAGTTTGTCTCCCTTGCTAACTCATGTGGTTCTTCGTCCTGTGCCTACTGAAATTATTATTGGTTCTTAATAAAATATGGGAAACAAACAGTCGAAGCCTGTCTCTGCATCTGAGTCCGACCAGCACGATTTGACATGAGGAACTAGCCATTACAAGGACACGGCAGAGACTTAAGTCGTTTTCACATGGGACTTGAGTCCTTATTCAGGTACAGTATTTGACCAAAATCCAATTATTTTGTACCGTGTGAACATAGCCGGGACCGTGCCAGGATACGGTCCTGGAGAGACCTACCTTGGAGGTAGTATCAGAGTCCAGGTACAAGTGCATATGGATCGTGTGAACACAAGCTGTACCCTGGCCGTGCCGAAGACATTTTTTGGGGGGGCCGTACCTAAGTTATGCTCCACAGGAAGTAACGACACCAGCAACCGAAGGTACCGAATCGCCACATGAGCATAAAGAGACCAAAACAATGCTGGTCAGGCATTCCACAGCAACACATTAGGTTACAAAGCGGCGGGTTTACTACAACACACCCTGTAAATGGCTTCAGGTAGCAGTTGACCAGTAGACCAATGTATTGTCATTTTAGGCCATCACTCCTTTATGATGTTGGTACTTCTCACTCCCTTGTTTGTTGGATCGCTACAAAATTATTTGTATTCCGCCACCTGCTGTTTTGGAGTAGTCCGTTATGTAAAACACTGGAATCCAGTACGGGCTGAGACCTGCGGCATGTGAACAGAAAAAAATAGCATTTTTCACAGTCCATTTTCTGGCAAAATTACACATGTAAAAATACCTTAAGAAAAGAGACTCACCTCCAGAAGAGTACCACCGGCACTATCCTGGCTGTCATGCTGCTTATCGCCTATCCACGAGGGTATGACTGGCCGATTGCTGGCGTACTTCCTTCCTCGCTGATTTGAGGATCCAGAGGAGTCATCTGACACCTCGGCAGCCAACAACCAGCTTCTGACCCTGTGCCCAGCTCCTTTGGCTGATATAACTGCCTTTGTTACTCCCAGACTGCGATCTGCCTACTGAAGTTTTCCCCAGCGATTTCGACCCTCCGTGCTCCATCCTGCCGTCAGGGAGAAGTTTGTTAAGGCGGCTACAGGACTACTCGAGAAAGCTGCTTCCCTCAGTGCTCCTTGGCAGCGGATTTGGGCGGTGCAGGAGTTGCTGGACATTTTCTGAGGGCACTGACCTCTCTTCTCTTCTTTGGATTTAGATTGGAGTTTTGACAAAGTTGAATGGATCAGAAAGACTGCTTGGGCCGACCAGTTCGGCCATCCACGTCCTCCTTGTCCTTGTCCAGCTGTGTTTGCTCATAGTTACGAACCTCCGCCTCCAGTGGGAATATGGAACAGAGTTTGGGATTCTTCTGTTTTGGATGCATTTTGGATTTCGTATTGCAGTTTGGGATCCGCACTCTCGAGGTGCTCTCAGGGGCCTGGATTTCTGAAGTGCAATCCGAAGTCGGATCGTTCCGAACCTGTTTTTGGACCCATTTCGACAGTCTTTGTTCCCGGACCAGAGTCCACAGGGGGTGTTTTTAACCTCAGGACTCCTGTGAGGTCTTCTGAACCAGAGGTTCTAGTAACTGTTTTGCAAACAGTGTTCAAATGGACACGCCTCGGGTTTGAGCCTCCTCTGAGGTTGTCCGAACAGATATACACCTCCTGTGTCAGTGCCTTCCCTAGAGTCCTCAGCACCACCTCATCGGGGTTCTTCAGCACCTTCCCGAGGCTTTTGTACGCTGCATCAAAGACTTCCACATCCCCCCGAGGATCCTCTATGCTACGACGTTGGTTTCAGTCATGTCATCGCTCTCCAAGGCTCATCATTAAGGTCTTCCAGCCTCAGCTTCAGCTCCACTCCAGTCGATCACAACACAAGGTCTAGCTCTGCCGCTGGCTCCACAAGGTGCAGCTCTGCAGCTGGCTTCAACCTCAGCTCCAACAACAGACCAGTCGGTCTCAGTTTCAGCAACGGATTAGCCAGCCTTAGGTCTAGCAACGTTTGACCAGCTGGCCTCAACTAAGTTTCTGTCCACAATGTTCGGTCCCGTCGGTCTCTACCCCAGCATCAGCTCCACTTCTGCCGAGCTCCAAGCCACAAGGTTCAACTCAGTTGATCCTCGCTCCAGCACCAGCTCAGTTGGCTCTCGCTCCGACAACAGCTTCACCTTCAGCATCAGTCCAACTAGCCTCAGCTCTGCTGACCTCCCCGCCACAAGGTTCAGCTTTGCTGACTTTTAGCCCACAAGGTTCAGCTCTGCCGACCACAGAGTCAAAAGGCTCAGCTCCTCTGACCATCAAGTCACAAGGTTCTGCTTCGCCACCGGCCTCTAAGATACAAGGTTCTGCATCGCTGCCGGCCTCTTAGACACAAGGTGTTACATCGCCAGTGGACCTCCAAGACACAAGGGTCTATATCTCAGGCGACCTCCAAGACACAAGGTGCTGCATCGCCGGTGACCTCTAAGACACAAGGTTCTACATCGCCAGTGACCTCCAAGACTCATCACCGGCCGCCACATCTCCAGTACCCATGTCGCCGGCCTCCTCCTCACCTGTTCCCACGTCGCCGGTCTCCTTGTCACCTGTTCCAATGTCACTGGTCTCTTTTCGGACTTTGTTTCTCACTCCCTTTGCTAGTTCCTTGTCTAACCTCCCCTTGTGTGGTTCTTCATCCTGTGTTTCCTGAAATTATTATTAGTTCTTAATAAAACATTGGAAACAACTAGTCAAAGCCTGTCTCTGCATCTGAGTCTGACCAGCGCGATCTGACAACACTGCAATGGATTAAAATCCTGCAAAGCTCGAAAGGTTCCCCTGCTTTAGAAGGCACATGCGACAGGCCCATCTGAAGTTTGCCAATGAACACCTGAGTGATTCAGAGAGTGACTGGGAGTGTCTGGGAGTGCTGTGGTCAGATGAGACCAGATGATACCAAAATTAAGCCCTTTGGCATTAACTCAACTCGCCATGTATGGAGGAAGTAGAAAAATTCTGCCTATGACTCTCTATCTTTTATTTAAGTTATTTTTTTCAATTTTCCTTTGATGTGCTATCTGTCACTGTTAAAATCAACCTCCCATTAAAATGATAGTAGTTTGAGACTGTTCATTTATTTGTCATTGGACAAATCTAAAAAATCTGCGAGAGTTCAAATAATCCCCCACCACCACCACTGTATATGCAGTGCTCTGCATAAATGAGTACACCCCACTACGTTTGTCAGAAAACATTTAGCTTCCTTTTAGAATCGACATTTTGTATGATATACTATACTACAAAATACTCCCACAAATGTGGGACATTGATTGCAAACAAGATTTGTTCATTTGCACAAATAAAAAGGTGATTTGCCAAACAAATTAATTCAAGCCCACATTGCAAAAATGAGTACACCCCTATTATAGTCCTAGGATAAAAAGCCAGACTTAAGACTACAAACTTCTAATTAACAGGCATTCAACCGCAGGTGAGTCTAGTGATTCATTTAAGAGGTTTCCAGCAGACGAGTGACAATAAACGGCATTAGTGTACAAAGCCCTTCCCATTTCATGTTGTCAGTAATGGCTCCCCGTGGAAGAGAAATCTGAGAAAGGAAGTAATTTATTAACACAGAAAAGGTGAGGGCTACAAGAAGATCAGCAAAGCTTTACATATCAGTCAAAATACTGTAGCAAAAGTGATGAAAAATTTTGAGAAAGATGGAAGTGCAAATATCTTACAAGGCCGTCCACTGAAGTTCACACCTCGACAGGTGTGCACTTTTCCAACACGACAACGATCCAAAAACACACATCTAAAGCCACTGTTGCATTTCTAAAGAAGAACAGGGTGAATGTGATTGAATGGCCAAGTTTGTCTCTTGATTTGAACCCAATCGAACACCTGTGGGGAATTCTGAAGCGACAAGTTGAGAATCCCTCTCCATCCAGCATCCAGGCTCTAAAATAGCTTATTCTTGAAGACTGGAAAAATATAGATGTTGCCTAGATTGCCTAGACTATGCCTAGAAGACTTGGTTCTGTACTTAAAAATCATACTTCTCATACAAAATACTAGACGTAGTAGTTTTTGTTGCAGGGTGTATTAATTTTTGCTTCAACCAATTTGAGTAAAACTGAAGATTTTGCATTTTAATTTCCAATTTTAACCTTAATTTCATGTTATGGAGTTAAATAAGTGTTCAATAAAACTCGGCCTTGTGGAAAGTTTGGAAATTGTTCTTTTGTTCATTGAGCTACTGATTAAATTCATACTTTGTAAAGGGGTTAGGGTTAAAATATTGATGGGCCCCCCTACCAAATACCATAGTGATACCAGTTTTCCCTAAATATCTTTGGTTGGGATATTTCCAATACCAGGTTTTGCTCCATCTTCACTGGCTATCATTTGAACAATAGTTATTCTGTGTTTATGGTAAGAGTTGTTGGCCATAATCCTGGGTCCTCTGACAATCCCTCAGCAGTATTCCCAAGTCTCTCATTATCTTTTCTTTCCTCTTCAGCTCTGTCTTACTGCTCCTGACAACCTTTATCACATTCTTCACCTTCCCTCCCATCCCTTATATGAATATCAACCTTATCTTCAATGTCTGCCTCTGCTACAATAGGAAATAAACAAAATGGGTACAATGTACACTTAAACTTTAAACTGTAATTACTGAGTGTTAGAACAGACAATTCTGCTAAACGCTAACCTTGTCTGTCACTGCTTTCACTTGGCCCTAATGAGGGACCTGCTGCTACAGGGTCTGAAACTGAAATGGTTTCAAATGGTTGCTAAAATATCCTTTGTCACAAGGTCTAGGGTATGTACAAGTTAATTGATTATTATATTTGTATGTTTAAATTAAATGTAGACTATAGAATCACAGGGGTAAACTAACTACCAAACTAGACATTCAGTCTTTTAATTACACATTTTAAAATAAGTCAATTTTAATCATTAAGATGTCCATTAAACTGAGAACAATACCTCCTTGGGCTGCCACATTACCGTGGTGGAGGGGTTTGAGTGTCCCAATGATCCTAGGAGATATGTTGTCTGGGGCTTTATGCCCCTTGTAGGGTCACCCATGGCAAACTGGTCCTAGGTGAGGGATCAGACAAAGCGCAGCCTAAAGACCCCTATGATGAGGAAAACTATTGGACTCAGAGTTCCCTCGCCCGGACGTGGGTCACCGGGGCCCAACTCTGGAGCCAGGCCTGGAGGTGGGGCACGTTGGTGAGCGCCTGGTGGCCGGGCCTTTACCTATGGGGCCCGGCCGGGCTTAGCCCGAAGAGGCAACATGTGCCCCCCTTCCCATGAGCTCACCACCTGTGGGAGGGGCCATAGGGGTCGGGTCCAGTGCAAGATGGGTGGTGGCCGAAGACGGGACCTTGGTGGTCCGATCCGCGGCTGCAGAAGCTGGCTCTTGGGACTTGGAACGTCACCTCTCTGGTGGGGAAGGAGCCGGAGCTGGTGTGCGAGGTTGAGAGGTTCCGACTGGACATCGTCGGCCTTGCCTCGACGCATGGCTCTGGCTCTGGAACCCGTCTCCTCAAGAGGGGTTGGACTACAAAAAAAAAAAAAAAAAAAAAAGAGGGGTTGGACTCTCTTCCACTCTGGAGTTGCTCCCGGTGAGAGGCGCCGAGCTGGGGTGAGCATACTTGTTGCCCCCCATCTCAGCGCCTTTACGTTGGGGTTTACCCCACTGAATGAGAGGGTAGCCTCCCTCCGCCTACGGGTGGGGGGACGTGTTCTGACTATTGTTTGTGCTTATGCGCCGAACAGTAGCTCAGATTACCCACCCTTCTTGGAGTCCTTGGAGGGGGTGCTGGAGATTGCTCCTTGTGGGGACTCCCTCATTCTGCTGAGGGACTTCAACGCACACGTGGGCAATGACAGTGAGACCTGGAGAGGCGTGGTTGTGCGGTATGGCCCCCCCGATCTGAAGCTGAGCGGTGTTTTTGTTGTCAGACTTCTGTGCTTGTCATGGATTATCCATAACGAACACCATGTTCAAGCACAAGGGTGTTCATGTGTGCACTTGGCACCAGGACACCCTAGGCAGCAGCTCGATGATTGACCTGGTTGTCGTTTCATGGGACCTGCGGCCGCATGTTTCGGACACTCGGGTGAAGAGAGGGGCGGAGCTATCCACCGACCACTACCTGGTGGTGAGTCGGCTCCGGTGGTGGGGGAGGACGCCGGACAGACCTGGAAGGCCCAAACGTGTTGTGAGGGACTGCTGGGAACGTCTGGCGGAGTCTCCTGTCAGAAGGGGTTTCAACTCTCACCTCCGGCAGAACTTCAAACACATCCCGGGGGAGGCGGGGGACATTGAGTCCAAATGGGCCATATTCCGTGCCTCCAGTGTCGAAGCGGCTAACCGTAGTTGTGGCCGTAAGGTAGTCGGTGCCTGTCGCGGCGGAAACCCTCGAACCCGCTGGTGGACACCAGCGGTGAGGGATGCTGTCAAGCTGAAGAAGGAGTCCTATCAGACCTTTTTGGCCTGTGGGACTCCATAAGCAGCTGATAGGTGTCGGCAGGCCAAGCGGAGTGCAGCTCGGATGGTTGCTGAGGCAAAAACTGGGGCGTGGGAGGAGTTTGGAGAGACCATGGAGAACGACTTCTGTATGGCTTCGAAGCGATTCTGATTCAACATCCGGCATCTCGGGGGGGGGAAGAGGTCTGCCACTAGCACTGTTTACAGTGGGGGCAGTGTGCTGCTGACCTCAACGTGGGACGTTTTGGGTCGGTGGATGGAATACTTCGAAGACCTCCTCAATCCCACCGACACGCCTTCCTGTTTGTAGGCAGAGTCTGGGGGCTCTCCAATCTCTGGTGCTGAAGTCACCGAGGTTGTTAAAAAGCTCCTCGGTGGCAAGGTGGATGAGATTTGGCCGGAGTTCCTCAAGGCTCTGGATGTTGTAAGGCTGTGTTGGTTGACGCGGATCTGCAATACTGCGTGGACATCGGGGGCAGTTCCCTCAGATTGGCAGACCGGGTTGGTGGTCCCCCTCTTTATAAAGGGGGACCACAGAGTGTGTTCCAAAAACAGGGGGCTCACACTTCTGAGCCTCCCTGGTAAGGTCTATTCGGGGGTTCTGGAGAGGAGGGTCTGACGGATAGTCGAACCTCGGATTCAGGAGGAACAATGCGGTTTTCGTCCTGGTCGTGGAACACTAGACCAGCTCTACACCCTCGGCAGGGTCCTGGAGGGTGCGAGGGAGTTCGCCCAACCAGTCTACATGTGCTTTGTGGACTTGGAGAAGGCGTTTGACCGTGTCCCTCGGGGTGTCCTGTGGGGGGTACTCCAGGAGTATAGGGGTACCAGGCCCTTTGATATGGGCTGTTAGGTCCCTGTATGAACGGTGTCTGAGTCTGGTTCGCATTGCCGGCAGTAAGTCGGACTTGTTTCCAGTGAGAGTTGGACTCCGCCAAGGTTGCCCTTTGTCACCAGTCCTGTTCATAACGTTTATGGACAGGAGGGGATCCGTTTTGGTCACCTCAGGATCGGGTCTCTGCTTTTCGCAGATGATGTGGTCTTGTTGGCTTCATCTGAATGTGATCTACAGCTCTCGTTGGAGCGGTTCGCAGCCGAGTGTGAAGCGGCTGGGATGAGGATCAGCACCTCCAACTCCGAGACCATGGTCTTGAGCTAGACAAGGGTAGAGTGCCTTCTCCGGGTCGGGGATGGGGTCCTTCCTCAAGTGGAGGAGTTTAGGTATCTGGGGGTCTTGTTCACGAATGACGGAAAAATGGAGCGGGAGATCGATGGACGGATTGGTAAGGCGTCTGCAGTTATGTCGTGGTGAAGTGAGAGCGGAACAGAAAGGCAAAGCTCTCAATTTACCGGTCGATCTACGTTCCTACCCTCATCTATGGTCACGAACGCTGGGTGGTGACCGAAAGAACGAGATCGCGGATACAGGCGGATGAAATGAGTTTCCTCCGTAGGGTGGCTGGGCTCTCCCTTAGAGATAGGGTGAGAAGCTCGGTCATCCGGAGGGGGCTCAGAGTAGAGCCGCTGCTCCTCCACATCGAGAGGAGCCAGTTGAGGTGGCTCGGGCATCTGGTCAGGATGCCTCCTGGACGCCTCCCTGGTGAGGTGTTCTGGGCACGTCCCACCGGGAGGAGGCCCAAGGGAAGACCCAGGGCTCGCTGGAGGGATTATGTCTCCCAGCTGGCCTGGGAACCCCTTGGGATTCCTCCCGAGGAGCTGGCCCAAGTGGCCGGGTAGAGGGAGGTCTGGGTCTCTTTGCTTAGGCTACTGCCCCCGCGACCCGACCCCGGATAAGCGGTAGATGATGGATGGATGGATGCATGGACAATACTGTACTTAATGTCAGAGCGTGCAGGTGCTAATTTGCATAATGTGGTAAAATGGGCAAACAATTTGTGATTTTACAAGTATTAGATTTTGACAATGGAGAGAAATATAGGGTGTTTTCATGTAAACTTCTGACTCTGGGGAGAAGTGCAGAACAGCAGCTTCTTGGAGCTGCAGTGTTGAGCTTCCAGCTCCCCCTCACTCTGCTTCTCACTCCACAGTATTTACCCAGAAACATTGTTTACTCCCTATGTAGTGTGTGATACTATAAAGTATTGTTATATTATTCAAATAGAGTATGAACATAAATGTGTGCTATTCTACCTGGAGTAGATATTTATGTTAAAACAATGTCAATGCTTGATAAGGTATTCGGAGCTCACCTTTCTTTTCAAACAACCGAGTGAACAACTGCTTGTCCTTATTTGCCTTTTCATTTTTGAGCCCCTGGTTTTCCTTTCATAAGGAAACACAAGTCTTCCTCTGTCTTCCCAGTTTCTTCCACGGCTCCTCCAGCTCCTGTCTCACCAACTGATTCACAAGCCCCTGTGGGTCGTACCATTTACATTGATTTGAGAGGGGTGGTGGGGCCCTGCACAGCATGAAAATGTATTTTTAATATATCAAACCATTGCCCAACTACAAGTTTAGTTTTGCATAGAACCGTTTTTATTTGTACATAAATGCTATATAAATGTTAGTACATGTATATGTACTGTATGTTCAAGCACTTTGTTATAAACATGTTAAGCCCAGTTTAATAAAGATTTCGGTTTTGAACATTGCTTTATCAGATTTTTTTTTATCCAACAGAAAAGGCCACTATACCTCAGCAACAATTATTTCTACACAGACATTGCCGAAACACCTTTCAGGTATAACCCTCCATTTTTCTTTCATACTGCTGAAAGGCAGCAGTAGATGCATTCTAGGAAGTTCTATATTTAACTATGTTGAATGAAATGCACCTAATTTGTTTCATTTCAAATATGTAAATATATTGCCTATAAATTGGGAAAACTTGCAACAATTAATGTACTTTTTCTTCTTTATTTTCTTGAATAGCTGTACTGTGCTCTAACTCTAATGATATTTTTTCTGCCAATATATTTGTCCTCTTTAGCTTTGGCATGGTGCTGACCAAGGGTCATGGGAGTCTAATGTTTACAGGAAATGTATCAGTGGAAGAAGGTACAATTCTAGGTTGTTTTCTACATACCAGCCTTGTGGTTAGCATAACATTCTGTACCAATATTATGGCTTGTCATTATAAGTAATCAATCAATATGTCCAACATGGTTTGTTCCAGAGCAAATAAAACCTCAACAGTTAACACAAAGGCTCTTCAACACTAGTCTGCTTTTAAACTGTTATCAGCTCTTTCGATTATTTTATTGTAACTTGCATATTTTTACCTTCCAATATAGGTCTACATGATCTAACCTCTCCTGACCTCAGCATCGCCTCTGAGTGGTATGTCTGAAATGTGAATTGGCGCTGAGAATAAATTTAGAGAATTTGTAGACCTTCTTACTACATTTAATAAAATCATTCCGAAATCCAAAATAATTTTAGATGTGCAGATGTGTAATGACATATTGTGTGACACATTTACAGCAATCGCTCAATAACTAGGTATCTGACATGATTATATAGTTTTAAATAAAATTATTGAAAACCTGGGATAAACGTTTTTAACTTTTACCTCTCATGTCAACGCTGGTTGATTTTCATACATCTTTCAATGTAGGAAAGTGACTTAAAATCTGCTTAAATTCAGCCAGTAACTTATAAGTTAAAAAGGGGTATTATTTTGCATTTCATTCATTTAAAGGGGAAGGTCATAACAATAATGAAGCGAGATCCTGTAACTAAGCTTTTTGAACAAGTTACTTTGTATCACCATATTCCTCCACTGGTCAAAATTTATCAGCCTAACAGGATGGAAAGTATCTTTTCGATTTAGGTCTGGATGACAGGTAGTGGAGGGTTTTATTACATGGTGTGAAACTCCTAATTAATATGAAATGTCTCCAAAACCAAAGAAATGTGTATAGATTTTAATATTAATAAAGTATTAGATTTATATAGCACTTTTCAAGGCATTCAAAGTGCTTTACAATTCCACTATTCATTCACTCTCACATTCTCACAGTGGTGGAAGCAAGCTATGTTTGTAACCACAGCTCTCCTGGGGCAGACTGAGACAAGCGAGGCTGGCATATCGCGCTCTTGGCCCCTTTGGCCAATTGTAGGTTGCAGGTGAAGTGTCTTGCCCAAGGACACAACGACTGAAACAGATGGATCTGGGGCTCTAAGTGGAAAACCCTCCGGCGAACTCCGAACTCCTGAGCCAAAGTTTCCCTAGAACACAGTCTGGTCCACCATCCTTTGTTCGATTAAACGGGAACCAGTGGCGGATGTTCAGTGTTTTAATTTAACTTTGTCAATGATAACACCCAGGTTTTATCACCTGGGTGTTATCATTGACAAGAACACATTCACTGAACATTCTAATAAGGTAAACAGAAAAGCCAATCAAGGATTGCACGTCCTTTTCAAATTAAATGAGTGTGTAAAAGGTGGTTTTCATTATCTAAAATTCTGATAGAATCTATCCTCAGTTTTGCTTTAATCACTTGGTTTGGCAACCTACCGGTAGAAGAGACAACCAGGATGTACAAGTATTTAACAAGTATGTTAAATTCACACAAAAATTGAAAGACATCCTCCACTCTCTTAATCATAATTTTTTTCGAGAACACTTGTGCCAACAACTGGAAATCTTTTACTGACATTGGCAGTACAAACAGGTTAAAAGGTTAGGAGGCTCAAACCTTAAGTGGCTTATCGTAACTGATTGCCCAATTTAACTGATGTCACCCTACCTGTTCCATGCATCCTGTCTATCCTCAGTCCTGCCATTCCCTCTGTAAGTTGGCCTAATTTACTGTTTGCCAGTTTTGTACTATAATTGTATCTGTTTTTGTTTTATGTTGCTCCACCTTGCTACAAGGAATATTTCCCAAAGGGGACAATAATAAAGTGATACTGGTTGTAGTTTTAGAAATAAATGTGCAGTAAATTCTCTGTATACATGCTCTGGTCTAAGTTTACCCCATTCATGTTGAGCCCCTCCACAGGCTGACACCTTATCATGATGAATGGGTTTGAGTGCCGCAATGATCCTAGAAGCTAAGTTGTCAAGAGATTTATGCCCCTGATAGGGTCACTAATGGCATACAGGTCCTCAGAGAGGGATCAGACATAGTGCAGGTCAAAGACCTAGTATGAGAAATATCAATTAATACAGTGTTTTATTGCCCACATGAGGGGTACTGGGGCCCCTCTCTGGAGCATGATCTAAAGGTAGGGACTGATGGGAACAGCAACCTGGAGGGTGCATGCAGGTTTACATTTGTTTTGTCAATTTTTGAGAAGGCATTCAACCATGTCCGTCGGGAAGTCCTTTGGAGGGAATATTGAGTGCAAATTGTTTCTGATGAGAATTAAACTTTGCCAAGGTTACCCTTTGTGACCAGTTTTGTTCATAACCTTAATCAACACAATTTTAAGATGCAGTGGAGGGGACCATTTTGGTGACTGCAGATCAGGTCGTCATCAGATGGAGACGGAGCATTGTGATTATGCATATCCTTTTTTTACTCAGTCTGCTTCACTCCGGCCATCCTCTGTTTACTGCCTGATTGCAGCTCAAGACTAACAGCGATAAGGCTAACATGTAGGTGCGCATATCACCACTTATCGTGAACGGAGTCCAACACACTACATTTGATAATCAGATTTTCGGAATGACATGTAAACTAGGACCAAAAATTATTCCAAAAAGTTTGATTTAGATGTGCATGTAAACACATTGATCTACAGCTTTTACTGGTGCAGTTCACAACCAATTTTGAAGCAGCTGGAATGAGAATCAGTGCTTCAAAGTCTGAAACAATGGCCTTGAGCCAGAAAAGGGCAGAGTGTCCTCTCTGTGCAGTCTATAGGACTGTCATACACTCTGACCTATATGAATCACTCAAGCTGAACTGACAGTGCTACTCTGATGAGAAATACCAGGCTTATTTTGTTTAGGTGATGATCTTAGCTTATCCTTTCAAACGCAAAAGCTCTACTTGCCTCTGGAACTTTCATGTAATTAGACTCACTAAACTAATAAGGAAAAAACCTTGATCAAATACAAAACAAAGATATTACCTGAAATACTGTCCTGAATTATTGACTAGGAGTGCAAAACATCACTTTGTACTAAATAGACCTGTCAACTAAAATTCTCTTGACACAAGTTAATATCCTTTGCTCCATCACAAATCCCCAGTGATATACAGTACAACTGAGTTACATGATCAGAGATGTGGTGCACAGCCACCCAAAGTGAGTGTTAAAATGATCAGGCACCCGTTTTCCCACTCCATCAGCAATGGGAACAAGGGTTAGCAACAAATTATACTTCAAAAAGGCTCCAATCAGGTTCCTTTGTTTTGTTTATCTAAATGTCAAAATGTTTTTTCTACAGGACATACTGTGAGACCGACATCGACCCTGATCATCGAAAATACACCCAATATCAAGCGGTCATCCGATACCTGCAGGGGAAGGAGCCTGACCTAGAGTGTAGGTTTTACCAGCTCACAAACATTCTTAAAATTATTTTTGGGAAATGCTTTCAGTTTGGATGATAATGTGTTTGTATTTGATTCCACTGTGTGTTGCTTGTAGGTGATGAATTATTGCTCCAGCAGACGTTGTTTGACGCTGTGGTAACAGCTCCACTGGAGGCTTACTGGAACACACTGATGCTTAAAGACAGGTGAGACTACTGAGACAAGATGCATTTACAGTTATTTCCATTATACAGGAATTTTTATTTTGTAAGTTCACTGTTGGAGAATAATATGTTGCTGTCATTAAAGTGTCCTGCATTGGACTTGCCTCCTTGGTGGAGATAGCCTTGGTGACAACCGTGCTGTCTCACCCTATGATTGCTGCCCTGCATAGGATATACTGTACAGATAATGGATAGATGGATGGATAGATGGAATGATGGATTTTACATTCTCTTATGGAAATTAAGTTAATTTCTCTGACTGCTCACTAATAAAGCAGCAGGCCACACCTGCCAAGTTAAAATGTGTTGTCATGTAACTGCTACATGACAACACATTAAAACTTTCTGTTATACAAATAATTGTTGATAAATGTATATGTGTCATGTCTGTAATGTTTTTTTGATATGGTGTGCAGGCTTGAGAAAGGGGTTGAGACAGCATTTCTTGGGACTCGTTCGGGCCTGATGAGGTTAATGAGATATGCAGGAACGGACACTAGAGTGGCAAAGTAAGGATGAGATCTACACAAGTCATTGCCTGCCTCACCAGAGTTGTTTGTCTTTGTACCTACAGTTGACTAATCTTGAAATACAGTACATTTCAGGGGTAAACAGGAGGACTTGCAAATAATGAATCAAAAAGGGGTATCTCAATACATTACAGTATTTTTTGAAAAAAATTATAAAATTTCTTAATTTTCCACTGAAGGCTACTTCCGTGGAAAACATTACATTTCTTAGATTAGAATATTAGCCTACATCAGAACATTAAAAAACATTTTAATACATCAGTGTGACTTCATTGTAAAGTATGTTTAACATGTAGATTGCTTTTTCAAGATACTTTTGATCTGACAAACAAGCCTCATCGAATCATATGTCCTAAATAACTGAGATATACCTGTAGAAGAAAAAAGGGATGACTGAATGCTGGATGTGTTGCCCCATAGTGGCTCATTGCCACTCACTCATGTTCAAAAGAAAAACAAAGAAAAATCTTATCTAGATTAATTGTGTCACCCACAGGACATTTCTGACTCAATCGGACAAAGACAACCTCTTTACAATTGATCATTTCCCTCTTTGGTACCGTCTGGCAGTGGAAAACCCTCCAGGGAGATTTTACTACTACCCTGTTAGCGACAAAGGTCTGCACTCTTATTTTTAACCGAAATAAGTTTGTTTTCATGCTTATCAGTTATTCAGTCAATTATGTTATTGAAAGTAAATGTTCTCTTAACAGGAGTGAAGTATGTTATAGGAACTACAGCTGTTACGGTATCATCTGGAGAAAAAATGGCAATGGCTGGAGGTCAGTTTCACTGCTTGTGATCTTGGTCAACTTTATGCATAACAAAATCAGTATGTTGTGAACACACATTTTCTGTATCAATTCTCTTGAGTGATCATCAACTTGTGTACCACTGACAGTCAGTACATGCAGCAAGAGAAATTTGAATTATTGCCTTAGTCAGACTGAAATCAGACTTTTAAAATGCATGTATACACCTTAGTCCGGCTGGAGTCGAACCGAACTGGAGTTTCAGAAGCTCGGCTTCTCTAGCTGGATAATGTGATTGAGAATCGGACTACTTTGCAACCACCCCCCCCCCTGCCCCACACTCGGGAAGTTTGGGAATTTAGTAGAGCCGGAAATGTGACCCAGCAATAACAGCAGTAGTGTTATAAGAGGCATATGATGTCTAAGACAAATGTAAGCGGCTAATCAGTGCATGTTTGGACTTATGAAGAGGCGATGCGTTGTTACTGTGAATGCCATGCTTTAACTCCTACTGCTTCACTTCCACCAGCCTCAGTTTGCTTCCTGAATGTAGCCGGAAGCTAACTGTTATTAGGCTACCACATAGGGGCACATGGGGCATCCATCGTCAGGGACTGGCACATACTTCATCTAATAATTTAATTTTCTGATAAACATGTAAACTGGGACTTGGCTTGCTGCAGGTAGCAAGCCTTTAGTCCGATTACTCCAAAAAGCTCAATTTAGATGTGCATGTAAACATACTGAATGACTTGCAGCATTCATTCCAACTGCATGCGTTGTGTGGTTGACTTCACAGTAATCCTTCATACTCTGCAAGTATGTAGCAAAAGAGTAATTTCTATCTTAAAGAAAGTAAAAAGTTAAAGACAGGATACTGAGGACTTCCTGTTACAACAAGGCAACACAGCTGAGCAGGATGTCAGACCAGATGTAGCTTCTATGGAGAGAAAAACACAAAGCAAATTTAAACAGCAAAAAATAAAAGGAACAGTCTAAGCCTATTGCAGCATAACTACAGAGGTCGCTCAGGAAGACCTAAGTCACTCCAACTATGCGCTTTAACAAAAAGGAACGTTTAACCGTAGTCTTAAAAGTAGACAGGGTGTTTGCCTCACAGACTAAAAAATAAGAGTTGGTTCCACAGGAAAGGAGCCTGATAACTGAAATATCTGACTACTGTTCTACTTTTAGAACTTTTAGGAGCCACAAGTAAACCTGCAGTCTGGGAGCAAAGTGCTGTTTGGAACACATGGATCAATCAGATCTATGATGTATGATGGAGCTTGATTTTTAAGAGCTTTATATGTTAGAAGGTGGATATTAAATTCAATCTAGATTTAACAGGGAGCTAATAAAATAGATTAAATTAATCTTATAATCGATGCATCAATATGCAGACATAATTGATTCTGCATTGCTGCAGAAAAGCCAACCATAATCGGTTACATTTTTTTTCCAACCAAGACATAAATCCTATCCTTATATAACATGGGCATCAAACCAGAGCATGTAGATCAACTGGTATTCTTGCACAAAAACCTGCATCTTTTCAAATGTAAGCTATTCATTATCATTTATAGCTTTTACGAAAGTATAAAATATGTTGTTACCATTTGCAGAGCATGTGTTTAGCAAAGCCTGAAATATCACTGACTTTTGAACGCGGATTTTTTTTATTCTTCAATCCTCTCTAATGTAAACTAAGGCTTGAAATGTTTTTCACTTTTGAGGATTGCAATCACCTCCTCCCATATTTACATACCGTAGCATGACTGTTGTCCCACTCGGGGCATTTTCACGTGTGGCCGTGTCAGAAAACGGCCAGAGAAAATGCTAATTTTTTCTGTTCACATGGTGCGGGTTTGAACCCGTATTTGAGCCCAGTGATTTACATAATGGACTACACCGAAACAGTAGGTGGGGGTATACAACTAATTCTGTAGCTAGCCAACAAACAAGGAAGTGAGAATACCGACGTCATAAAAGGAACAACGGCCTAGAATGACAACACATTGGAGGAAAACGCAGGAAACAATGGAGGCAAGAAGAGCGTTGTTTCTCAACATGATGACCCATTCAAATCAAGATTCAAAAGACAATGCTTTGCACATCCAGAAAGTTACCCGGTCACAGATTCGAGCCCGTAGAGCAGGGATCCCCACCTCCAGGCCTCGAGGGCCGGTATCCTGCAGGTTTTAGTTCTTTCCCTGGTTCAACACACCAGAATCAAATAAGGGCTCGTTAGCAGGCCTCTGCAGAACTTTGCAATGCTGGGGAGGAAGTTAGAGAATTTGAATCAGCTGTGTTGGAGCAGAGACACCTCTAAAACTGGTCGGACATCGGCCCTTGAGGCCTGGACTTGAGGATCCCTGCCAGGAGCAAGGACACGTCGATTTCGCACAATGCAAGAGCAACAGTGGACAGCTTTCCTATTTCTACTGGTGAACTGATACCTGAAGCCATCTACAGGGTGAGTATCATAAACCAGAAGCTTTGTAACCAGTTATTATAATTTGTTTATAAAATGTTATTTGGTAACCGCTATCGTAGTGTTTAATTAACGTATTTAGTTAATAACCCATGTTATTTGTTTCTTTCCATTGTCCTTCAGGCGTGTCTGGGCTCACGAGAGGTCTGGTGTTTGGTGGCAACATGTGCTTGTGGCATGGGGAGATGCGGAATGGCACACACATTGCCGGATGAATAGGACTACATTCATGGAGCTCTGCCATACACTTCACCCACATCTACATTTTGAATTCGTTGTATGAACCCTGTTAACTGTCAAACACCGTGTTGGGATCTGCCTATCGAAATTGCCAACAAATGTTGAGTACAGGACTATTTCACATTTATTTGTTGTTGGGATTTCAACTGCCTGTAACATTGTAATGCAGGTCACCAAAGTGAGAGTACAAGTTATGTTGCAGCAGTTTATTAGACTCCATCAGACGAGGACTTTAAAGTAATAATACAAGGATACCGTGATATGTATGGTTACACCAAGGTGCAGTTGATGGCACTCACATTGGCATTTTAGCTTCATCTGACTTCCCAGCAGATTATTATAACCGTAAAGGTTTCCATTCTGTCATACTACAATGTGTGGTGGACCATCATCCAGATTCTGGGAAATAAATGTGGGCTGGCCAGGAAGGGTCCATGATGTACGAGTGTCTGGCAACTCCACTTTCCCACTTCTTCCATGGTTAATGAAATCATACGCAGAAGCCAGTGCAACACTCCAACAAAATAACTTTAACTATTGGCTTAGTCGAGCACGCAGGATTGTGGAAAGGGCATTTGGGCGCCTCAAAGGAAGATGGAGGTGCTTAATGAATCACTATGGTGGTCGGGTAGACAACATCAACATCACAGTTACCACCTGCTGCATTTTTCACAACTTCTGTGAGGTCAACAAGGAGGAGTATGATGATCATAATGGTAGGGGTGCCATCGACACTGATTGGATAGTTGCTACTGCCACCAGAGATGCCCTGTGTGCCTTTTTTGTGAGTAAGTCTTTTGACAGTTTAAATGTGTGAAACTCTTTTGTGAATAAACCCTTCAATTTTTCCACCCTTTCTACCCGTGCCTTCCTTGTTAACCAGCGGTGTGTCTAAGTCTGATGTGAAATATCTTTTGTGATTTCTGAAAATATGTTCATGTAAGTAATTCGGTAAAAGCAACACACATAAATAAAAATTAGGCTTCACACCAAGTAAAAGATTAATGCCAATTGTTAACATGAGTTGGGAAAGACAAATTGTTCACACTTTTTACCCGACCCTTCCTTGCTAAGCCAGTGGTGTGTAAATACAATTTTTTCACTCTAAATAATTCTGTTACAGTAACACAAGTGTAACGTTGAGCAATGGAAAAACTGTTTTTCCCCCCACATGTATTTATTAGGTTTTTAACACATTAAAAAAACAAAACAGTTGGCCCATGTATCCAAAAATAATAGAGCTAAAATTGATGTGCATGGAGTCACGTTCAAACCATACAGCAAAAAGAAAAAGAAGCAAAAAGAAATCAGTATAAATCATCACTTGGAATCAAATTACAAATGCTCTCTTAATAATTGTGGTGATATTTAGTCCGATGAAGGGTTCCCATGTCTGTGCAAAAACATCCTCTGTGTGGTGCAGTTGACCGGTTAGGAAGTCCAGGGCGATGTAGTTCAGCACGACTTTGAGCCACTGCGACTTGGAAGGAATGTCCTCAGAGATCCAGTTCAGAAGGAGACACATCCTGGCACAGAAAGTCAGCATTCTATAAAGCTGTCAGTGGTCTTTTCGTGAACGACAGGATCAACCAAACCGAGTAACAAGAACAGAGGGTTATTATTTAAGTCAGCAGAGAAAATCAGATTCATTTCCCGACCAATGATGATCCAGAAGTGCTGAACCTTCGAACAGGACCAAAAACAGTGTGTTAGAGTACCAAGCTCAGTATTACACTTCAAGCACAGCGGAGAGGCGGCAGGCTTGAACTTTTGGCGCTGATAGGGAGAAATATGAGCCCTGTGAAGGATCATCAGCTGAGTCGGTTTGACTCTGTTACAGACACTCAATGTCTGTACATTTCTCCAAGGATGTTCCCAGTCATCACCATCAATCACAACACCCATATCTCTCTCCCACACGCCCTTCAAATGTGAGGTCTCGTCTTTATGTCCTTTAAGGAGATTGTAAAATTTGCTGAGAGAGCATGCTGATTTGGTCTGAAAAGCTGTCTTTCAGTCTTTGATATGTCCTGGGATACTAGGAGAGTAACATCTTTCCCAACAAAGTCCCTCACCTGTAAATACTGGTAAAAGTCTGTTCTGGAAACATTGTATTTTTTAATCAATTCTGAAAATGACATTAAAGAGGATTGCTCCAACAAATCTTGAAATTTGGTCAATCCCTTAGATGCCCAAATATGAAATCGATTATCCATCATTCCCGGCAAGAAATCTGGGTTATTACACAAGGGAGTAAATGCAGAAGTGATTTGAGACCTGCCCTCCAGTTTTCTTGTTGCTCGCCATGCTGTAAAAGTTGCGAGTGTGATGGGATTGATGCAGGTAGATTTCAGGGATTTAGCTTTTTAAGAAAAAGTAAAGTTGTCAAAGGACACTTAGACATTGAACTTTCTATGTCAATCCAGAGCAATGTTGGGCTACTGGGCACCCTATCAGCTATTACACACAAGTGAGCACTGAGTTGATAATGTCCGATGTTCGGGAGGTTGAGCCACCTTCAGACGACGAACGAAAAAGTGTTGCCATTTTGAAGCGTGGTTTTCTTTTGGACCATATAAAAGAACTGAACCAACTATTTAGTTGTTTGATGGTTTTGTACATAAAAGGAATCCTCCGCAAGGGATAGAGCAGATCATCTTTAATAAAGCAACTCGACCCATTCAGGAAATCGGGAGGTAGTGCCACCTCTCCAAGTCAAAGCCCTCTGGTACCCACTTAAAAGGAAAAGTTTCCACAGGTACTTGTTTTAAAGTGCCCAAATGCATTGCATCTGAATTTGTCAAATTAATTTTATTACCAGAGAAGTTACTAAATGCATCAATTGTCTGAATAAGACAGGGGATAGACACATTTGGTTTTGTAACTACAATCAGGACGTCGTCAGCATAAAGAGTAATCTTATGTTCTTTATCCCCTATTTTAAGACCGCATATGTCCTTATGGGACCTGATAGCCTAAGGGTTCCATCACAAGCATGAAGAGGAGTGGAGAGAGAGGACATCCTTGTCTAGTTCCTCTGAAACAGAAAAACATGGCTATCGCAAACCATTTATAAGCACCATCGAGAGAGTATCCGTGTACAACTGTTTAATCCAGCCCATAAAGTTTGCCCCTAGGCCAAATTTGCATAAAACATAAAACAAATATGACAACTCCACACGGTCAAATGCTTTCTCTGCATCTAGAAAAAGCACAAGACCACTGCGGGAGTGTTGGTGAAAATACTGAATCGTATTTAATAACCGGCGCATATTATTTTGTGAACTACGACCTTTAACAAACCCAGTTTGATTATTGTTAACTAATATAGGTAGTAGATGTTACAATCTCATAGCTAGAATATTAGAGAGAACTTTTAAGCCCACTTTTAATAAAGAAAAATGTAAAAAAAAAAAATTTAAATATATATTTGCCTCTCTGAGAGATTGTGGTAATGTTCCCTTGATAAGAGAATCGTTAAACATATTCAATAAGGGTCTATCGTGAAATTCTTTGTAAAATTCTACACTAAGGCCATCAGGTCATGGCGATTTGCCTGATCGTAGCCCTTTTATTGCAGTAAGCAGTTCCTTTTTTAATATGGGTGCATCAAGGCTAGTTCTCTGATCCACTGACAAACACGGAAGCTTCAGAAAGGAGAAGAAACATTCCATTTTCTCAAATGAATCACTCTGTTGTTCAGACAAATACAGATTCTCATAGAATTCTTTAAAAGTATTGTTAATACTCAAAGCATCAAACACTTGTTTGCCCCAAGGATCCATTACAGATGTGATGTGTTCTTTGTTAAATATGCTAAGTATTTCCTGGTCTTATATCCATGTTCGTATAATTTTTGTTTGGCAAGCCTAATTTGATTCTCTGCTCTTCCTGTCAGAAGTATATTGAGGGCGCATCTAAGTGCAGATATCTCCTTAAGCTTTCGAGCAGATGTCTGTTTAACGTACTCTCTCTCAGCGTGCTTTAACTTAGATTCAAGGATTCTCTGTTGTTCGGTTTGTCTGCGTCTCTTCCTAGATGTATAAGATACATTGATGCCGCGGGAGAACTCTTTAGGAGTTGTTAGTTAGGTTAGCAGATAAAAACATTTTAAACTCATCTCTAAAATACGACAAAAACTTTGGGTCTGTCAATACAGAAGGGTTAAATCTCCAGTGCCTGCTTCGATTTACTGGTTCTGACAGAGTATATTGGATGAAAACTGCAGCGTGGTCAGAAATAGAAATTGTGCCTATTGAACTTAAAACAACGGACTGTAGTAAAGCTTTAGGAAGTAGGAAATAATCTATTCTTGTAAATGATTGGGAAGTGTTTGAAAAGAATGTGAACTCTTTTTCAGTGAGATGTTGTGCTCTCCAGACATCAGTGTAGTCCATATCTTCACAAAACTCATTAACCCTTAGCATGAGAAGAGAGTGATAATTTTCCTGATGAATATTTGTCCTCAATAGGGTTCAGATAGTTAAAATCTCCTCCAATAAATGTTTGTTTAACGCCAAGATCATTAATTTTAGAAAAAATTGTTGTTAAAAGGTTTCTTGGGTAGCCACGTGGATTATAAACATTCATTATGGCGATTTCTTGTCCAGAGTAGTCCTCTCACCAAAACATAACATCCAGATGTATCATTTATACAGTCCAAAAGTTTAAATGGAACATTTTTTTGTATTAAGATAACCACACTTCTACTTTTTTATGCGTAAGATGAGAAATAAGCTTGGCTATATCCCCCCTTTTTCAACTTTACGTGTTCACTGTCATTTAAATTAGTTTCTTGCAATAATGCATGCGTCTCTTTTTAGATAATTTAAGACTTTTTTCCGTTTTACAGGTGTGTGTAGCCCATGAACATTCCAAGTGCACAATTTCAAAACAGACATAGTAGACTAGAGAGGAAACCCACACATCAAAAGTACAAAATGCGGTAAACATGGGGCCAAAAAAAAAACCCCGCAAAACAAACAAGTAGAACAAAAAAAAAAACGTGTACATGGGTACACTTTGCCTAAAAGTGGGATAGAACTTTAACATAAACCCTTTCCTTCTCCTGTTTCAGAGGAGTTTGAATTCTAACAGCAAAAAGATAAATCAACCGGGGATGCTGGAAAGCTGTGCACATAATTGTCCCTAAAAAAGTACAACAAACTTAAAGTTCCAGGTCAGACAAGGTCAGCATCAGTTTTTGTACTCACGAATAGATATAAGTCTGTGAAGAAGAAAACAGCGAAAGAACCGAGCAGCCATTGAAGGCGTCTTCACTCGCTAACGGAATGAGTCTTCATCAATGAGTCGGCGTATCGTTCTGCCTCCTGAGGGTTTTTGAACATTTTGGAGGAGCCACGGATATTAATCTTCAACAGAGCCGGGTAGATGAGCCTGCACTCCACGCCAAGTGACTTCAGCTGCTTCTTCACAGCATATTCTTTCCTCCTGCGCAAAACGGCGGCGGATAAATCCTGGAACAACATCACCGTGGAGTCTCCGTGTTTCACGGCTTGATTATTTTTCCCTAATTCCCAAGATTTGTTCATCACCCGCTGCTTATCTTGGAAGTTGTGGAAACGCACCAGCACCGGCCTTGGTCTCTGCATGGAAGAGGGCTTCGGGGCGAGCGCACAGTGCTTTCTTTCCAACTTTATCCGCCCAGTTTTCAGTTTAATTTGCAGAGCTTCTGGGAGCCAGGACTCGAAAAAGCGTGTCGGGTCATTACCCTCGACACCCTCGGGGAGACCGAAGATGCGGATATTCTTCTTTCGCCCTCTGTTCTCCAGGTCGTCCACATGTCCGCTCAGGTAATCAACCATGCTCTCCAGCGCTTTCACTTTGGTCTCTGCGGGGTCCGCCGCGTCCTCCAGCGCAGAGATTATCTGTTCAGCCTCCGTTAGCTTATTTTTGTGGCTGTCAAGTGTGTCCCCCTGTTTCTTCAGTAACTCCGATACTGGACCCAGCTTTTCATCGATGATCTTGGAAATATTTGCCGTTATTTTGCCTCACGAAGTGCAGTCAAGTTAGCATCCCTGGAAGTCTGCGGTACATCTGTGTTAGCATCGATGCCAGTTACGCTAGCTGGTTGGTTGGGTTCTTCGGAAACATCCGATATTTGGTTCCTTTTATGTGGCATTGTGTCGGGCTGTCTCAAAAAGTAACTACTAATGCTCATGTTACGCTTATAAGCAACTCGAGACCTGATTTTTGGTATCTAAGTTAAGGTTAAATGAAGTTATCAGTGAAGTACTGCGCCAGCTTTCCTGAGCCTGACCTATCCCTACGCCGCCATCTTGAATTCCCCCTGAAAACTTGCTGTTGTCATTTATAAGTGATTGAACAAACACAAATCATGTAGGTGACTCATTTTGGATTCAAAAGGAACAAATTTCGCCAAAAGGTGATGAATTTTAATGAGTGGAATGAGGAAACTGTACTCCATAGGACATTCCTTGGCAAAATGCAAGTGTAACATTTTATTCTCTATCCCTTTCACATAAGAAACAGAAAGTGTACATGATATACAATGCTGTCAGATAAGATAATAAAAGGGAGAGTCACAATTGGTAAAAAGTGCTGGAGGATTAGATTTTTGAGGATTAGCTGAATTTGCTTTAATCAGAATCAGAATCAGCTTTAATGGCCAATTATGACACATACAAGGAATTTGATTACGGCAACTTTTCTCACTAGTACAGACTTAAATAAGTGAAATAAAAATAGATACAATAAATAAATAATAATAAAGGATAATATATACACCAAACTGTGGTTATTGTAAAGAGAGTATATACAGCAGTGCAGAGTTATAGTTTATAGTTATGTGAATGGACTCACACTCTGTGACTACACAGAGTTCATCAGAGCGACAACCTGGGGGAAAAAAAATAATAGTTGCAATTGCAACATTGCAAGTTTCTGGAGGGACTGCATGTTCAAGATCAGTTTCAATTCAGTTTATTTATATAGCGCTGTTTCACAACAGATGTCATCTCAAGGCACTTTACAAGAATAGTTATTACAATACACTGTTTAATTTAGGAATTAGAGAACCACAGAAGATTGCGTCGTGAATTCTCAGCAATCCCTGACACTGAGCAAGCATGAAGCGAAAGTAACAGGAAGAAAGCACCAGCAGAACCAGGCTCAGCATAAGCGGTCATCTGCCGAGACAGTCTTGGGTTTGGAGAAGGCAGCAGAGACACAGAAAGAGCAACAGAACTTATGCAGAAGCAGAAGCTGGTTGCTGGACGTCGAGAACGTTCTGCCACTGGAATGCCATCTTAGTCAGGGTCGTCAAGCAGGGCGGGTCAGGAGCACCTACTGTAGGAAGAGACTAAGAGAAAACAGGATAGCGCTTGAATTGACAGCACATCATGCAGTTGGGGAGAGGTAGGAGAGAAGGTAGGAACTGACTCTAGTAATGTCCTCCAACAGCTGAGCCTAAAGCAGCATAGCTACTAACATTAACCTGTCTCCTAGCTACTAAGAGACCTAGCTACTAACACTCTCTACCTGGCTTACATTAATCTATCTCTACCAAGCTACTCTACCTGACTACTAACATTAACCTGTCTCTTCCTAGCTACCTGTCTAACCTGTCTCTATCTACCTGTTAACCTGTCTCTAACTGTAAGCTTTGTCAAAAGAAGAAGGTTTTAAGCCTAGTTTTAAACACAAACAAGTTGTCTGCTTCACGAACTAACCCTGGGAGCTGGTTCCATAGGAGGGGAGCCTGGTAACTGAAAGATCTGCCACCCATTCTAATTTTAGAAATCCTAGGAACTACCAGTAAACCTGCAGTCTGAGAGCGAAGGGCTCTGTTAGGAACATATGGAACAATCAGGTCTCTTATGTATGATGGAGCTTTATTATTAAGAGCTTTATATGTCAGAAGGAGGATCTTGAATTCTATTCTAGATTTTACTGGGAGCCAGTAAAGAGAAGCTAAAACAGGGGAAATGTGATCTCTTCTTCTTTTATTCATTAGAACTCTAGCAGCAGAATTTTGGACTAACTGAAGACTTTTAATTGTATTCTGTGGACTTACCAGATAATAAAGAGCAACAGTAATCCAGCCTTAAAGTGACAAAGGCATGGACTAGTTTTTCAGCATCATTCCTGGACAGGATGGTTCTAATTTTTGCAATATTCCTAAGGTGAAAAAAGGAAATCCTAGAGACTTCTTTAATGTGAGATCTAAATGACATATCTTGGTCAAAAATAACACCGAGGTTCTTTGCTTTATTACTGGAGGCTAATTTAATGCCGTCTAGGTGAAGGGGTTGACTAAGTAGTTTCTTTTTCAGAGATTCCGGTCCAAAGACGACAACTTCTGTTTTATCAGAATTCAGAAGCAAGAAGTTTAGAGTCATCCAAGTTTTTATGTCTTCCAGACATGCCTGTAGTCTACCTAACTGATTGGATTCATCAGGATTTATGGATAGATATGCTGTGTATCATCAGCGTAACTATGGAATTTTATCCCATGCTGCCTAATTATTTTACCAATAGGAAGCATATATATAGTAAAAAGAATCGGCCCAAGCACTGAACCCTGTGGTACTCTGCAAGTAACTATTGAGGTTGAGGAAGATTTATCATTTATCTGAACAAACTGAAATCTGTTAGACAAATAAGATTTAAACCAACCTAGTGCCTGATGTTCCTATTATACCGACACTTTGAAGCCTTTCTATGAGAATATTGTGGTCAACAGTGTCAAAGGCAGCACTGAGAACTAACAGGACCAGAATGGTCACCAGTCCATTGTCTGAGGCTATGAGAATATCATTAGTAACCTTCACCAGAGCTGTTTCAGTGCTGTGATGAGCTCTAAAGCCTGACTGAAACTTCTCAAACAGCTCATTATTGTTTAAATGCTCACATATCTTGTGTGCAACTATTTTCTCAAGAATTTTAGATAAGAAGGGAAGATTAGATATCGGTCTATAGTTAATTAAGTCGTTTTGATCAAGAGAGGGTTTCTTAAGTAGAGGTTTAATTACAGCAATCTTAAACTCCTGTGGTACATATCAATTGACTAAGGATATATTCATTATATTTAAAATTGGAGCAGCGATCAGAGGGAAAACTTCTTTTAAGAGTTTAGTTGGGATTGGGTCTAAAACGCAAGTTGAAGGTTTAGATGAAGCTAATAATTTTAGTACATCAGAAGGTTCGGCTGCATTAAAGCAGTTTAAACATATATTAGGTTCAACCATTTTTGATGTTGCCTCATTAACTAGGAAGGAAGCAAGCATATTGGGAAGGTTCCCAATTATTTTATTTTTTATAGAGTCTATTTTATTTATAAAGAATTGCATGAAGTCATCACTACTAAGAGCTTGGGGAATGGTTGGCTCGATAGAGCTATGATCCTGTGTGAGTTTAGCAACTGTAATAAAAAGAAACCTAGGATTATTTTTATTCTCCTCGATTAAAGATGAATAATATGCTGTTCTAGCTGTTCGAAGGCTCTTTTTATATAGCAATAGACTATTTTTCCACACTAAATAGGAATCCTGTAAATGCGTGGAGCGCCATTTTCTCTCTAGTTTTCTAACATTCTTCTTCAGGGTATGTAGCTCTGAATTAAACCAGGGAGCTAATCTTCTAAGGCTGGCCACCTTCTTTTTCAGTGGGGCAACGTTGTCTATTGCCAGACGCAGGGAGGAATTAACGCTATGAACTAGAACGTCAAGTTGTGAGGGGTTACGAGTTAAATCACTGTTTTCTATTGTACTTTTATGTACTGAGGAAATTAAAGTTGGGAGAGCTTCTTTAAAACTTGCTACAGCATTGTCTGATAACATTCTGGTATAATGAAGTTTTCTTTCAGGTTTGATATGATCTGTTAGAGTAAGTTTAAAAGTGATGAGGAAATGATCAGACAGGATAGGGTTATGTGGAAAGACTATTATTTCTTCACAGTCAATGCCATAAGTCAGCACAAGATCTAAGGTGTGGTGACCCCGATGGGTTGGTCCCTGCACATTTTGAGTAAAGCCTATTGAGTCTAAGATAGTGTTAAAAGCTGTATTTAGACTATCACTTTCATTATCAACATGAATATTGAAGTCTCCGACTATAATGACTTTATCAGTGTTTAAAACTAATTCAGATAGAAAATCTGCTATCTGCTCTAAAAATTGAGAATAAGGGCCTGGTGGACGATATAAGACCACAAATAAAAGTGGCTTTACTGCTTTGTTATGTGTATGAGGAAGGCTAAAGATTAAATGCTCAAAGGAACTGTAATTATTATTTTTTTTGGAGATTAATTAGTAAATCTGAATGAAAGATGGTGGCTACACCACCTCCTCGACCAGTACTTCGAGGGACACTAAAGTTTAAGTAGCTAGGGGGAGTTGACTCATTTATTATGACATGGTCCTCTTCCTGCAACCATGTCTCTGCAAGACAAAATAAATCAATATTATTTTCACAAATTAAGTCATTTACTAAGAGTGTTTTTGAGGGGAGAGATCTTATGTTCAGTAAACCACATTTAATTGATTTATTTTTCTGTTCAGTCAGAGTTGTATTTATCTTTATGAGATTTTTATACTTTGCTCTAGTAGCATTAACTTTTAATTCATTAGTTTTGGGCAGTGGACGGGAAACTATCTCTATAGGGTAGTGGGTGGGTGGCAGTCACTGATCCCTGAGCTGGACTCTGGGTTGTCACGGCAATGGGGAACTAGAGATAACCCTATCAATGTTCCTGGAAAGAAGCGAAGCTCCGTCCGCGGTGGGATGGATTCCGTCTCTACGTAACAGTCCAGGTTTTCCCCAGAAGGCCCCCCAGTTATCAATGTAGCCCACATCGTTTTCTGGACACCACCTTGACAACCAAAGGTGAAAGGACAGCACACGGCTGTACATGTCATCGCTAGTACGATCAGGCAGGGGACCAGAAAAAAATTACAGAGTCAGACATCTTTTTGGCAGCCCTACACACCGAAGCTACGCTAATTTTAGTGACCTCCGATTGCCGTCGCCGGGTGTCATTGCCACCAGCATGGATAACGATCCTGCTGTACCACCATTTGTCCTTGGCCAAAATCTTCAGATGGGACCTAATGTCTGCAGCTCTGGCCCCTGGAAGGCATTTGACTGTGGTCTTTCGTGTCTCTGGAGCCACGTTCCTAACTATGGAGCTGCCAATTACAAGAATCGGCCTCTCCTGCTCGGCGGGTGCGTCGCTGAGCGGGGCGAACCTATTGTTCAGAGAAAGGGGCTGGAGGTTGGCCGCGGGCTGGGGTCTGGCGCTAGGCTTCCTACGAACCGTCACCCAGCTCGCCTCAGATCCCGCTGCACGGGAGCTGTTGGAGGACGGTTAAGGGGTCCTGTCCTAATTGACTCCGCGCTAGCTAATGCTGGGCCTGGCTGTTCTACAGCGCGGAGCCGGGCCTCTAGCTCAGAAACCCTCGCCTCCAAGGCTACAAAAATGCTGCACTTAATACACCTACCAACTTCACTAAATGAGGCAGAGGAGTAACTAAACATCTGACATAGAGAGCAGGAGAGAGGAGGAGGTTCAGAGAGAGACGGAGGAACAGGAGACAAAGCTGCCGAAGCCATGCTAGCCATGAAGCTAAGCTAACCTAGCGGTACCTTACCTAGCCCAGAAAACCAGTGTAACGCTTAAGAGTCCCAGGACGCAAAGAACACCAACAGAAAATAAATGTTTTAATGTGTTTGTGTGTTAAAGCAACTCAGAAAAACTTCTGGACAGAGAAAATTAGATTAATTCAAGAGAGAGAGAGAAAGCCCGACTTGCTACAACCGAGTGAGTCACCAAACAGGAAATGACGCGATACGTCTTACCAACGCAGTCTCCACCTCCACGTTGTCTCCATGTTTAGTCAATCATTTATAGATGAATTGCTGTTGTATCAATTTTTTGTATATAACCGATGACTGTGACTTTAGAAAGTTATACATAATATATAAACAATTGCCACATATGTAAATTCAAAAAAACTTTATTGATCGCTGAGGGAAATTAATTGTTGTTGTAGCTCATTACTAATTAAGTTTTCATTGAGATGTTGTAGACCATGTTGGCTGTGGGGAGAAAGGATTTCCTGTAGCGTTCTGTGTTGCAGCAAAACTGAAGAAGCCTCTGACTGAAGATACTATGTTGCTGTAGGATAGTCTCATGAAGAGGATGCTCAGGGTTGTCCATAGTCTTTGTAATTTTATTAAAAATCCTTCTTTGCATCATTATCTCCAGTTGGTCCACAGGTCCTCCCAGAAGAGAACCAGCCTTCTTTACAGGTTGTTGAGCCATTTTAAGTCCCTAGCTCTGATGCTGCTACCCCAACAGATGATGGATGAAGAGATGACACACTCCACCACAGACTTGTAGAAGATCGAAGGACCTCAGTCTGCTCTGTCCCTTCTTGTATTTGTAGACCTCAACCACCTCCACTACTTCTCTCATGATGGAGATAGTCTTTGAATTATCCCTGTTTTTTTCTGAAATCTACAATCATCTCCTTTGTTTTGTTCATTTTCAAGGTAAGATGATTGTTTTTCTCTGTATTCAGCTTCTTCTCCATATCTGATACACCCGAAAATTGCAGAGGCGTCTGAGTATTTCTGCAGATGACAGGTCTGTCTTATACTGGAAGTCTGAGGTGTACGGAGTGAATCCCCTTGTGGTGCTCCTGTGCTGCTGACCAGCTGGTTTGACACACAATCCTTCAATCTCACAAACTGTGGTCTGTTTGTCAGATAGTCATTGATCCAGCTGACTGTTGAGGCCTCCATTTGTGTCTTCATGAGTTTCTGACAAAGCAAATCAGGCTGAATTGTGTTAAATGCAGTGGAGAAATCAAAGAAAATAAAACTCAGTGCTGCCTGCTTCATCCAGGTGAAGCAGTTTGATGATGGCATCTTCAACGCCGAGTACATGGTGATGAGCAAACTGCAGGTTCTAGTTTACTTACTCAGGTGGGGCAACAGGAGTCTTTCCAGGACTTTCATGATGTGGGATGCCAGGCCAACAGGTTATAGTCATTGATGACTAATGGGTGAGTTTTCTTTGGAAATGGAATGAGGGAAGATGTCTTCCACAACACTGGAACCTTCTCCTGAGACAGGCTAAAGTTGAAGAGGTGCTGAAGAATCCCACAGAGCTGCTCTGAACAGGACTTTAAGACTCTGTAGCTGACACCATCTGGTCCTGCAGCCTTGTTCCGGATTAGTTTCTCCAACTGCCTCCTCACCTGACTTTTAGAGATACACAGACGGGAGAGTGAGATAAAGGAGGTAGAAGCATCATCTGACTTGGTTGATGACAAAGTTTTGCAAGTAGAAGAGTTCATGACTGAGGTGAAAGATAAAACATCTGAGGTGTGAGAGGACACCGGCTCTAACAAGAATTCAATTTAGCCAGTCTTTCCTGTGCTTAAAGCCTGTGATCTTTTTCATTCCAGACCAGCGATCTCTGATAGTGTTCCTCCGTAGTTGGCTCTCCAGCTTCTTCCTATAAGCCTCTTTGCTGTCTCTGATCTTGACTTTTAGTTGCTTCTGTATACTCCTTAATAACTCCCTATCTCCCTCCCTGAAGGCTCATCTTTTTCTTGTTCAGCAGTTCCTTCAGCTCACTGGTAGCATCTCACTGTTCCGGAGGGGATGTTGTTGTCCACACAGAATTTTATGTAGTCACACACTCAGTCATAGCATTGATGTCCTCTCCATGTGGCTGGCAAAGCTTCATGTGACCATTTTCTGTCCCAGAGGAGTTCTTGGTTTGGACATAAAAATATCCGTTACATTGCATAAAACAAATCCAAGGTCTTGTTTTCTCTTGTGGAGCAGCTGATAAACTGTTGAAATGTTGGAAGTGTAGAAGAGAGCGAGGCATTATGAAAATCACCAGATATTGCCACAAATGCATTGGGGTGCTGGGTCTGTAGCATAGCGACAACAGAACTGATGACATCACATACATGGTGGGCAACAACTGAAGGTGGAATGTAAACAACTGCCAAAATAACATTGTTGAACTCGCTTGGTAAATAATGTCAATGTATGCTTACTGCCAAAAGATCAATATCTGGGCTGCAGAGACGACACTTCACAGTAACATGTCATAGATGACACTATCTGTTGTTGACAAGCATTACTACTTCACCTCCTTTTCTTTTCCCATCTTTAAAGGTTTAGTTGATCATTATATAATCATTTATAAACATCTTTACAGGCCTTTATAAATGAGTAGTATATCATATCATACCTAGCAAATAATCTTAGTAAACACATAAATGTTTAAATGGAGTGAATGGACAGAGGCAGAGGCAAGGATTTGGTAATTTTTGTTCTCTGTCTTTCCTCAAGAAACACAACAAAGTGTTGCCTCTGCAGATTCCATCTTGTGCTGCATCTGTTCTTACATTATATATGTGTTTGTGTCTTCTATTTTTAGTAATCGGGGTGCAGATGTCCTTGGATTGGCTGGAAAGGAGGTTTTGGGCCATTGCAAAGCAGGTGAATGCAAGACCGAAGCACACATGATCTGATACTTTGTGTGATTTTTTTATTAATTGAATGATGCTGACCTATGTTTTTGTAGATTTAGAGAAAGCATATGACATGGTGCTGAGAGAAGAGCTGTGCTATTGCAGGAGGTGGTCTGGAGTGGCAAAGAAATATGTTAGAGTGGTGCAGGACATGTATGAGAGCTGTGAGATAGCAGTGAGGTGTGCTTGTAGGAGTGACAGAGTTCAATGTGATGAGACTGCATCAATGATTGACTCTAAGCCCCTTGTTGTTTGCAATGGTGAATCGACAGGGTGACAGATGAGGTTAGACAGGAGTCTCCATAAATGATTAATGTTTGCAGATGACATCGTGGCTGTGGTGAGATCAGGGTGCAGATAGAAGAAAAGCTAGAGAGGTGTAGAAGAAGTGGAAAAGAGAGGAATGAAGATTACTCACAGCAAGACAGAATACATGTATGCAAATGAGAGAAACACAAGTGGAACGGTGAAGTTACAGAGTGGAAATAAAGAAAGTAAAGGACTTTAAGTACTGGTCCACAGCAATGGAGAGAGTGGAAAAGAGGTAAAGAAGCTATTTCAAGCTGGTTGGAATGAATGGAGAAAAGTGTCAGGTGTGATTTGTGTGATCAAAAGGTTTAAGAAATATAAGATTTAGAGACAGTAACAATAAGGAAAAGATAGGATGCAGAACTTCAGATTGCATAATTCAAGATTTTGAGATTTTATTTGATAGTGACAAGGATGGATAGGATCAGGAATGAGCATATCAGAGAGACCGCTCATGTTAGATGTTTTGGAAATAAAGTCAGATAGGCCAGACTGAAAGGGTTTGGACCTGTTCAGAGAAGTAATGAGGATTATGTCAGAAGGAGCATGCTGAGGTTGGAGCCGAAAAAGAAAAGTTAGCTATTTTCCTTTTTATTGAGTGCCCTACATTACCTATATGGTTGGATACTTGATATGTTTGAACTTTGTTGCTTTATTTTATTACTTAGAGCATCATCCACAACCTTTATGAGAAAAGCTGAAAAAATTAGATTAATTCTGTAAACATAAAAAAAATCTTACAGACTGTTGCAGAATGTAGAACTAAACATGTCTGCATTCATTCATTGTTGTGGGTTATTACCAATTCCAAAAATCAAGGTTAAGTTTCCGATGGTTGTCTTCAGTGAAAAACAAGTTAAAGACTGTTTATTTCCAGCTGGTTTTGTTGCAGCCAAGTATATATCGCTGGGGTTAGTAATTAACTGAACAGTTAGAGTACAGCTACAGTTCAAACCATGGTGAACCACAGCTGCCAAGTCATAGATCCCCAGAAAACCACTATACCCTTTCTTTTTTGGGGGGTGTTTGTAAGCTTGTTGAGCTTTTTTTGGCCACACCTTTAATGGTAAGTACTGTTTTGGTAAAAAAAAAAAAAAAAGGAAAATGATGTTTCAAATCTAAAAGTATATCATAATAATATTAAATGAAAGATACTATCATAATATTGAGGAATTTATTAATAAATAAAATACTACATGAACCATCATAAAACTTATTCAAACATAGAATAAAAGTGAAAATAAGGACATCTGTAATTTGCCCTGTCAATTAGGGGTGAGGGGCACCACCACCCGTAAGTGACAATCCTGCTTCATCTGTAACTAAAACACATGATTTGATGACTCATCACAATCTGCTGTAATTCCTTACATAGAAAACTTTTAACTGATTGGAATGTTTGTATAATTGTATTGAAATTACTTTTGTTGTAAAGTGCCTTGAAATGACATTTGTTGAGCAGATTGCATGAAAGTGAGTTGAATTGAATTAAATCCTTCCTTGCTATTTCTCGGCTAGACACATAATTCTTCTTCACTGTTCCTGTTTGGCGCAGACAGCAATCATAAAATAATAATAATAATTTTCAAAGAACATAAAACTCAGTGCTGCCTGCTTCATCCAGGTGAAGCAGTTTGATGATGGCATCTTCAACGCCGAGTACATGGTGATAAGCAAACTGCAGGTTCTAGTTTGCTTACTCAGGTGGGGCAACAGGAGTCTTTCCAGGACTTTCATGATGTGGGATGCCAGGCCAACAGGTTATAGTCATTGATGACTAATGGGTGAGTTTTCTTTGGAAATGGAATGAGGGAAGATGTCTTCCACAACACTGGAACCTTCTCCTGAGACAGGCTAAAGTTGAAGAGGTGCTGAAGAATCCCACAGAGCTGCTCTGAACAGGACTTTAAGACTCTGTAGCTGACACCATCTGGTCCTGCAGCCTTGTTCCGGTTCAGTTTCTCCAACTGCCTCCTCACCTGACTTTTAGAGATACACAGACGGGAGAGTGAGATAAAGGAGGTAGAAGCATCGTCTGACTTGGTTGATGACAAAGTTTTGCAAGTAGAAGAGTTCATGACTGAGGTGAAAGATAAAACATCTGAGGTGTGAGAGGACAGGTGTGGTTCTGAGGAGAGGGGGATGTCTCTTTGGTTGGAAACAGGAGAGGAGGATGCTGAGCTTGTTCCTGAACTGAACTTAGTTATATAAATAAAAGTGAATTGAATTGAATTAAATCCTTCCTTGCTATTTCTCAGCTAGACACGTAATTCTTCTTCACTGTTCCTGTTTGGAGCAGACAGCAATCATACAATAATAATAATAATTTAGAGTGATCATGTGGTAGTGGCTGCCTTTGACTTTGTTTTTGTCTCACTATACTTGTGTGAACTTCAGTGAAATAATTTCAAGGTTCTGGTGCCCAAAGAATGTTCCATAGCTCAAAACCCTTGATTCTGAAAGGGGATTTTTTTTTTCAACCTGGACCTTATTTATAGCATGCATTATGTACACAACCGTTCAAAAGTTTGGGGTCACATTGAAATGTCCTTATTTTTGAAGGAAAAGCACTGTACTTTTCAATGAAGATAACTTTAAACTAGTCTTAACTTTAAAGAAACACACGCTATACATTGCTAATGGGGTAAATGACTATTCTAGCTGCAAATGTCTGGTTTTTGGTGCAATATCTACATAGGTGTATAGAGGCCCATTTCCAGCAACTATCACTCCAGTGTTCTAATGGTACAATGTGTTTGCTCATTGGCTCAGAAGGCTAATTGATGATTAGAAAACCCTTGTGCAATCATGTTCACACATCTGAAAACAGTTTAGCTCGGTACAGAAGCTACAAAACTGACCTTCCTTTGAGCAGATTGAGTTTCTGGAGCATCACATTTGTGGGGTCAATTAAACGCTCAAAATGGCCAGAAAAAGAGAACTTTCATCTGAAACTCGACAGTCTATTCTTGTTCTTAGAAATGAAGGCTATTCCATGCGAGAAATTGCTAAGAAATTGAAGATTTCCTACAACGTGTGTACTACTCCCTTCAGAGGACAGCACAAACAGGCTCTAACCAGAGTAGAAAAAGAAGTGGGAGGCCGCGTTGCACAACTGAGCAAGAAGATAAGTACATTAGAGTCTCTAGTTTGAGAAACAGACGCCTCACAGGTCCCCAACTGGCATCTTCATTAAATAGTACCCGCAAAACACCAGTGTCAACATCTACAGTGAAGAGGCGGCTGCGGGATTCTGGGCTTCAGGGCAGAGTGGCAAAGAAAAAGCCATATCTGAGACTGGCCAATAAAAGAAAAAGATTAAGATGGGCAAAAGAACACAGACATTGGACAGAGGAAGACTGGAAAAAAGTGCTGTGGACGGATGAATCCAAGTTTGAGGTGTTTGGATCACAAAGAAGAACGTTTGTGAGACGCAGAACAACTGAAAAGATGCTGGAAGAATGCCTGACGCCATCTGTTAAGCATGGTGGAGGTAATGTGATGGTCTGGGGTTGCTTTGGTGCTGGTAAGGTGGGAGATTTGTACAGGGTAAAAGGGATTCTGAATAAGGAAGGCTATCACTCCATTTTGCAACGCCATGCCATACCCAGTGGACAGCGCTTGATTGGAGCCAATTTCATCCTACAACAGGACAATGACCCAAAACACACCTCGAAATTGTGCAAGAACTATTTAGAGAAGAAGCAGGCAGCTGGTATTCTATCGGTAATGGAGTGGCCAGCGCAGTCACCAGATTTGAACCCCGTTGAGCTGTTGTGGGAGCAGCTTGACCGTATGGTACGCAAGAAGTGCCCATCCAACCAATCCAAATTGTGGGAGCTGCTTCTAGAAGCGTGGGGTGCAATTTCTCCAGATTACCTCAACAAATTAACAGCTAGAATGCCAAAGGTCTGCAATGCTGTAATTGCTGCAAATGGAGGATTCTTTGATGAAAGCAAAGTTTGATGTAAACACAATCTTATTTCAAATAAAAATCATTATTTCTAACCTTGTCAATGTCTTGACTCTATTTTTTATTAATTTCACAACATATGGTGGTGAATAAGTGTGACTTTTCATGGAAAACACAAAATTGTTTGGGTGACCCCAAACTTTTGAACGGTAGTGTACATTTACTAAAGCAGACAAGTTGGGAGCCACTTTGAGAGATGTTAATATCAAGTCCCGATCAGCGTATACTCCCTGAAATCCAAGGAGGATAGTAGTAGCTATGAATAACTAAACATTGGTTAATTGAAGGAGGTTTGTGGCAGAAAATGCCTTATTTAGAGGCAGCACTTTATAAGCTTCCATTCACTCCCATTATATAGCTATATGCTGATGCTGGTGTTGGTTCTCATTAATTCAATTCAGTTTATTTATATAGCGCCATTTCACAACAGATGTCATCTCAAGGCACTTTACAAGAAGAGTTATTACAATACAATGTTTAATTTAGGAATTAAAGAACCAGAGAAGATTGCATCGTGACTTCTCAGCAATCCATAACACTGACCAAGCAGTGGAGAGGAAAAACTCCCTTTTAACAGGAAGAAAGCACCAGCAGAACCAGGCTCAGCATAAGCAGTCATCTGCTGAGACCGTCTGGGGTTTGGAGAAGGCAGCAGAGACACAGAAAGAGCAACAGAACGGATGCAGAAGCAGAAGTTGGTAGCAGGACGTGGAGAACGTTCCTCCACTGGAATGCCATCTTAGTCAGGGTTGTCAAGCAGGGCGGGTCAGGAGCACCTACTGTAGGAAGAGACTAAGAGAAAACAGGTTAGCGCTTGAATTCACAGCACACCATGCAGTTGACGAGAGGTAGTAAAATGACCTTGTGAAATGAATGTGAAAACAATCCCATTTTGACCTTTATAAATCCAGGCAGAATGGTCCGTCTTGATGTAAAGGACAATATTTTTTTTTTCTTTCCCACCAACTCTATTTGCTATGTTGCGTCCTAGTCATGATGATATGGCTGACTGTTGTGTAGATCAGGATAACCTTGAAATGATTCAACGTTGTAGCTGTTTTTTTTGTTTGTCAATCATTTTTCTGTCTGTTTCTTCTAGCCCAGCGACACAGATGTAAGTAACCATGTTTTATTATTGCAAAAGCTATTTGTTTTGGGGAGGTTTTACAATATTCATAACCTTTCCTGTTCTTCCAGTGCTCAAATGTTGAGGGTGTCTGTCCTCTCAGCTGTGAAAGTGGTGTAAGTACATACTTAATATGTTTATATGTTGCTCTTTACAAAGCTCTTCACTTTGATTTTGCTCATTTCTGAACAGGACCTGAATTGTTTTCTTGTCGACAACAATGGCTTCATCCTCCTGTCTAAAGAGAGAAATGAAGTAAGTTTCCTTATCAACGCTGATTTTGTTGCAACTCCAATGTAACTTTTAAAAACACTAAATTTGAGCTATGTGTAACTCAGTTTCATACACACTTTAAAATCCTGTTTGTGGTAAAATCCGTTAATGGTCTGGCCCCTGCCTATTTATCTGAGCTTCTGCATCTCTATATACCCGTCTGGTCTGTCATGTCGGCGGACCATTACTTATTTAAATGTTTCCAGATCTCACCATAAATCTCATGGTGAGTGTGCTTTTTTACTTTGGAACCTCTTACTTTTACATTTAAGGTTGGCCCCATCGCTCATGACTTTTAAATCTCGTTTAAAATCTCATTTCCATTCATTGGCTTTTAATTTTCTTTGACTTTTTTTAGGGTTCTTATTTTTCTTCCTCAGTTTTAGCTTTTTTTATTTCTAGATTTTATTTTATTACTGCTTTTGTATTTTCTTTTGTGCATTATTTTGGTTGACTCTCATGGTGATTTTAAATGTGCTCTATAAAAAACTACTATATATAGTATAGTGTGTGTGTGTGCGTGTATACATTGTGTGAAGAAGAGGCAGGAAGCAAAATCAGATCTCTGGATTCTTTAATATTGCTGCACCAAAATCTGCAACGCCCAGAAACACTTGAGCTGCATGCATGTAAAGCTCAGCCTCCTCCAGCCACATTGGAAAAAAGTTTTGACCAGACCATGCTTGTACAGTGGGACAAATAAAACTTATTCTTTGGATGAAACTCAGCATTCTTTCTCTTCCAAACACAACAAGTAGTTTTTAGTTTCATCTGACCATATGACATTCTCCCAATTCTCTTCTGGATCATCCAAATGCTGTCTAGAAAACTTCAGACAGGCCTGGACATGTACTGATTTGAGTACCTGGTGGCATAGTTTGTTACTGATGGTAGCCTTCAGTGCCCTGAGCTGCATGTGCCTTACTAGGAAAAGGATTTTGGCGCCCTCTACTGACAAGAACAGAAACAACGTCACTCAATAACTGGATTACATTGCCAAAAATATATTTTTTTACTAAAATGAACAGTAGATACTATAAATAGAACAGTGCAATAAAAAAATCAGACTCAAAACAATATTAACAGTAAATAATTACCAAAATCAGCAGGATCAACAGTAGTGGCTGTGACAGACTCACATACATCATTTGAGGTTGATCATTTTTCTTCAGGTTAGTGAACTGTAACAATGAGTCTGTTGGTACTTGGTTGTTCTTTTATAAGAGAATAAAACACACAAAATACACAAATAGTTATTATGAAGACATCTTGATACATAAAGTTTTTAGAAAAAAAGACAACAGTTTAAAGTTTTTGACAATTCTTAAAGCCTTAAAATGTTACTTTATAATATTTTATTCTCTATTATTGCATATACTATTGATGAATAAACAGGGCATTATTGAAATAACTTCATACTAACTAAAGTACTTGCATTTCATATGGATTGGATTATATTACCTGGGCCCTGTTTTTCAAATGATATAATTCGGATAAAATTGAGCCAGATTCAGTAATCCTCTTTTTGCAATCCGTGATCACATTATCCATCTACTTTTGACCCAGTTTTTAAAAGCAACATCGGATTGGATAAATCTGATCCGGATAGGAACTTTTCAGGATCAACAAATCTGGATAAACACTGCTAAAACAGGATAGGAAATCACAATGTAGAACTTTAGATATGTAAAGAGCAACAAGTAGAAATAACAATGTGGGGTCAATATAAGTTTATTTTTATTTGAAACAAAAACACACACATTTAAAAAAAAAAAATAAATAAATAAAATCCACCCCATCCTCTTCCAGGAGTCCGCTCATCTGAGACCTGACCACCCACAAACACTGTACATTGAGGATATTTATAACACGTTTAAAATATAGATGTATTGAATTAAATAAAAAGACTTAATGTCTTGTGTAATGTAATGCTGCCAGTCTTTGCATTTTTTTGGTTATTCTGTAATCATTGCATGCATCACTAATAAATATTCGAAAAACAAAAATATTTTTGATTTGGATTTTTATATATATATATATATATATATATATATATATATATACATACAGTGGGGCAAAAAAGTATTTAGTCAGCCACCGATTGTGCAAGTTCTTCCACTTAAAATGATGACAGAGGTCAGTAATTTTCATCATAGGTACACTTCAACTGTGACACAGAATGTGAAAAAAAAATCCAGGAATTCACATCAGGATCAGTCGTCCTGTCCCCTTAGCAGAAAAACAGCCCCAAAGCATGATGTTTCCACCCCCATGCTTCACAGTAGGTATGGTGTTCTTGGGATGCAACTCAGTATTCTTCTTCCTCCAAACACGACGAGTTGAGTTTATACCAAAAAGTTCTACTTTGGTTTCATCTGACCACATGACATTCTCCCAATCTTCTGATGTATCATCCATGTGCTCTCGGGCAAACTTTAGACGGGCCTGGACATGCACTGGCTTAAGCAGGGGGACATGTCTGGCACTGCAGGATTTCATTCCCTGTCGTTGTAGTGTGTTACTGATGGTAACCTTTGTTACTTTGGTCCCAGCTCTCTGCAGGTCATTCACCAGTTCCCCCCGTGTGGTTCTGGGATTTTTGCTCACCGTTCTCATGATCATTTTGACCCCACGAGATGAGATCTTGCATGGAGCCCCAGATCGAGGGAGATTATCAGTGGTCTTGTATGTCTTCCATTTTCTGATAATTGCTCCCACAGTTTATTTTTTCACACCAAGCTGCTTGCCTATTGTAGATTCACTCTTCCCAGTCAGGTGCAGGTCTACAATTCTTTTCCTGGTATCCTTCGAAAGCTGTTTGGTCTTGGCCATAGTGGAGTTTGGAGTCTGACTGTTTGAGGCTGTGGACAGGTGTCTTTTATACAGATAACGAGTTCAAACAGGTGCCATTAATACAGGTAACGAGAGGAGGACAGAAGAGCTTCTTAAAGAAGAAGTTACAGGTTTGTGAGAGCCAGAGATCTTCCTTGTTTGAAATGACCAAACACTTATTTTCCACCATAATTTACAAATAAATTCTTTAAAAATCATACAATGTGAATTCCTGGATTTAATTTTTTTTCAAATTCTGTCTCTCACAGTTAAAGTGTACCTATGATGAAAATTACTGACCTCTTTCATTATTTTAAGTGGGAGAACTTGCACAATCGGTGGCTGACTAAATACTTTTTTGCCCCATTTTGGCTGAATATGTTAAAAGATACCTAATAACTGTAGCCTTATAGATGTACAAATAAAATTATAACCTTATGAGAGAGATATAGGAGTATAATGTGTCACTTTGGTATTTATGACCCTGATTTTTGACCCTTGGAATGATTTATGACTTCCGGAAGAGGGGGAGGGGTTTATGACTTCTGGGGGATGGGGCTTATGACTTCCGGGGGATGGGGGATGGGGTTTATGACTTCCAGAGGAGAGGGGGGGTTTATGACTTCCGGAGGAGAAGGGGGGTCAAAACTTTGTGTCAAACACGATTTATGACTACCGGTGGAGGCGGCGCCGAAACTTTGTAAGAAAGGAGGAGTCATTTCCTCTTTTATATAGATCTCAAGAATCACCGGACCTCTTTTCTTCAGAAAAGCAATGGAGCAGGCAATGTAAAAAGATGAACAGAGGAGCAGCGTTCTAGATTATACTTCTATACAAGTCAAAAAGAGAGAAAAGGTGACAATCGCCGTCGCTTAAACTAGTAATACATTTAAACAATTCTAAATAAAATAAAAACTTTGATTAAACTCTAAACTTTAAGTAACTTTAAACACATGTCCCCATGTAGTACGATTATTTTATTCTAAACTCTAAAATTACACTTTAATCACTATAATTAAACGTTAAACAAATTTCCCCAATGCATGACAATTGAACTTTAAAACATTTAACTTTAATACCTTTAAAATTAACTTTCAATAAACTCTAAAACTAAGCACATCCGGTTAGGGCTTTTATACTGAAAGGCACGCTTCCTGTGTACTTATTGAAAGTGTGTTGCAATCCAGCTCAACTACAGTGAAATTTTTTTCAGTATGTTAACTTCCGGTAATGCTTTTATATTGAAAGGCACACTTCCTGCGGATGTGTTTATGAACCTCTACTTAACTACGATGAACAGACGTTGTTGTGTACCTCTGCAGGATGTTTAAATTACAGAAAAAACATAAAGCTATCCAGCCCAAAAAGAAATCATGCTTTCTTTAACCTCGGAATGGGACGATTTACAAAACCAAGATCTTATGCTTTTCACAACATTAACTGGTAAATCAATTGCTAAGGGCTGCAAAAGGGCTAAAGTTTTCCTTCTATTTTAGAAAAAACATGGTTAAATTAAAACTCTGCTTAAACTTTAAACAGTAATCAACTGATTAGTTTCAGCGGGGAATGAAACACATTCTAGAAAGAGCAGCGCCTCAAGCTTTTTACTGTCTACCCTGTGACTGCGCCAACGTTGGCGCGCTCCCATGCCAAACGGCCGTTTTCATTAAGACATCTCCTGCTTTGTTGAAATGCAGTCAGGGTTTCCTGAGAGGTTAAAAAAGATGACACCCTGTTGCTGTGATGGCACCCTAAAAAACACATTAAGCCTTTTGTCATCTACCCCATGTGAACACTGAAACGGATGCACTCCCATCTCTGGTGATTGACCAAACGGTAGGGTTTATTAAAGACATCAAGCCCACAAACCAAGAGAGGTTAAAACAATGACACCTACGACTTCATGGTATTGTAAAACAATGTCTTGAGCCTTTATGCTCTCTGCTCAATGACCGGACCATCTGATGCTCCAACGCCAAATGGTGTCGTTCATTAAAGACATCAAACTACTCCCTACTTGTCAGACAGGGGATGACACCTACTGCTGTTAAGGCATTCTTAAAAACACCTTAAGCTACCATGTGGCCGTGCCAACGGATGTTTCCCACCATCTGATGGGGGGGTTATTAAGACATCAAAAAAAATGCAGGTGGTATTAGAACACAGACAGGCCTTTTTGTCATCTGCCCCCCAGAACATCAACGCTGATGTTGCATCGGGGGTACAATATAAGAATAAACGGAGAGTTAAACGAAAACTATCTCCGTCCACACTAGCGTTTTCCCTGCGTATTAGAATTGATCTCCATCCACATTAAAACGAATGAAAACGCGGATCACGTGACCATTCTCCAACAATGGGCATGCGCAGTGTTTATGTCCTACATAAACAGGAAACAGATAGACCATTCCTCCATTGCTAGCAAAGACATCAAAGCCAGTAACGCTTGTAATTCGTTATCCATGTTGCAGTTTCTAACGTAATGTACTCCAGGCTGTTTTTAATTTTTTTTTCCGGGGACGGGTCATGTGATGGGTGGCTGACGAATCAGGTCAGGATACGCCATGACCGATGACACCCAATCATAGAAACGAGTGTGATCTGCTGCGTCATCCTAAAGTCCTTGTTTTGAGACGTCCACACCAAAACACCCTCCGGAGTTTCAAAACGAAAAACGGGATCGGCAGAGTTTCTAAACTTCTCCGTTTTGGGTCTCCGTTTTAGCCGTTTTAGTGTGGATGGGAGGTGCAAACGTAGCAAAAGGTCTCTGTTTTTAAATGAAAACGCAGTAGTGTGGACGGGGCCTCAGACTAGGCAAATTTGTATGAGGGGCAGCAGAGGGCCTTTTTTTGTGTATGGTATCACCACATGGTTCTTGATTAACCAGCATTATAATAAAAACGTTAGAGCGGAACTCCTACTAAAAAAGTGGGTTGAAAATCAAACTGTCAGTCTTTCTCTTGTGAACTCTTTGAACCCGGATTAGTTGACTTTACTCATGAATCATGATAAAACCCTTTGCCTTATACCACTTTAGCTTTTACACAAGCTAAAACTAAATCTGTTGAGTATAACCAATGCAGAATGTTAACTTTTTGCACAACCTGAAACAAAGTTTATTGAGCAACTCATCTTTAATTTTAATTTGAAGAAAAAGGATCTAAACAGTTACACATGTGAGAAACTTCTTGGTGTGATAGCTGTCATAAATTTTTCTGCTGAATCAAACACCATGTAACATCTAATATTTCTCAACTAGAGCAAAAAATGCTATCAGAAATTATGTTTAAACATAGAAATTTGACTTGACTATATCACAAAGGTCTTATTCCCTTTCAATTACATCTTCACTCATGGTGCCAAACATGACACCAACAAAGGTCAAAACACTGAACAAAGCAATAACAACAACCAACACAAACCTCACAATTAAATTCCAGCAAATGCCCCAAATAGAACAAAATAACCAAAAACATGGATACCCACAATGCACCTCGCACACTGCAGGTCACGCAGCGACCCCTCCCCTCTCTTGTAAAACTAAACACACCAAGTTATATCTACTAAACCTGATTAGTAGAATTGATCTTTCAGCTAAATAGTACAATCAACTAATGTTTAGTTATGAAAGCAGGTTTTTACAAAACTTAACAGTATTGGTAGTGATCACTCAGAAGTTTGACTTGAAACTAATTCATTCATCATTTTACTAGAAATCAACAAGCACAAAGTGGGAGAAACCCAGCCTAACCTAGGAATAATTATTGCTAAATCTGGACAAACCAGGATGATATCAAGTCTGCCTAAACCAGAACTAAAGCGGTTTTATATAAACTGTAAACCCAAATTTTGAGATTACTTAGTTACACTGAGTAGCTGAAACTCAATATTCGGAAAAAAAATATTCTAACTCAAATGTGTTGAGTTAGTCTAGCATGTTATTTTGTTTTGAGTAAAAGTAACTCAAACTTTTTGAGAGTCCTAATTATCATATTTCCCAGGGTGCTTAGGGGTATGTTTTTCACACCATGAGTGACTTGGAAGTTTGTTGTATTGAAATACCCATTGTGATCAATCATAATTTTGAAAGTGGTGTTAATGTTAATAACACTTCCACAATTATTACAGATCTGCTCATTGTATCACTTTTGTTGAGAATTAATGCTTATAGAAAATGAATATATATTGTATTCATGTGAACTGTCTCTAAGTTCATGTCAGTTGATTAAAGTGCATGACACTAAGATAACTTAAGTGTAGTGAACTGAAGATTTTTGAGTTGACTTAATTACTAAGTTTAATTCAATTATAACCTGAAAATATATATATAACGCTCCAATATAAATATAAACTCCAAATATTTAAGCTTTGAAATACTCAAATATCTGAGTTAATGAACTCAAAAAATATGGCAACTTACCTTACCCTCACTTTTTTTGAGTTTTGCCTACCTATTCGGGTTTACAGTGTAGATGATAGACTACCGAAATCATGACATTGTAGGAATAACACAGAGTCTTAATGAAACTAAATCAAAAACGTGATTTTTAAAAGACCCCAGAATGGGATCGCTTGATGGGAAACAGAACTTCCTAACTGGGGAACAAATAAAAGTTTTCTATCTTAATAAAAAAAGGATATTACTTTTCTTATTTAGCTTTAAATTTGCTGCTGCTGTCGTTGGGTCTTTTTCCTGAATCATTAGACTTTTGTGTCATTTCAAGAGTCCATCAGTTACTGATAGTAAATTATTTTTGTAATGATGATCAAGCAAAGCAGTGTTGACAAACGATTGTATCGGCTAGTAATCTCCTTATATAATTCTTTTATTACCAAAATAAGCCACAGGCGCTGAACTGAAATAGCGTATTACCCCTTCCATTCGGTTTAATAGGGGAACAAACTAAGATCTTTCAAATTGTGTGAGTATTTGCTTCACCCTTCATTTAGTCAGAATTTAGTTTGTCTGCGTTCGGTGGAAAATTGCTTTGGTATGTCAACTCAAGTCAGCAGGAAGTCACCTGAAGACCGTTCCTTTCCCCAGACGCCTTTAAAGAATCTCCTGTCATACCACCTCGTCTGCATCATTCATTGAATCCGATTAAGCATTTCATCGCCTTAAGTAGCAGCAAAATACAACGCAGTCAAGGAGGAATACGCCATCAACCGAAGATAAAAAGAGAGTTACATTTCAAGATGAAGATCAGAAAAGATCTACTCTGTTATTTAAAGAACCTAATGGGATACCTACCACTACGTGTGATAAATCCACTTCTACAACTCTGGACCAAAATCCCACCTTGGCTTTTGCGAAGGACTCTCCTCTTCTAAGTGGAACTCCGATTCCAGCGTTGGAACAAGAGAATCAAACGGACTGGTTACCTTCAGCTCTCAACAGCGCTATGAAAACTGCTCTAGATCATTTTATGGCTTATGCCTGCATAGCTTTCCTACGGAAACATTGTAACGTTTGAAAATTCAGTAGCAATCGGCAGGAGCACTAGTGTTTAGGCATAGATACCATAAAGACAAACATGTTTTCTCCACAAGAAAAATTTTTTATACAAACAGGTCCTACCCTGTTTTAGTAGCATATCCTGTCATTTCAAAGAGTATCGATGCCATCTTACCTCCAAGTTTGAACAGGAAAAACTCACAATATATTCTAAGAAATACATTTGAAAACTGAAATATCTACAAGGCATCACCTACACGATAAATGATTGTAAAATAAAAAAAACACATTTCATCATGTATGCTTAGGGCTTGGTCTCTCTACTTTAACAATGGCTTTTTAAAGCAGTGTAAAGTTTGCACAATCTGGTTTTCTCCGTTGCTAAGGTTTTTCGTGTGTATGACCGGCAAAACAGTTTTCCTCTAATGTAGTTTTTCAAATATCTGACAGAATTTATTTCTATAACATAGTCGGTAAAAAGGTGAGGTGATGTTTCCAAATGAAATCTTTAAGCTAAAGTTATAACTGGGAGGCAAGGCAATTTTATTTATATAGCACACTTTCAACCCAAGGCAATTCAAGGTGCTTTACATGATGAAGTGGTAAGGAAACCAAACACATGACAAAGTGTGAAAATTAAAACAGAGAATCTTTAAAAGAAAATCTAAGTACAATTATGAAAAATAAAAGCACAAAAGTACTTTCAATACTTGGATACAAAGCTGCCAGGACAGTACTCAGTGAAGTTAAGTAAAATGTACTTGAGCCCCTATAGAATTTGAATTGAAAATGGAAGTTGAATGTACTAAAACAGAGCTGCTAAAAAAATTTAGTTTAAGCAACTGACCAGCCATTTAATTAACTCATCTTGTTAAGTAAGTATTACTCCATTACTAAATGAAATTCACTGTATATTCTAACTAACCAAGCTTAACTTTTGTAGTTCTTAAAAATCAAAATGTATCTTTCAATCAATAGAGGCATAAAATGAATACATACAACAGATTTTTATTGAACATATCTTTCAAGGACAAAAATCGATATTTTACAATACTGAACTGTCTGAAATTTTGTGGATAAACTCAGCCCATATGAACTTTGGAATCTTTAAATTTACAAATTAATCTAGAACCACACTCTCCCCCTTTCTTTAGATCTGTCTTACCTATGTTCAAAAGTATCTGTTGAACAAAATCACAAGTGTGCATGTACTTCGTTTAGTTTAGATGCAGTGCATAGAAGTCCAAAGGCAATGTACATGGCCTGTGGCAGGTTCTCAACATCAGTCACGATATTTCCTTCCTATATGATTCCCGCTAAGGTTGTGTTATGGTGAAGAGAAGGCATGCATGGAGAAATATTTTCCTGTTGATGGCAGAGGAGACGTACTGGAGCATTGCTGTACAAACTTTCCTCACCATCAGTGTTGTGAAAGACATGACACAGCTGTTCAGTGTCCAACCACTGGCTAGGGCAGTGAACGCTGCAGAACATCACATTTAATAATCAATGCCAATAATACTTAAAAAGTAAACTGATACATAAAAAACTTAAAAATAATATGGATGCTACAATCCATATAATTTTATTTTACAATCCATATTCTATAAGTAGAGAAAACAGAAGTAAAGGAAAATAAGGAAGATGTTAAACAGGTGGTACTAAGTAATGGGAGGAGAAGTGAGAGGAGGTAAAAAAGAATAAAAGTCCCTTACAGTGCAGTTCTCGAAAAGGGTGGGTGGATCATTCCCAGGAATGACGGAAAGGAATCTGAACTCCATCATATTTAAAGCCTAATGGAAGGAGACGTGAGATCACACAATGATCATCCTGAACACTACGTATGTACACGGTAATAAAAAAAATACAATCATTATGTAATGGAAAACACCCAGCGCTTCACATAATTTTTACAGAAAGCTATGTTACATGCTTCATTTACAAATCAACTGACAAAATCAGGTAATTCAATGGGTGGTAAAGGATTAATGTTAGAAAATATTTTTAACAAAATGTAACTATTGAAATTAGGCTAAATAAAGATCAGGAAAGCATCTACAAACAGCATACCTCACATTCCCGGTACATTCTTATACAAAATGGGATTTTTCAACCTCGATCAATTAACCGACTGCATTCTTAGATATGAATTTAGAAATGAAAATCAGCTAACCTTTGTTTGTTGCATCTGGTCAGCCAACATCTGCCCTGCTAAACCCTTCTTTGCCATAAAGATTTCCATAAACCTGTCTGGGTCTTTGGTGGTCAAGGGCCTTGTAGAACTCCTGTCTCAGGCTGTTACTAAGCACTCTGATGTACTGTAGAAACACCTAAGACATATATAAAAAAAAACATGTCCATGTTAAAAACGAGTTGATCATGATTTGATCTTTTTATGCATTAACCCGGACCGGAACTTTACTCATTAATACAATTTTGATGGGTTTGATGGCTTCAACTTGTCCTTTTTTTTAAATGTCTCTTTTCTTCCCACCATATGTTCTACCAAGTTCTGCACCTTCTATAACTTGGCATTACTTGTTAGCTAAAAAACAGTAAACACTCTGCATAAAAGTGACAGCAATGTCTGGCCAAACATCCAGTATCACCAGAGATTATCAGTGAACATGTAGCTAACAGCTGAGAAAGTGTCAAGCAAAGCGAGCCAGCTTTTTAGCTACCTTGCTAACTTATTAAAATTATGTTATTTACATCAGTTGATTTTCTACCCGTGTAGGTTTTTAACCTATCATTTTATGGCTGTCTTCAAATCATTCAGCTTCAAATGTTGGCTGGACAACTTGCATGGTGGCTTCAACGTTCCCTGTACTCTGCCTCACTCGGTTTTGCTCTCATCAGTGCAGCTCTGTAAAACTGGTTTGAACCAAATTTTTACTTGGTGGAAAATGCAAACTTGATATGACGTTGTCTGAACTTGAACGCTTAATTACTAACAGGTAGATCATGTAAAAAGTACAGTTTACTTAGAATTCCTAAGAAATGTAAAGAATTGACAGCTGTTTAAGTAATTAGAACTCAATTTGTTACAGTAGAAGCTATTTATTGGACTTAAAAACACAAGTACAATAAAAAATATGAAAAAGTTCTGCATAATTAGATTTAACAAGTAATGTTCACAAATTGGGCAGATTGAAGTAATTTGAATTTAACATTTTTAAGTTGAATGAACATTTGGGTTTACAGTGTACCTTCTTTATGTGAAAGACCTAAAATCTGAAACATGTGAAACTTTGTTATTCAAACCAACTTCTTCTATTCAAAAATGTTTTTAGGTATGGTCCGAGAGTGTTAAGTAACCCCCCCTGTCTGTGAAACCATGACTTAGGGATGAAAGGTGGGGGCTGTGCATATCCCCCGCCAGCGAGACTTCAATACTTACAGCGATGCTAGAGGTTTAATACACAAATTGTAACCAAAGCGATAAATCATTTACCGTATGGAGAAACAATAGTTTAATCTCAAAAAGTAATTTTACACGACTTCAAGATGAACCTGACATACTTTTGCCGTGTAATTTCATTCTTTAAAAACTCAAAATAACCGAGAGATTTAAGTATTGGTACAAATCACTATCTTGAACTGAAGATTCAAGATACTGAACTGAAGATCTTTGAAGCTTCAAAGTCAATATCATTTGTTACTCAACACTAATGGTGAATTCAGACCAAGGGCTTTGTCAGCGTCAGGCAAAGCTCACAAAGCATCTAGTTTGACGCTTCTATGTTGAAGCTTGCAATGCCTGCCACTTCTGAGCAAAAAAGAGCGCATGGGCGGGGCTTCTTCTGTTGCCGGACATTCTGAACTATGAACTAGTATTGAGAGAGTGGCTTGGCTTTATTTGCGAGATAAAGCTAGACAATGTCGACTTCGGCTACATCAGTGCCGTTTGTGGATACACCCTATTCTACGGATGCGTTCTGAGTTTGGGGAGTTTTTTTTGTGTGTGTGTGTGTGTGTTTGGGGAGTTTAACCATTTGCTCCAGGAACTACATATGGATGAGGTTCTCTTTCAGCGGTACTTCCGTCTTTCCCGCGCCCAATTTTACGACCTCCTGGGCCGCATCGTGGTCGAATTGCCTACCAGGACACCAACTGCAGGTGCTCTATTCCTCCCGAAGAGCGCCTGTGCACCTGTCTTCAGTAAGTGTTATTTATGATTTTTTAAATCACTTCAGGGCCGTCAACTAGCTGAACTTCTGCATTGCTGGATTTATGAGCTTTGAAGCGTGAAAAACAGGAAAAGTTGACGGCGCCAAAGCTCACAAAGCGCCGCAGAGACCGTGACGCACCTCCAACGGCCTCCGCCATAGACTTAACATGTAATCTTGACGTTGCTGACGCTGACAAAGCCCTTGGTCTGCATGCAGCACAGCTTAATACTCTGAGCAAGAATGATGATCTTTGCCATTTCCTATTATGCATTTCTCCTGTTTCCGAAAGTAGGCGCTACACAAAAGGAAAAAAATCTGCTCCCTCATTACTGCACAGTACGGGGACGTAAGGAGAGTGACTATTCTCTCCAGTAAAGTTAATCAAAAAGTAAAAAAGTAAAGCCTTTCTGGCTTCTGGATATAAAAAAAAAATTGCATTAAAAACGCAGTAAAATTAGTACTTCCTTTTAAATTTTTACTTAGGGGCGACTGTGGCTCAGTGGTAGAGTAGTTGGCTTGAAATCGGAGGGTCGTAGGTTCGATTTGGCATGTCGATGTGCCACGAATTCTACATTGTCCTACCGAGCCATGTTGGGTGTCAGTGTATGAATGCGAGTGTGAATGGGTGAATGTGACTTCAATGTAAAGCGCTTTGAGTGGTTAGTAAGACTAGAAAAGTGCTATATAAGTTCAGTCCACATAGTCCATTTAAGTGGAGTTTAAAATATTAAGTAAATGGAACCATTATTAAAAAAAGGAAAACTCTTACTCTAAGTTACATGTGCCTAGCATTTCAAGATTATCTACTTAACTTTTAAGGCGGTTTCATCTGTAGCTTAATGTAGTTTTGGCTTTCAATTTAAATTGTACTACGCAGTTTTGTATGTTGTTGTAACAGCTTTAATTGTTCTTTGCAACTTATTCCACCTTAGCTTGAATTACTGAAACGATGAGGTATTTAAAAGGGCGTCTTAGTCACAATGCCTATGTCATTTGCAGTGTTGGGAGTAATACATTACAAAAGTAATGAGTTACAGGAATACATAACTTTTTTCAGTAATCAGTGAGTAATGTAATGCATTACTTACAAAATATACAGCAATATATATTACTAGTTACAATATTAGTAACTCAAGTTACAAATGCATTTTAAATAGGTTTTTCTGGCCAACTAATGCATCAGACCAAATCAAGTTGGATACGGTAGAACAAGATCCACCATCCACTTCCTGTTGCTCCAAACTAAAACATCAGAGAATCAGGACGGCTGAGGAAAAGATCGACTGTACATTCACACTGTTTTCCTAACCATCTTGAAACAGACACTCTTCTGAGGATATTAAACTCCTTCTTAGGTGACCCCTGGTGATGCCTCTTGTCAAAACTAATTCTCTTCTCTGACAGATTGCCAAGGGTTGCATTGCTGGACATTAACTTATTCTTGATGCATATACAATAATCTGGGGACATGGCATTCCCTCTTAGGGGTCGCTGGATATACGATGCGCCTTGTCAAAGCTTAATCAATTTACCTCCTACACTTCCCCCTTTGGTAATCCCAGGGTCGTGCAGTGTATGAGACAAATTCTTACCTTTTCTCCGATTGCGCTTGCATGGGCTGGAGGTAAACTTACACACTCAAATCGTGGTAACCTAATGGTGTCAACAAGCTTTTTGCTTTGCGAAGCTTAGGGCTCGGGGTCAGTATGCAGACCTCCTAAATGAGTCTTCGTTCATGGCTAGGAACCTTAACCGGAGCCACCTGGAGTATTAGTCTCTACAATTCACAGACCATAATGCACATGGCTTTGTCCCTAAATCTAATTCAGTATCTCAAAATTGTCACATCCACTAAATACTTCCCACTTGTACTCAGTTAGTAGTCCAGGCCGAGGAGACAATGGATGGTGGTCTCGGGCAGGACAAGCATGGGGGAGTGTAAAGACCTCGGAGGACTGGAAGGCCAGAGCTCCCTCACTCCTTGGCCGTCATTTCACTTACTATCTGCACAGCATCCAATTAGTAACTGCCGGAATAGGTGTGATTCACTTAACATACTTTCTCCCTGATGGATGGTGGCCTTAGGATAAGGTATAGAGGCTATAAAGCCCTGGAAGGACTGGAGGGACAGAGCTCGCTGTGGCTGGTCCTGCTTCGACTCTCTCAATCCTTAACTAGCCTGGGAGCTGCTGTTTATCGAACATCAATTAGAATTAGACCAATACTGAATTAATCAATCCTAACCCTAAAATACTTAGTTCCCTATCAATCCCCAAAGCCTAATTATTACCTTTTTAATACTTACCTTTCAAATCGAAAACTCTAAAGCTGAATTTACAATAAAAATGACATTCCCCTTGTGAAAAAGGAAAATTAAATAGATGCAAGTATACTTTTTAATAATCACCTCTACCTTCCAAAGCTAAAATAGACTAACTCTTCAGATTTTTTCACCTGTTAAAAGACAAAAATTCAATATATCTTAGAGACATCTTAAACCTACAATCTAATATGATGGACCTTTTAACAGTAATAGTCTAACTATGCTCTTACAAGGGGGGTTGGGTCTTTGTGTAGGTGTGTGTGTGTGTGTGTGTGTATGACAGTCGCTTTGTATCTAAGTATCTAAAGTACTTTTGCTGCTTGTTTTATCAATACTGGACAGAACAGATAACCTTGCTTCATCAAAGTGAGTCCGGAACATGATGAGCCTGTGTGCGGTGTACTAAAGAAAAATATGTAGGTTTAAGGAGACTTAGAGAAGGAGAAAAGGTGTTTTTGGGTAAGAAAATTACCAGTGTGTCTCGCCATGACAGTCGTTGACAAATACGCACACAGGTCCGCTTCTATTCTCTGTTTTTTACTGACTGACTGGTTCGGAACGGCCTGTTTGGTAGAACAGTTTTATTCTTATATTGTACCACCGATTCAACATCAGTGGTGATGTTCTGGGGGGCAGATGACAAAAAGGCCTGTCTGTGTTCTAATACCACCTGCATTTTTTTTGATGTCTTAATAACCCCCCCATCAGATGGTGGGAAACATCCGTTGGCACGGCCACATGGTAGCTTAAGGTGTTTTTAGGAATGCCTTAACAGCAGTAGGTGTCATCCCCTGTCTGCGTTTCAACAAAGCAGGGAGTAGTTTAATGTCTTTAATGAACGACACCATTTGGTGTGGGAGCATCCGATGGCCCGGTCATTGAGCAGAAGGCATAAAGGCTCAAGGCATTGTTTTACAATACCATGAAGTCGTAGGTGTCATTGTTTTAACCTCTCAGGAAGGCCAGCACGGGCTTGTTTGATGTCTTTAATAAACCCTACTGTTTGGTCAATCACCAGAGATGGGAGTGCATTCGTTTCAGTGTTGACATGGGGAAGATGACAAAAGACTTAGTGTGTTTTTTCTAGGGTGCCATCACAGCAGCAGGGTGTCATCTTTTCTTAACCTCTCAGGAAACCCTGACTGCGTTTCAACAAAACAGGAGATGCCTTATTGAACACGGTCGTTTGGCATGGGGAGCATGCCACGTTGGCGAAGTCACAGGGTAGATAGTAAAAAGCTTGAGGCGCTGCTCTTTCTAGAATGTGTTTCATTCCCCGCTGAAACTAATCAGTTGATTACTGTTTAAAGTTTAAGCAGAGTTTTGCATCATTTAACCATGTTTTTTTCTAAAATAGAAGGAAACCTTTAGCCCTTTTGAGCAATTGATTTACCAGTTAATGTTGTGGAAAGCATAAGATCTTGGTTTTGTAAACCGTCCCATTCTGAGGTTAAAGAAAGACTGATTTCTTTTCGGGCTGGATAGCTTCATGTTTTTTCTGTAATTGAAATATTCTGCAGAGGTACACAATGACGTATTTTCATCGTAGTTAAGTAGAGGTTCATAAACACGTCCGCAGGAGGTGTGCCTTTCAATATAAAAGCATTACCGGAAGTTTACATACTGAAAAAAAAATCACTGTAGTAAAGCTGGATTGCAACACACTTTCAATAAGTACACAGGAAGTGTTCCTTTCAGTATAAAAACCGGATGTGCTTAGTTTTCGAGTTGTTTGAATAACAAATTTCCCCAATGTCATGCATTGGGGAAATTTGTTTAAAGTTTAATTATAGGGATTAAAGTGTAATTTTAGAGTTTAGAATAAAATAATCTTACTACATCAGGACAAGTTACTTAAAATAAGGGTTTATTCAAAGTTTTTATTTTATTCAGAATTGTTTAAATGTATTACTAGTTTAATTAAAGTGTAAGAGACGGCGATTGTCACCTTTTCTCTGTTCTTGACTTGTATAGAAGTAGAATCTAGAGCGCTGCTCCTCTGTCCATCTTTTTACAAGGCCTGCTCCATCGCTTTTTTGAAGAAAAGAGGTCCGGTGATTCTTGAGATCTAATTAAAAGGGAAAAAAACTCCTTTCTTACTAAAGTTCGGCGCCCCCTCCATAAATCATAAATCGTGTTTGACACAAAGTTTTGACCTCTGGTAACCCCAACCCACTCCCCCCCTTCCACTAGGGGCCATAAATTCTGTTTTGACACAAAGTTTTGACCCCCCTTCTCCTCCGGAAGTCATAAACCCCCATCTCCTCCAGAAGTCATAAACCCCATCCCCTGGAGGTCATTAACCCCTCCCCCTCTTCCGGAAGTCATACATTATTCCAAGGGTCATAAATCAGGGTAATAAATACCAAAATGACACATTATACCCCTATATCTCTCTCTTATGAATAAATAGGATATCTTGTAAGATACTGCATGATCAAAATATAGTATTATTTGATACATTTTAAAAGTTTTCATTACATTTTGGGCATGAAATCCAAGCTGAATCCACCCTTCTGATGGGATCAGTTTAATCCAGACTTTTCGTATCAAAGTGATCCAAATCCTACAAAAATGTTCTGAAAAACCCAAACTAAAGGTTTGATCAAAACCAAGATTGGATTGCATGATACAAATTCGATTATGCAATCCGTTTTTCTTTTGAAAAACCCATTTTCAAGATTTGATCTAATCCGTTATCCAAAATCCTAGTTGATTACTTTTGAAAAACTGCATGACTGGCTGCTGCCATTAAAAAATAATAAGTCAGGTTAATTTTAAGTACCATGCCAAGTTTATTATAAAGCACATTTAAAAGACAGCTTGGGAATCAACCAAGATGCTGTACAGAAAGCATTAAAACAGCATATAAATAACAAGAAACCATAAAGGATTTTTATAAGCAGAATAGGATCACTTACAGATATATAAAACACATAAGAGTAAAAATAATTAGAGGGAAATGCTAAGGAATGGAAATAAGTTGTAGTAGACCTTTTAAACAAATTCACCTACATGTCTGATGTTTATGTTTATATGTTTTTATTTGTTTCAAGTATTCAACAACTCAGGATGACCATATTTTGATTTCTAAAAAAGACTCTTGCCCTGATCCTAAAACACAAAATGGTATTTTGTTTAGTTAAGGAAAAATTTTAATTTTAACATATCTAACCTGTTCCTTCTCGATTTGGTTAAAATAAATTCTCACTGAATGTGTACAAAGAATGTGAAAAGTAGAAATGTGGCCAGAAAAGAGTACGGTTGGTCACCCTATTTAATATCCAAATCAGTATCCTTCTCCCTCCTAAATGTTTTGTAATGGCTTTTGTGTAAGTAGAATATTGTCCATTACATTGTTCACAAAATATGCATAGTGCAATTATTGCATCAAAATACATCATAAAGGGTAATAGTAATGCATTGATTAAAAAAGCCCCAATACTTTGTTGACTTAACTCACATTCCTCAGGTCCTGAGGAATGTAAGTTGGTGCTGACATCTCTTCTGCAGAAGCTAGTGCCTGCTGTGGCTGCAAAAATGTTCTTAATGCATCTGGACAAATTTTTATATAAGTATTTTTATTGATCACATTCTAGTTGTACAGATAGATAGATATGTAATCCATAATACTGCAATACATTGCAAATGCTAAGTATTAAGCAATGTACTAAAGTTGACTAAACTTGAACTGATGACATACATATGATAATTGGGGGGCACAATACTAACAGCATGATAGCCCTTTAGTCTTAGCTAACTATTGATAAATTATGGGTCCAGGAAAAATGTTCGCAATTAAATGTAAATTGATTAAATATCTCTACTTTGGGCCCGTTTTTCCTCCTCTTCCTTCCTGAAGGCTGCTCCAGAGGGCTTTCTTTGCCTTTTCGTTCTACCAGCGACTTTTAACAAAGTGCTACCAGTGACAACGTCGCAGGCTCATCATGCATTATCAATAGTGACTACCGGATGGAGGGATGCGCACTTTATTTATTTATTTTACTCTTAAAATGAGCCGAATGGTGTGGCCAACAAAAAAACAAAAAAGTGAGAATTTGACACCCCCTCCAGCAGAGGGTGCCCTAGGCGATGGCCTAATCCGCCTACGCCCTGAACCGGCACTGGTACCCTTAGTTACTTTGGTCCTTGTCCTCTGCAGGTCATTCACTAGGTTCATGTCCATGTGGTTCTGGGACTTTTGCTCACCGTTCTTGTGATAATTTTGACCCCACGGGGTGTGATCTGGTGTGGAGCCCCAGATTAAAGGAGATTATCAGTGGTTTTATACATCTTTTTTTTCGAATAATTGCTCCCACAGTTTTATTCCTTCACACCATGCTGCTCACCTATTCTTCCAAGCCTGTTGCAGGTCTACAATTTTTTTTTTCTGGTGTCCTTTGACTTCTCTTGGCTATAGTGTAGTTTAGAGTGACAGTTTCAGGTTTTGGACAGGTGTCTTTTATTCTGATTAGTTCTAACAGGTGCCATTAATACAGGTACACGAGTGGACAGAGGAGCCTCTTACAGAAGAAGTTAAAGGAAACGTATGTAGGATTGTGGCCAAAAGCGCTACTGCAATCACATTCAAAATACAGTAGAACTGTGTATCCCTTCCTGACTCGAGGTTGACAGCTGCTGCGGGATCCAGCAGGAACGGCTGACCCTAACTAAATAACATTTGCAATGGTCATACAGGTTAACTTGCAGCATGTGTAATCCACAATGTAAGCGAAGAACGAATGAGTAATTATTTGTACTGAGGTATAGGTTACTCAATACGTCTCCATTACGTTTCACATTGCCAGAATCGACGTGCTGTTGTTTTCCTCGACAGTTCAGCATAATGACAAAGAAACGGGCCCTGATGCTAATGTTAGCAATGACAACTCGTCGTTTTTATCTCCCAAACAATTCCTTACCTTTTCAATTTGATTACCAATCTCCTCCATATGCGCTAACGTAACGTTACTTTCCACGAACATGCATAACTTTGTTCGACTGTCGTGAATATTTGAAATGTCAATTTACATTAAGTACAAACAAAAGAAGTAGATTTTGGTATGAGTTACTATTTGTAAGTGTGAACGGGTGAACGTGGCTCCAATGTAAAACACTTTGAGTGGTCAGTATGACTAGAAAAGCACTATATAAGTTATGTCCATGTACCTGTTGTTGCACTAAATGAAGTCTATCTCAAAAATACATTTCCCCAAGATCTGTGTGTGGGAGGGTAGACAGTGAACTTCTGTATTTTTTTTTTACTATCATTAAGCTAAAAAAAGTTTAATATGTATTCTGTTATATTTCAGAGACCTACATTAAGCAAATCCAGGCCAAGTCCATATTGATACATATAGTGTTGCCTGGTGGCAGCCTCGCTTCTGTCAGTCTGCCCCATGGCAGCTGTGGCTACAATCATAGCGTGCTTCTACTGGTGTGTGAATGTGAGCGTGAATGAGTAATGGAATTTGTAAAGCATCTTTGAGTGTCAAAAAAAGCACTATATAAGTTTGATGTATTATTATTATTGTCATTATTATTAAATACTTTTAAACATAGTTTTGCTGATGGTGGTAAGGTCTTTTTTATTTTTTGTAAACAAAAGGTTCAGTCTACTAGGATTCCCAAAGCAGGGTCTTTTTATAAAATATTCACATTTAGAATCAGAGTTATGGATGTAATTTTTAATCTCTGACTGTCGTATTGGATAAAAGGTGGATTTTAGTGTTCTGCAACGCTTTGATAATTTTTTGGTCTCATAAAAAAACAGGGCCTGATTAGGATTTAGCCCACCTTCCTGTGCTGCATTAAGTGATTATGGTATCTGTTGCACCTGCTAGGATCAAATGACCTTAGTGAAGCATTAAGGAGCAGTGCCAGTTTCCAGAAGTTCTGATGGTCATTCATTGTATTCATTATACTTCTTCAGGATAATGTCAAACCCTCGTTCGTTCGGAAGGTTCGTTCGGAAGGTTCGTTCGGAATGTTCGTTCGGAAGGTTCGTTCGGAAGGAAGGTTCGTTCGGTCGGTCGGTCGGTCGGTCGGTCGGTCGGTCGGTCGGAAGGAAGGAAGGAAGGAAGGAAGGGATGTTGTCGGGCCCTGCTGCTTTATGAGAGTTGATACACTGAAGGGTCTTCCTTACGTCTGCTGTGGTCACACTGATGGTCGTGTCACCGGGTGGTGGTATAAGTTTGATGCTGGGGGAGACATCAGGGAACTCAAAGCAGGCATAAAAATTGTGCATCTGGCAAGGAGGGGTCTCCTGGGCATTGTACATCCTTTGTGTTGTAGTCCGTGATGTATTTAATGCCCCTCCACATGTGCCGAGGGTCATTGGTGGTGAAGTGACCCTGGATTTTCTGGGCATATGTTGCTTTGGCCCTTGTAATGCCCGCAGTTAGTCTTTTGCGGGCCTCTCTGAGTGCTGATGCCTCACCTGCCTTGAATGCAGCATCCCTAGCTTTCAGCAGACCTCTCACCTCAGAGTTCAGCCAGGGTTTCTGGTTCGGATAGCAGGTTATTATCCTGGTGGTGGTGACATCATCAGCACATTTAGAGATGAAACCAAGGACAGATTATGTATATTCCTCCAGGTACACCTCTCCTTCATGTGTAGCTGCCTCTTTGAAGACCTGTCATTCTGTGCACTGAAAACAGTCCTGGACCACACAAGCCACATCTCTGGGCCACACAGTGATAGATTTCTTCGTTGGCCTGATGCATCTCAGCAGGGGGTGGTATGCTGGCGCCAGCAGGATGGACATGTGATTGGAGAGGCCAAGATGGGGGTGAGGAAAAGCTCTGTATGCACCGCGGATGTTGCTGTACACACAGTGCAGAGTATTTTCTCTGCGTGTAGGAAAGGTGACATGCTGGTAAAAACTTGGCAGAGTGTCCATCAGTTTCCCATGGTTAAAGTCCCCCGCAACCACATAAAACGCCTCCGGGTGCTTTATCTGCAACGAGCTAAAGGTGTCAAATAGCTCCTTTGATGCTTCGTTGGCATTTGTACCCGGTCGAATGTAAACAATGGTGACGAACACTGTAGTTAACTCTCGTGGCGGAGAAAACGGCATTTTACAGTCATAAGCTCTATCGTCTCAGAGCAGGAGCTTTTCACCAGTCCGCAATTCGTACACCAACCTTCATTAACGTCCACACAGAGTCCTCCTCCCCGTGTTTTACCCAACCGGTGGTCGCGGTCCGCTCGGAAAAACTGAAGCCCTTCAATCTGGAAGGCTGAGTCTGGCATGTTGTTGTTGAGCCAGGATTCTGTTAGGCAAAGAACAGCACAGTTCCTCATCTCTGTAAAAACACTCAGCCTCAGACTTAACAAGTCCAGTTTGTTATCCAGTGAGCGGACGTTGGCCAGGAAGAAAGTTGGTATCGGCGGTCTACTAGCCTTTAACTGTGCCAGCACACCCGCCCACTTCCCTCTCTTCTGTTTTCGCGCATATTGTTTCCTCTTGCCCGTCGCTTCCCGAATCCTGCTGCGCCACTCCGTTGTCCTCAGGAGCCGTTGGCATCCGAGAGCAGATTTAAGTTTTTCTGATATTATAATTACCGAACTGTCCCCGATGTCTGTCAGTTCAGTTGAGCTGTACTTCAGCCGTGAATTTAGCATTGAATTAATGCAAAAAATGCCCACAAAAGGTAATAAATTAGGCTTGATTCCGGGAGCTGGAGAAGCCGCGGCAGCAATGTGCGCCGCCATAGCAACCCCATTACTAAAATTAAGATCAAGCTTATCTTAAGATTTTGTCATTTAAGACAACTCTCCGTTGACTTAACTGGAATTTTGTTCCGATGGGCGTAATTTCAGAAAAAAAGTATGTTTTGGAAATAAGGTTTAGGCTGGCAAATTATTTATTGGTCTAATGTAATATTAAAAATTTCTAAGAAATTAAATAATTTGTTTTAGCATTATTACTAAATTTAAATCTCCTCCAATTAAAAAAATGCTGTATAGGATTTAACACTATTACGAGAGGCCAATTTAATGTCATGCAGGTGAAGTGCCTGACTTAGCAGTTTCTTTTTTAAAGCTTCTGGTCCAATGACAACAAGTTCTTACTCGTCTGAATTAAAAAGCTTTTTATGTATTAAAGACATGACTGTAATCTTTAAAACATGACTGTAATCTTCTGATTGGAAGTCGGCCGAGCTACTCTGCTATATATATATATAATAGTAAAGAGAATTGGTCCAAGCACAGAACCCTATGGTACTCTACAAGTAACCCTTGAGTGTGAAGATTTATCATTAACATGTATGAACAAACAGGAATATGTCCAACTGGTATGACTTCAACAGGCTGTTACTTTGATCACTCCAACATGTTCAAGCCCTTCTAAGAGAATATTATAACCTACTTTGTCAAAAGCAGCACTGAGAACCAACAAGACCGGAGCAGTCACAAGTCCATTATCCGAGACCATTAGAATATCATTACTAACTTTCACTGGTGGTTTCAGTGCTATGATGAGCTCTAAAACCTGACTGAAATTCTTCAAACAGTTTGTTGCTATTTAGATTCTCACATACTTGATTAGCAACTATTTTCCGAAGAATTTTGGATAAGAAAGGAAGGTTAGATATAGGTCTGTAATTGGCCAAGTCATCTTGATCAAGGGAGGGTTCTTTTAAGTAAAAGTTTAATTACAGCAACCTTAAGTTCCTGTGTATCCATTTATTAATGATAGATTCATCATATCTAAAATGGGGCCAGTAAACAAAGTGTAACAGTGTGAGGATCCTGTCGCTGTGGCTCCGATTGATCATGCGCCCTGGCTGCTTGGCACAGGGGTATTTCTTTTGGCTGACTGGTTAGGGATTGAATCCTACCTGGGCCCTCATTGTGTGTCTTGCCACATTTGCCGTTGCTGGCAGGATCCATGTGATACTGGTAATAAGTAAATGGATTCAAAATTGGTGGCACCCTGGGCACATGCTTGCTTAAAGAGGGGGAGTAATGTGACAGTTTGAGGATCCTATCACTGTGGCTCCAATTGATGATGTGCCCTGGTTGCTTGGCCACAGGGCTGACTTTGGCTTACGGATTAGCATGCAAGACTCTCATCTGGGAGTCGTGGGATCGAATCCTGGCCAGGCCCTCATGTGCCTTCCCACAAAAGGGAACACTTCCTTAAATGATTTGGTTGGGATTGGGTTTCATGGGCTCCAGACTATGCGTTCAGCTTCTGTTTTTAGAACTACTTGCTGTTTGCATTGGTTTTCAGAACCTGCTTGAAGTCCATTAGACATCCCCAGAACCTTTTCTTTGTTCACCCCAAATCTCTAGCCAGCCTTTTAAGCATATTTTATACTTTCATACCACGTCCTTTTCTGTGCACATATCTATCAGGTGGAGAAATCTTACATGGCATGTACCAGTATTTCCAACCATTACACCTCAACAACGGTTGTCTCGACCACGAACTTAAACGTCAGTTTTTTTTAGACCAAAAACGTCTGATAAACACATCAGAAGAGTTTAGTTTGGATAACTAAACAGTAGGGGTGTGAGGAAAAATCGATTCACGTCTGAATCTCGATTCCTATTTAACAAGATTCAGAATCGATCAGAAATATTTGAGAATCGATTTAAAATAAAAATATTTTCTGAACCTTTTTATATTTTCCCTTCGCGTAGTGTTTGTCATGCAACGGCCACGTCGCATTGACAGTCTGATGCGCCGTTGGCTAGCTAGCGCTACCTGCTGGCGCTAGCTAGCTGTAGCCGCTAGGCTAAAGCTTCAGCATGAAAGACGAAAGAGAAATCCAGCCCGCCCGGTCTTTGCTGAAGGTAAATGTTTGGGCCGTCTAAAAGGTCTTCTCCATGCTAATGAAACCCTTGGCTAAAGTTTTTTTTATAAATCTGCAGGTATATAAGATCGATGTTTCTTTATAAGCTACACATAAACATCCAGCAGCACTACACACCTGTGGCGCTTTCAAAGAAGTCCGAAATATATGCTGAGTTCAATAACGTTAGGACTTTTTATATTTCTAACAGAAACAATGAAAATAATAACATAAGCCATAAATTTCTGTTTAATGATGGTTGATAAGCAACATTTGGTGCATACTAAATATTTTCAATGTATTTTCTACTACGTACCAAAGAACAAACAAAATACAAATTATTTTTTTATCCTTTTTAAAATATATCAGCTTTTTTTTCAAGACTAGAAATTTTGTTTAAAAGGTCTTAGATGTCCAGTTGCAATTTCATGTCTTGTTACTTTTGAACCAGTTCCCTTCTCTCAACATAGATTGTAAAATCCATTTTGTGTTGATGTCCTATTACATTCATGGCTCACTTCATCACAGACACTTGGCAGATCAAGTTGTGTGGATTACAAACACAAATGATGAATGAAAGAGTATTGATTAAGAACAAAACATTGATTTGAATTGAGAATCGCTTCTGAATTGAGAATCGTTTCTGAATCGAATCGTCACCCCAAGAATCGGAATCGAATTGAATCGTAGGATGTTGTAAGATTCCCATCCCTACTAAACAGGAAATATCTTTTGTAAGCCGAAAAACGTCGGAAAACCCATCAGAACAGTTTAGTGCAGGCTTCACAACTAAACTCAAAGAGTCTTTTTCAAGCTTAAACTGGAAAAAAACCAACACTGAGACACCGTTCAAAAGAAGCTCCACCTGATAAAAGCTACAATAATTTTCCAAGAAGACCGACCCTCCCCTCAGCTGCTTCATATTAGGAAGTGTCGTCTATTTAAATCCCATCCGGTGGTAGACCCGGCCCAAGAGAACAAGTCTTCACATTTGTGAACTATCCTTTGAGCCTAAGGCTGCCTCTCAGGTTGGCTAAACCCTTGACCTCCCACCCAGTCGCCACCTAGTGGGATTACTGTAATTCGTAATGTTTTCTCTTAAATTTTCTAATTTTTTCCCTAATTTTTACTCCTTTTCCATTTTCTATTTTTTATAGGTTTTGTCAATTTAATCTTACTTACCATCTTGCTCACTATCTTTTAATTCAAGTGATAACCTGAATCATTCTAGTTGAAACACTTAAACCCAAGATTTCATTCAATACTATTAAATTCCCTATATCTTAAATACTCTAAAATATCTTTTGTCTCTTTTCCAACCTCTCCATAAGGAAGATTTTTTGTCAGGTTGTTTTTGAGGAAAGTTACTTCAAAGATACTTTGACCTTCTGTTTCAAATTCTACTATCTTATCAATGAGTGTTTCTTCTGACCATTAATCTTTCAGTCAGTTGTTGAGTCAAGTCACCTTACCGTCATCCGAATACAAATAATGTCTCATAGCCCTTTTTTCTTATTTAATTTTTTTTTTCATTTTGCTTCTAAATTCATTAGGACCAACAACCAGGCAGTCCCCCAGAGGACTGATCTTAAGGATCTATTGAAACATGTTTTTAATCCAAAGCCATCAATGTGTTACCCCTTTTGAAGTTGTCTTCTAGCTGTCATTTGGACTAATAATGTTAGTCGTGTTTAGTGATCAGGTTTCTGCATCTAGAATGTCTTTGTCTTTCTCAAGTCCGATTTCCGGATCACTTATTGTTGACCGCTTCCTCTCGAAAGAGGTCAGCTCATCCTTCATGTTTCTTTTTTTCTGGCAATTGGTGCAACTAAAAACATAAACAAAATTGTGCCTCTATAGCCCACTAAGAGAGGTTGTCATGGGCCCAAGATGTAGACTGGATCTGCTATGCTGCTTACATAACGAGTGAGCAATGGGGTAATGTGGTTCTAATCCAGGCCTGATGATGTTATCTTCTTTTTTGTTAATTGTGTTCAATTGCTTCACTCTAATCCTGTAAATGAATCATCCTGCATGATTGTTTTCATCTCAACAACATCAATTGAGTGTTTCCATTAACGCTGAAAACCCTTAAGCCTAGTTTATGCTTCTGTGTTTTGACGGAGACGGATTGACGCAACGTCATTCTCCGTCAACGCAAGGTCTCTCCGTCACCTAACCAAGGACGCACGGAGCAGAGGCCCAAATTTTAACTATCCGTCGACGGAGAGTGTATTCATCTGATTGGTCAGTTTCAGTAACAACCAGAGATTGCTTCACCAGAACGGGGCTCTACAGTCGCTGTAATCAGTAGTTAATGCAACGTTTGGCCACTAAATGCTTTATATTGAAAGGATAACTTATCTAATCTGTTCCTTTGCCGATTTTCAACAAAAGAAGGTGTAGGAAAACAACAAAAAACGGCTGCTGTTTTTTGTTTCCATGTGTTTCTAGAGTATTCTGTAATCCACACTTCTAGTAAAAAGCTTTACAGCTTAATCAAAACTTACTTTCTGTCGTTCATTGCTCCTTGAGGAACAAATGTGTTCACAAGCCTGGAAAAAAACTGAAGCAGCGCTGTGTGACGTAGGCAGAGACGCCATGAAAACTTAGCATCCCCTTCTGTCCTGGTCGAGCAAAACAATAGAGAATGGAGTGGAAGAGCAGAGTAGTATAAACAGAAAATGTCTCCGTGCATACGTCTGCGTCTGAGTGCAAATTTGCGGTCGGAGAAGCATAAACTAGGCCTTAGAAGCGCTTCACACTGCTTGAGTTATTTTTTGTGAAATTGCGTGAAGTCTGTTAATGAAAAACAAGGTAACCCTTTGCTACTCCTTGATGTTAAAAGTTTGTATGGCTTCCACTTTAAAGAAATTTGTTTCACTTCCAAGTGTTTTAAGTAGTTCTGCAATTTATTCATGTGTGTCCATTTGATTCAGTTTCCTGGCCACATTAACCACATCAGCATAGTTTGAGGCCATTAGTCTATTCCAGATGAAATTATTCAACATGTTTAGTTTCTCATATTATTTCCTAAAAGGTCTTACCATACAGGTCGACCAGTTTGTTAAGTATTCTGTGTTAAGAGCTTTTAATTCAGTATTAAATGTGTTTACCTTCCCTTAGGTAAACGAGTCAATTTTATTTCCCTCTCATTTTAGCGTTCCTGAAATCACCTTTGACCTCTAGTTATCATCTTCATCTGAGTTGGTTGATCATTCCAAGGTATCTCACCTGATCGGTCCTCTACAACTAATCAGTTTCAAGCTGCGTGTTTTCATCAGGTTTGGTCTTACCTGGATTCTCTTTGTTAATGTTCCATGTTCGCAACTTGTTACTACCAAGGGATGGGAGCATCACTGTTTTAGATAAGCTTGTTTTTGTTCAGTTGCAATCATTTTGAACTGAGCATAATGTTCTTTAGATTAATCAGCCTGATTTCAAAGCTGTACTCAACACCTAAACTGCTCTATTAAGAGTTTTTAATGATTTGTCACAGCACGCAACTTAAGAAAAAACATGCAAAAAGACAAAACACAACCAAATTTAGAAAACGACAACACATAAAAAAATGTGCTGCAAGTAAACCACCACAAAACACATAAAAAAGCAAATTTAGAAAAACGACACATGTAAAAAAAATGCGCTGCAAATAAACCACCACACACCACATAAAAAGAGCAAATTTAGAAAAACGACAATACGTAAAAAAAAATGAGCTGCAAATAAACCACCACACAACACCTAAAAAAATACATGTACAAATACATCAACACATAACACATAAAAAATGCACTGCAAATAAACCACAACACATAAAAAAAGCGCTGCAAATAGACCACAGCACATTTTAAAAAATTAGCTACAAATTAACCAAAACACAACACATAAAAAAAGCGCAGCACACGGCCTGTATGTAATGTTTCACACTACATACAGGTTATGGTTTCAAAATGAATTAACCATACATTTATTTTATCAGGTTATTAGAATTGGCAGACTAAAAGGTTATTAGAATTGGCAGACTAAAAGGCTAACAATAGTTCAGCACCAGATCACTGAAATAGGCTGAATCATGTGATCACAATGTTAAAATAAAAAAAAAAAACAATTACTTTTTATCTCGTTTTCCAAAACCACTGATGGTCAGAGACGGTGACTGAGCTGTGTGACTTGAAATCCGTGTCAACAAGCATGTCCGGTGTAGTGCGAAAATCTGTTCCCCTGAAATATTCTGTTCCCCCGTTAGGTTTAGGCACATGTTCCCAAAGAGCAGGGTTGGGAAAATTGTCAGTTTATGGTTAGGTAATGCTCATCCAATGTTAGGATTAGAAAATGACTTAGGGTTAGGTAATTGTTCTCGAATGTTAAGATTAGTAAGAAATCAACCGGTCAGCCAATCAGAAACGACAAAAGGTTAGGGAAAACATACCCGCGTAACACCAGGGGGAACAGAATATTTCAGGGGAACAGATTCTTGCACAACACCGGCTCTGAATAAAAGTTATTTATTGGAAGAAATTGATCTGTTTATTTTATAAACACACAGCACACACACACTCATAGGCTGTGTCCAAATTCAGGGGCTGGATCCTTCGAAGGACCCGGTCTACTCGGTCTACGTGGGCTGGGTCCTTCGTCGACCGGGTAGACCGGATGTTAACGGCTGTGAATTTGGACGGTCTAGCCTTCAGTTGAATTCCCGCCCCCACTTTGCCGAACGTCCTGTCGCCTAGCAACCGCGATCACGCTAAACCAGCTGGTAAAGCAAGAAATATTCCCCAGTATTTTACTCACCTTTTTTACTCTAGAGGAACAACAAGTTTTACTGACTGCCATGTTTTATATCTCTGGCTGAGAGGTCATCATATCAAGATCATTTTATTTAATCCAGGTTACTACTTAAGATAGCTACTATCATGATAATTTCTGCAATTGAATGACTAGTGATCAAATGTACATATTTGTAATATTACATTTTTTATATTTGTTTTAACTGTAAAAATTCTTTGTGAGCTTAAAATTATATAGCCTTTTAGATCAAAACAGCATTTTCTAATTTGATTTTATATATCTATTTTTTTTTTTTACCAAGCATATTCCAAATTGGCTCTTCCTAAATAAACTGAATTGTTTTTTGTAAACAACCACTGCAACAATAACTAACATTGTGTTTTAACAAAACTGCAGTTCATAACACTTTTCTCCACATCTGCCTCTTGGGATGAGCTTGAAGATGAAGCTGCTGGAGGTCTGTGGGCTCTCTGGTTGGAAAAACTTGTCTTTTGTGCAGGTCGACTTAAGCAGCCTGTAAACCCTGATGATGGATGCAGTGGACAGCATGACGAAGCTGCCCTAAACTCTCTCTGCAGACCAACCTGTATGATGTTCCCCTCGTCAACCAGAAAATATGAAAAAATATCTGTATTCAACTGATCCAGCAACACAGCCCGTTTATTCTAATTAAGCTTAAAGAGGTCATTTATACACATATAAATAACTCCAAAAAAACTTATCCTAATGCCAATATGTTATGTTATTTTAAACTGTTCAACGTAAGCTTCTTTAAAAACACTAATACAACTTCATGATATTTAACATTTTTAGAAATTCATTTATTCACAACCATCGAACACCTAAATAAAAAATGTGACAAAAACATGAATAAAAAAAAACAGTCCATCGATTCGGTCCCTGCTCTCTTCTCCAGTCTGCCTTTGCTGCTTCATATCCTAAACAAGAAGACAAACATAGTTTACAAAAAGAGCAACACAACAACATTTATGAAATGTATATTTGTTAAAGTGATCCGTCATAAATTATGTTATTTGCGCTTTTGCAAATATACATACAGTAGGTTTATTTTTTGCTTTCAAATTTTTTTTCCGGCAAGGGATTAATTTCTCCTGCAGATACAACTCCTCCTGAATTTTCCTCATTAGATAGAAAATAAATAGGAGAGGAACGTGACAACTGTATTGATTTAAGAGTGCAGAACTGTAGTTTTCACAGCAGATCACAGGTTCTGTGTTGAATGAGGCCCAATAAAACAGCATAAACTGTGTAACTGGATTTAATCTTCAACCTACAAGCCACTGTGCCCCGATTTTCACTCGGTAAAGATGTAATGGTTTCTCCTAAGAGGAGTTGACGTTTTACTTAATTTCCCAAAGCAAGAATTAGCTGCGTAAAGATGAAGAAACCATTACACTACCATACGAGCTCGTTTACGAGCGATGCTTTACAACTAAATATTAAAATACACGTCTAAGCCAACAATAAACGGCAAACAACACAACCGCTTTAAGTTTTTAATTTTTGAACCGCCAGGTTTTAATATACTTACATCTAAAACTGTGCTCCTCTCTCGCTTCGCCTGCTGCTTCGTCCGCCATGTTGCTGGAAGAAAATTCTCCCGTTCAGCCCGCAATGAATCTTGGGATATGTAGACCAGCGAAGGATACACCGCAACGGTCCTTCAAATCGGGGAGAAGTCGGCCGGATTCGTCGGCCGCATTTGAAGCAGTCTTTTAATTTGGACAGTCCTAGTCGCGGCGCTGTGACGTAACCGGCCGACATTAGGTTACATTTCTGTTTGATGTCATTTTATAAACTCTGTATAGCACTTTGGTCAACAATGTATGTAATTAAATGTGCTATATAGGTAAATTGAACATGAACTTAAATTATGAGACGTCGACACTGTCCAAATTTGCAGCCAAGGCTAACTTTGAGTGGTTATTTTAGTCCAAATTAAATGAAATTACTGAATAAATCTATAGCTTCCTGAAAGCTCTAAGGTTTCTGATCTGATGCTAATTATTTGTTTTAAAATGTATTCGGTTAGGCTCATCTCAGTTTGCAGCATATTTTAATCATTATTATCATCCACATGCTCCTATTTTCATATGATAGTTGTGTTCTCCAAGTTTATGTGTTCAGTCAGTGCCTGTATAAACAGTCTAATACAGTGCAGTTACAATTCCTGTAGTTATACTTTTCTCTTTAATTTAAGTCAACCAGGTGGCCCATTATCACTTTTTAACTACATATCAACCATTATTTTATTTTTAATTCGATCACAGGCAACAATTATCCAACTGGACCACAAGATTATGTTTGCTTCAGCCTGACCTCACCATTCCACTACTTTCGGAATTGAGTGTAGTTTATTCACCCTGCTTAATCCTTCTGTTTGATCTTTAAGAAGTCCTGCATCTATTGCGCATAAGAGTGCCATCTACTGAGTCATTCCTGCCAGCTTCCTGTCATTGTAAAAAAGTAATTTATTCCATCCTTCCCCTTAATAAATTCATAAACGAAATTGAGTTAGAAGTGGTTTCATTCTGTTCTTCTGTTCATTCTATTTTTCTTAAGTGGCTGTTAATTCTTAGTTAGAACGTACTGTAGTTTCTATGTTATAATCACAGGAAGGTTCCTTTGTTTTAGGAACTGATTTGTTGTTTTTCTAGACATCAGAGCACTAGGATTGTTCAAAGTGCTCTATTTATTTATTTATTCGCACAATTAATTTCTTTTGTTTTTTTCCTGTACATTCATAAGCACATATCCATTGTAAATAAACACCTCCTAGAATATTAAATATTCTGAAGCTCATTAAATATTCTACCCCCTTTTCACAATGTTATTGTTAATTTTGAAATTTGATTAAACCATCTTTAAAAAATGTCTCAATATAATATTGTCTCATCCTCCAAGCAAGCACTGAAAACCACAACAAATTATTAAATACCAGCTCCTCTTTAATTTTTAAACAACTTTGGTATAAATCCCAAGTTCCAGCCACCCCCTTTTCATCATTGAAGAACTGCTCTATATTTCTCTACCCCACTAGAGTGCATTAGACGCTAATTTCATCTTAACGTACCCTTTAGAGGCTATTGTGTTATGGGTTGTTAAATTGAAAGTCCAAAAGCTTCACACACCAGAACATGATTCATTGGTTATTAGCAGACCCTTAAAAACAAACAAATTCACATTCAGACAGATAAACACATAAAACAGGTCAACACACGACAGACAGATGATCAGGTGTGTTACGGGTTCCCTCCAGTCAGTCAGTCAGTCATTACTTATTACCCCAACAGTTCTTTCTTCCACTAAGCAGTTAAACTATACTGCCTTTTTTTTCTTTTTCTCCTGTACTGAAGCTCCAGAGGCAGGGCAGAAACTATGGGTAAAAAAGTCCCTCTCCCAGAGCATGTGTATAAACTATCTGCTTTTGCCGGCTCTCTCTTCTAGTAGCAGTCAAAACTATTTCAGATGGTGTACATGATGATGTATCCCAAGTCTAACTGCTGATTTCTCAGGGTCCCAGCCATTATTCCTGAAACATCCTCATCCCAGAACTGAGTTCTTCTTCAGGCAGCGGCCAATGGTTCCTGTGATGTCTGAAACTTGGATGCCGGGGGTTAACGGTAACCAGAATAATGGTGCAAAAAGCTAGTTGAGGTAGAATCTTGACTTCAAGTATCAAAGAAAAATCGCCACAAAGTAAAGCACATACATACATAAAAATAGAGTAAATAAATCTCCTCCCAAGCATTATGCTATATACACAGGATGCCTTTACTAATAATTACTAATCACTAAACAGAACTATTCTAGAAATAAGTTTCCCACTAAATTCACACTTCCATGTCCTGTCACTTGATTGTTCTATACAGTCTGCAGGTTAACTGGTAGTTACTAGGATTTTTAAAAGTAGAATGGTAGGCAGATCTTTTAGTTGCCAGGCCCCTCGACTGTGGAACCAGCTCCCAGTTTTAGTCGGTGAGAGATACTCTGTCTATTTTTAAGACTAGGCTTAAAACCTTCCTTTTTGCTTATACTTAGATTGGCTTATGTTATCCTCAGTTTGACCTGAGCGAAAATGTACTTGCATGGATATTAGCTAGATTTTTTGAGTAACAGTTTGAATAAATGGTAAGCTATCTGATCAGAAGTGGGTGTTGACTGGATCAACCCAGGAGTGTGTTTTGTCCCCTTTGTTGTATATTTTATACACAAACATTTGAAAAGCAAGCATGAAAGTAGGACAATCATTAAATACGCTGATTAGGGGGAAAGCAGCCATGGATCAGTTCTTGATTATTTTGTCCCTTGATTTGAGGAATCCTATCTTAAACTAGAAAAATTTGCATTTCCTGACAATTTGCTGTGTGTGAATGCTGTAAGCTGTATTTTTATGCAGAAAATTTGCTGAAGAAGTTGTAAGAAACTGCAAAAAATGTGCTGAAATGTAAAAACCAGGATTATCAAACATATTAATAAATCTGAAAAGTTTACTCAGTAGCAAAATTTAAGCAGAAGAACAAAAAAATAGTCTAAATTCTAATGCATTGGCAAAAAAATGCATTGGCTGAAATAGCAGTGTTATATAAAATAAGCTTAACAGTCAAATGAGCTGAAATTGCCTAAAATGCTATTTGTAGCATGATGCTGCACTGTTATGTGTAGATGAGCTAAAAAACGAACAACAGTCTTGCATAACAAAAATTTAAATAAGCTAAAATCCCCATAGTCGCTAAAATGAGCTAAAATTAGGTAAAATGTAAGGGGAAGCATATTGGTGAAATGCTAAAAGAAAATAAAAGAAAATGAAAAAAGTAATCTGAAAATTGTCCTACAAAGCAAAACTGGGAGAATAAACAAATTCAGCAATACAAGCTAACACTACATAACATGCAATTTGTTACATCTTGATGCATGCTAATATGTTGCGTAATAGTAATCCATTATCTTCAGTAGCCTATAATAAAAATGAGCAGAACTACCAATCGTAGCTAAATTAGCTAAAATGATAATATTTGCTGAAATACTCTTGGTTCCAAGTTGTAAAATACTAATATGTTGGATAACAATGACTCAATCCATTCATTATGTTAAAATATACCTAAAATAATTTATTAGCTTAAATGAGCTAAAAGGAAAACGCTACCTAAAACACCAGTGTTAGCTTAAATGACAGTAACATATAAGCAAACTTTAACATGCTGGTTAGCAAGAACACAAACCATTCAGTATGTTAAAATGTACCTTAAACGGTCATTTTGATTTGAAATAGCTAAAAGACTAATGCTAGCTAAAAATGCTAATATTAGCTTAAATGACTCTAAGAGCATGTAGGCCAACACTAACATGTTAGTTAACAATGCACAAACTATTCAGAACGTTAAAATTTTCCTAAAAAAGTATATGTTCACTTAAATCAGCTACAATTCCAATGCTAGTTTAAATGCTTTTGTTGGCTTAAATGACCCCGGCATCATGTAGGCAAACATTAACATGTTAGTTAATAATGACACAAGCTATTCAGTATGTTAAAATATACCTATAAAGCATATGTTAGCTTAAAAGAGCTAAATTTCTAATGCTAGCTGAAATGCTAGTGTTAGGTTAAATGACACCAAAAGCAAGTAGGCAAACACTAACTTGTTGGTTAACAATGACGCAAACCATTCAGAAGGTTTAAATATTACTAAAAAGCATATGTTAGCATTTTAGCTGATTTAAGCTAACACTAGCTTAAATGCTATTGTTGTTTTAAATTACCCCAACCGCATGTAGGCAAACACTAACATATTAGATAATAATGACACAAGCTATTCAGTATGTTAAAATATACTTAAAAAGGACATGTTAGCTTAAACGTGCTAACACTAGCTAAAACGCCAGCCCAACAGAAGTAATAATAAATCCCTGTGGCTGTGAAGTTCTGTTGTGCTGACTTTAATCCCTCCTGAGCTCCCTCCACTCTATATAAGGCCAGTCATTTTTCTAGCAATCACAGACCAGGGTTCACAGACACACACACAGGGACACAGACTTTGGATCCTTAATTTTTAGGCTTTTTTGAATTGGAATGCAGCTTCCGAACAACTCTTAATATCTCGAGAACCGTGAGGCCTTTGGACATCCCCAATGCGCCGTTTTTATCGGAGCGGATAGGGAAACGCTCTCAACCTACTCAATTTTTTGAAAATATATTACAGCTGTGAATAGAAGTCCAATATGTCAATAAAATTGAGAAAAATGGAAAACTGCCTGTCCTTGGTTCCAAACAACTTCTTCTAACTCTGAAACTATAAGGTCTATTGAAATATTTTTTTCTTTCTAAGTATCAGAAGGCTTTGATGGAAAATCATACTTAATTTCATGTCTGTACATCAATTTGTGTAGGAGCAGTGATTTTGTAAAAAGAGCATAAAGAGCATTAATTTCTGAATCTGAGCCATTTCAGCGTGCAGCAGATTTGTTACACTCGAACAAGTCAAATTTATGGAGAAATGGTAAAAGGTTTCATGAAAGTTGTTTGATCTGGAGCGTCAGGATGGTCTGAAGTGTAATCTGTATAAGGCTCGTGTTTCTACATCACATCGTTTCTGAGATATGACTTTACAAAGATAGGTGTGAATCAAGCTGTCCCTTTCTGAATTTTTTTCTCTCCGATGCATTTTCCTATTCACTCGAGGGTCCCGCTCCGTCTCTTTGGGTCGATTGACCTAAAATCTGTGACTGTCACATTAATTTTGGTAATATTTCCTAAATCCAAAATAATTTTCCTACATTTTGAGGTATAGTATGCGCAGATAGTGTGAAATTTGTAGAAACGGGAGTAATTTGTTTGTGGCGGATCAAAAGTGTCAAAAAAACCTCAGTTGCTAGAGTGTACACTCTAGCAGTTGAAGAATTCCGTCATTGAATTTGAATTGCTGAAATCGCTTAAGATTTGCAGAAGTAGTTGAAGAATAAAGAGAAACAGGAACACTATAGCAAAAACGAAATATATGATTGTCGATTTTAGAAGGAAGTCATCGGATGTGTCTTTAATCAAAGGACAAATCATTGAACAGATGAAATCATACAGATACCTTGGAACGGTCATTGATAAGGAGTTGAATTTTGAAGAGAACAATTATGCAGTGAGTAAGTAGGGTTGGGCACCAAGAACCGTCCGGTTCCGGAACCGTTAAGAAGATGTTTGAATTTTGATGCTTTTTTCCGGTTCCTAAATGCCCGCAGTGTGAGCAAACAAAATAGTACGGGCAACATACAATTTTTTTCTCTGGGGTTTGTATTAAGTATTACTCCGCCTAGCGAGCCCCGCAAAATGTCACTTCTCTGAACCAGAGACTGTATAATACTCTAAACAACATGGAGCTGCTCGAAAGTCTGGCTTCATTTTAATTTACAAAAGGACGGATTCGCAAAGTGCAACACCTGTCATAAACTTAGTGCCAATGGAGGATGTACAACGAACATGACAAAACACCTTCGGCAGCTGCGTGGTTTACAGTGTGGTAACAAGTGTACAGTGTTTGATGTGTTGCACTTCGCTGTCCTACTCCTGTCGCTTCCTCCACTTCAGACTTTTGACCGTCAGCCAGCAACTCCTCGCCGGAAGTGGAATCAGGTACATGAAAATTATGATTGTTTTATTCTTTACAGACTAGCTTAAGTTTGAATATACTAGCGACACTAGCATAAGGCAGGCTGCAGCTGCAGCTGCTGTTGCAGCTACGCTAACCGGCCAGAGACCCCAGCCAGCAAGGGAAAAGCCATGCCACGTGCCGCAGAAAATTAACGGCGTATGTGGTAAAAAGTTTGCAACCCCTTAGTGATGTAGAGTTGCCACCATTTAAGTAACGATACGTAAATAAGATCAAGATTAACCTAAATAATTTAGCTGGTAGCTACTTTATGTAACCCTGACTTAAGTTACAGTAACAGTTCAGGTTTAATTTTATAGACAGATTAACAGAACAAATAAAAATGGCCTGTGTAAAGGCTTTTTCAAAGCAATTTTTTGTTTGTTTGTTTTTCCTCTTCTGCAACACAAAAATCGGAATTGAGAAGCGTTTAGAACAGCAATCGAAAGTGAGAATCGGAATTGGAATCGTTAAAATGCAAACGATGCCCAACCCTAGTAAGCAGGGTCAGCAGCGATTGCACTGCCTTAGGAAACTGGCTTCTTTTCATGTTGATAGGACCATAATGACCATGTTTTATCGCTCATTTATTGAAAGTGTTCTGTCCTCATTAGGCTGCGGTGGCGCTGGGGAGGGTATTGGGGGGTCTCAAAACCCTCCCAAAAAAAGCCTGGACCCCCCATTTGTTTTAACTAAACCATATTATAACCATTATCATTTTTTGTACATCATTTTTTATTGAACAGAAATTGATAGAAGAGACAAATAACTAATTAGATTATGGGTTTTATTTATTTATGTTGAAGCACATCTTTGTTTGACCCCATGTTGTAACTCTGGTGTTTGTCACTCAGGCCCCGCCCCTTTTGTTATTCAGTCCTGCTTTTATTTTAGTGGGATACCCCAAGATAATAACTGGACCCCTTTAAAAACTTTCTAGATACACCCCTGCTTATCACTCAAAATGAAATATTTTTAACCCTGTATAAAAATTGTAAACGTCCAATTATGAAAATTATTTTTGTGGCATTATTACTCATAATCATTGATTTCATTTATTTAGCACATCAAGATGCTTCACAGTGCACATCATATATATTAAAGAAACAAATTTTTCTAGAGCAGATAAGAAACAAACCCATATGGTATTGTCTGAGGCTTAAAAAAAATTTGAATTGTATTCTCCTTAAGACTGACTGATTTAAGGAAAAAAACATTTTATTAATAATTTAAAATCTGTTGCCATTCTTTATTCTCTTAGCCATTTTGAATATGAACTAGGCTGAATTAAAATAATTTCAACGATAAATACAGCAGGTCTGACTCACATTATTAAATACATTTATAAATTCAAACGCTGATCCAAGGGGAGACAGAGGCAGATGGAGTACCTCTTATTTAAGATTTTTTTTAATGGGACTTTATAATCTTTGCCGACAATTTCCTACCTTCATCGGTCATTTCCAACATGTTTTAATCTGCCACTAGTCAGCTCAATGAGTGAACAGAACTGCGCCTACCTGTGTTGATGCTACACCCCGTTCAGTTCATCTGAAGGGAAGGAAACTTGCTGTCCCATTACCCCGATATATTTACATGTATTCTAATTGGTTTTTGAGTGACTGTCTTCACCAAGTTCATCTTATGTTGCTACCGTTCTAGGAGCTTATTTTTCCAGACCTGCCACTGTAACTGCAGCAGCTCTCGCACTTCTCTAAACTGAGAGGCAGAAACAGGATTTACTTATGATGATAAAATACGGGAAATTCACAAGTAGAATACGGCAAGACGGCGGGAAAGAAAATACAGAGTATCCCCTCACCCACCTGCTTTGTCACAACACCCCCGCCTTCTCCTGCTGAGGGAGAATTGCCTGATGACAGTGCACAGTAAAAGTGTACAGCGTGTGCACTAATTGAATTTATTTTCATGGGAAATTTGGAGTAGCTATATATAGAGAGTTCATTTCAAAATATGATACATACATTTAATTTAAAAAATTTACGCAATTTTGCGCCCTGTCAATCCGGGCCTGCTCTGTGAGGTGTAGCATGGATGCTATCAGCCTGTAGCTCTGCTGAGGTGTTACGGAAGACCAGGATGATGGTGTTAACTGGTATTAGCTGATTAGAGCATGGCACTTTAAACCTAAAATACTGAACCTTTTCACAATATTCAAATTTTCTGAGATTTTGAATTTCAGGTTTTCATAAGCTGTAAGACATAATCATAATTATAACAAATAAAGGCTTGAAATATCACGCTTTGCATGTGATAATTCTTTTTTATCTTTTAGTTTCCCCTTTTAAGTTGAATTAATGAAACAAAGGAACTTTTACACAATATCCAAATTTTTCAAGTTTCAACTGTAATTCGGTTTGGTAGCCTGTAGTAAACTTTTATTCTGAAAAGTTTATCTGTCATGATTGTGTTTTTTATCGTGATTTGCTGAAGCCAGTGCGTAAACTTGAAGCGTCTTTCTTTAATCTGTAGGTAAAACTTTCTAGATTGACTTTAGAAGTTAGTTGAGACTGACATTAATCTTAGTTATTTGTCTTTGCTACCAAGGGGGAGCTCGTCGCTATTAATACCTGTATATGAACCATTATTAATATTGCTGATAACTAAGCCCCTTATTGTGCATCTGTGATTTAAATGGTTCTTTTGTCAATGAGGAAAGGTGCAATTGTATGTAAGAGGATGATCAATCACAGACCCCGTTTGAAGTGACCAAGACTACCATTGCACCCCCAATCAAAATTGTCTGGAGCCGCCACTGCTCATTAGTGTCATGGTTTGGTCAAGCGAGCTTGAAACAGGAAAAAAAAAAAATCACTTAACCTGATTGTAAAGTGGTCTGGCCACCTGCTTGCTACACAAAATAGTGTAGCACTTTTGTACAGCAGACAGATAATGAGGATTGCTTCCTCCATTGTAAAGGATGTATCGCACCCCCTAAGCTGCCACTTTGTGCCTCTGCCTTCCAGTTGGAGATTTATTGTGCCAAAGTGCCAGACAAAGAGGTTTAAATCCAGTTTCTCTCCCTTTGCTATAACCCTACTTAATAAGCAATATTTTACCTAACACTTGTCAGACTTATAAAGCCTTTGTCTATGTTCCCGTCTAATGTATCTGCGCTGCAGAGATAACATTTAGCTGTTTGGTGCTATTCTTATCACAACTACCTATGGTTACAAATTGTCTGTCTGTCATGCTGCAATAGGCTTAGACTGTTAGAGTACAGGACTGACCACTTTTCTTCACCGTATACTTTTCTCTTCTACTATTCTTAAGTTGTATGTTTTGCTTATGTTTCGATTATTTTCTTTCTGTATTTTTCTTTCTATAGAAGCTACACCTGTTGGTTCTCAGAGTATCATCGAGTATTAAAAAACACAGAGACAGCTTTAGAGAATGGAAATGCAGCCTTGGGCCAGGTTTTAATCAAATGTCACAAAATTATGACAAAAGATCATACCTTAATACAGCATCAAAAGTTCATACCGGGGACTAGCTAAAATGGGGTGTACAGATACTTAAATACCTCTCTGCACACAGGGAAGCGTGCGCATCTTGCATACACACAAGTGCGGCGCCTAAGTGATGGATTCCAGCTGTGCTTTCCAGGTCTGGTATCCTGCTCAGCTACAATGCCATGCTTGATGGCGAGCATCGATTCGGATGATGCTCCCAGTGACGAACATCCTCCATGTCCTGTTGTTAACTTTTTACTTTCCTTAATATAGAAAGTACTCTTACTTGATATCCTTTTTTTATATTTCTTTCTCTGTCTCTGTCTCAAACACCCAGACAGTTGTTGCAGATAACAGCTTCTACTCAGCCAGGTTTTGCCGGAGGTTTCTTTCTATTAAAAGGGAATTTTTCCACTCAACTGTCTGCATGTTCCGGGCACAACCTCACATCCATTACTCAATGGGATCTACTGGGATTCCTTACATAGACAACTTTTAACAGAGTGGAATGTTTGTATGAATGACTTTTCTTGGAAAGTGTCTTGAGATGGCATCTGTCGTGAATTGGCACTATATAAATAAACTGAAATTAATTAAATGGAATAAGCTGCATACCTTAGTCCGATTATGAGAAATCCAGTTCGGTTTGACTCCAGTCGGACTAACGTGTACATGCGATTACAAGTTCAGACTGAGGCAATAATTCGACCCTCTCTTGCTGCATGTAAATACACTGACTGGCTCTTTAAGTCCGAACACACTCTCTTGTCAACCTGTGGTTTGAAAACTTATCTAACCGGTTTTTAGAGTTATTATATTAGTTGTTTTTCATCTAAAAAACCACGTGCAGTTTCTTCTCTCCCAGTATGTTCTTAAAAGACATTTCGGAGTTGAGTTTTAGTAATGAAGGATTGTCACAAATACTGGTCTCTGGACCTGCAGAAAAAACATTCTTGAGCCAGAAAATGTCAGAATTACTTGGAACTGAGGTTTTGGTGAGTTGAATGTAAATTTTGCCTGGTGAAATGTATGTACAACAAAGCTGACCGGCATAGGCTGAACATTTAAGATCAAGAGAAGTCTTCTTTATTTAATTGCTTAAATTATGTGTATTTTGGGCACCGACACGCCATCAGTAATTTGCTTAACCAACAGGACAATAACAATGAATGAATACTAACAAACTAATAGAATACCAAAAAGAAAAGCAGTAAAAATGAACAAATAAGAATGGAACCAATAGCCAATAAGAATGATGCAATGATGTCACAAATTAATGTTGAAATAGCAGGTTTGTTTTAATGAATTTGGAAATAAGACCAAAATAACTAATTAAAGGGACTATAAAGAAGTTTGAAATTTTTGTGATTGCGATTAGGCCAAACGTGTAACTGCAGCCTTAACGGTAAGCTCGTGCATGAGGCATGCATGTTATATGTGCACTCGCAAGCGATCATAAACATCAGCTGAGTCAGTCAGCTCCGTACTCGACAATTTACAGCTTTGCACGCATAACTTCGACTGTGGTAATAAATGGGATGTAAGATAGCTAGACCAAACGAATTTGAGTGTATTTCTAGGATATGATATGTGGGCAAATTTATAGTAAAGTGAAGTAGCGAGTGAAGATGCCAAATAATAAAGATAAATGAATAAATCACATTTGAAGGATGAAAAAAAAATATTTGCAAACTTTGTATGTATAAACTAAATAATCACATTGGTAGCAAATAATCATTTTACTAGGTGCTACGTTACAAGTATAGGCCATTTACTAGGAGAAAATAAACAGTCTGTGACATTTCTTGGGACCAATCAAGTAGCGTAAGATGAGTAAGTTGTAAAATGGTTGTAAATGGCACAAGTCCTGTTCACTTGCAGTTATTTTGCTACTTCTATATCCGTGAATAGTGACTCTTATTCAGAGGTGGATAGTTAAATTTACCTGAGTTAATAAAAAAAAGAAATCATAAAGTATTTTTATTTTTTTTACCATATTACTTGAGTAAAATCATTATGAAGTATCGCTAATCGTACTTGAGTAAAATTTCTGGATGCTTCACACACTGCCAGTAGCTTCACAGAATGAAAAACAAATTTTAACCCAAAATAAATCAGACACAGATCTGAACTTTATTACAGGAAACCTCTTCTTTCTAAATATCATTTTTAATGTAATCTCTATGATGAGCTTTTTGTTGTAATTGAGGTAAAGTGAATGTACAGTAAACGCCATGAATGGTCACTGGAAGTATATTTAACCCAATAGATTTCACAAGATAGATTTATAAATTACCTACTGTATTGGTTTAATTTTGCCAAGAATTAGATGGTTCCGGTTCCGGTCTTGACCTTGATGGAAGCTTAGGGAACGTGCTCCTCCGTTAAGATTTTAAAAACACAACCTGCCGGGTATTAAGAACATCTATGAATAATAAAAACCGATTGAAAGTGCAGGGCATGATGGAAACGCGAGAGAAAAGCAGGAAAAATACGTCAGAAATGTTAGACACCGAAGATGATATAGAAAGCCACGACAGCTATGCTAATGCTAAAGATGGCGCCGGGAGACCAAAAGCTAATGACAAATCCAAAGTCAACTTGGAAATTATTCTGAAAGAAATACAAGATTTCAGACACAAAAACAAACAACACCTGGACGTCATCAGAAAAGATATCAACAACGAAAATAAAAGAATTGGAGAAGCCGAAGACCGCATTGGAGCGACGGAAGCAAAACTAGAGACGATGGAGCTAATCATGAGAAGCGTGCTAAAAACCCAGTCTCAAAATTACCAAAAGCTCATTGACCAAGAAGCCAGAGCCCGGAGAAGAAATCTAAGAATATTCAGCGTACCAGAAAATGAAGAGCAAGGTAGTTCAGTGACGGTCTTTCTGGAAAAGTTTCTCAGAGAGAAGTTAAACCTCCCTGACTCCCTTGAACTCAACATTGAGAGGGCGCATCGAGCTCTGGCGCCGAAACCCGCAGATGGTGAAAAACCCAGGTCAATTGTGGCACAGTTCTTGCAATACCGAACAAAGGAAGAAATATTGAGAAAGGCCTGGGAAAAGAAGGGAATCTACATTAACACTCAAAGAATCTACTTGGATCACGATTACCCGACCGCCATTCTCAACCGCCGCAAAGAATACAACGAAGCGAAACGGATCCTGAGGGAGAAGAAAATCCGGTTTCAGACCCCATATTCATTCAAGCTCCGTGTCTTCTACGAGGACGAGACGCGTGTCTACCGCACATGAAGCAACGAAAGATATGAATGACCGAGGCTTCGCGGTGCGTGTGGTCCCTCCCCGATGAAGCGGCTGGACCCGAATCCCTGGCATGTTGCGGGCAGAAGAGAGAACGACTTCCGCGGATCATCTGACAGACAAGCTGCGGTCTTATCCAAACTCCAGGCTTTTAGAAGAGAAACTCCACATTGAAGAAAAACGTTGAAAGCTTTTTTCTGTTTGTTTTTTTCTCTCTCCAGTTTTTCGAGTTTCCTTTATCCAGAGTAATTATTTGGAAGGTCAGGACAATGGACATTTATTCTAGGTTGTCACGGAGGGCCTATTCTTAGAACCATCTGAAAAGGACTTCCCTCCAAACTCTGGCCAAAACACCGGTCAGGTAGAGGACTATGCACACACCTTTGCAATGGAACCCAAAGTGTTGCGATGTAAACAGGTTTCGACCATATGTTATTATTGTTCTTATGTGTTATGTTTAACCGGAGAGTACTGTAGCATAAATAATGTTCTTTATTTTTTTAGTAACTGGTAAATGGCATCTGAAAAGTTTAAAATAGCATCTTTCAATGTTAATGGCATACTTAACCCAATTAAACGTACAAAGATACTAACAAAGATGAGAAGGGAAAAAGTAGACCTTATTTACTTACAGGAAACACATTTAAATGATTTAGAACACCAAAAGCTGACTAAATGCGGATACACTAAAATATACTTTTCTTCGTACAAAGGTAAACATAAAAGAGGCATAGCCATATTAATATCAAACAAAGTGGTCTTTGAACGGAGTTATGAGGACAAAGATAAAGAGGGACGTTATATACTGATCAAGGGTACTATCAACAGAAATGCGTATACATTACTCAATGTTTACGCTCCACCCGGAAGTGATGGTTTGTTTTATACTAGCACTGTGGACTTGATTGTAAACCACTCTGAAGGAACCCTCGTCTGTGGAGGGGACTTCAATCTCCATCTCCAACCTAAATTGGATGTTTCAAATCATAAAAGTTATAACAATAAGGCAATAACTATAAAATTCTGCAAATTAATAAAGAATATAGGGCTAATAGATATCTGGAGGGAAATGTACTCAAATCCTAGGCAGTATACCCATTTTTCTAATCCTCACTCTATATATACAAGGATAGATTATTTTTTCACTTTCAATAAAGATAGATCAAAAGTTGTTGAAGTTGACATTGGTACAATAGATTTAAGTGACCACGCACCGGTATACATGACAATTGATCTAGGGGAAAAACTAAGAAATACACTCTGGAGATTTAATGCCAGCCTTCTTAATGATACCCAATTTAAAAAAAAATGTCAGAAGATATTTTGAGATACATCAAAGAAAATCATAATGGTGAAACTTCTCCACCTATCCTCTGGGACGCAGCTAAAGCAGTTCTGAGGGGTAGAATAATTGCAGTTGCCTCTGCAAAGAAGAGGCAAAAGCAGAAAAAATTCCAGGATTTACAAGACAATTTAAAATTATTAGAGGGTAGAAACATTCAAAATAATGATTTACAAACTTTACAAGAAATTAAAAGAATTAAAAAGGAAATTAATGATCTGACTACACAAGATATAACAAAGAGAATGCTCTTTAGTAAACAAAGATTCTATGAAAATGGCTCTAAATTTTCTAAATTATTAGCTTGGAAACTTAGGAAGCAACAAGCGGAGAGATCAGTTTTCAAAATTCGAGACAATCAGACTATTTTGCCAAGAATTTGCCAAGCATGGGAAACCTGCAGTAGACAAAGCAAGCTAGAAAACGAGCATAGATTTATGCAAATTGATGCAAGAATAGATGACAGCTTAGAACTGGAAGGTAGAGAAGCCCCTTCCACCAGAACTAAGGCTGCAGGTGGACCCAGAAAACCAACCCGGTCTCCGCATCAGGACTAGGGAGGTGGCAGCTGGCAGAGGTCAAGGCCTAAGACACTAGCCCACACCCAGCCTGGTAAGGGTCCATTCTACTAGTAGCAGGTAAAACAGAAAAAGTTTAAAAGTAAAGCTGATATTAAACCTTTGACAATGACACACATAGATAATGTTTGTCAAAGGTTTTTCTCTGAAGCAATGCAGGAGCTGACACACCTATTTCATCAGCGACACCTGCCCTGCAAAGGGACTTGACTAAAAACGACCGTCAGCATGAATAGTCATGGATCCGGCTCCTGCTGCCAAGGTTTACTTGGTCAGCTGGGGAGCCATGCCCACTACACACCAGAAATCCCCTGAGACACCACCAGTAAACACACCAAAATACTATTCCTCAGGTTACCAAAGCTATGCTTTCCTTGAGCAAACCATTTCAGGTTGCGACCTGTGATGTGAACATAACATAAAAAATAGCATGAGGAGAGTATGGCTGGACATCACATTCAAGGACCTGATGCATGTTCATCGCATCAACATCTACACACTAGATACAGAACCACTCTTCATCGTCATATTTGTTGTCACATTCAATTTATCTGAAGGGTGAGCCCTTCACCCCCGAATCAAACACACTCATTAACGGAAGCAGAGAGAGTTGCTTAGTTTAGAAATTTATCACCTAAATTCTATCACACAGCAAACAACAGTATATCTGACGGCTTTGCTAGGATGCTAAACTAGATGCTAAGCTAGCTAGTGGCTAAAAAAAGAGCTAAAGCTACTTAAACATTTGCGACGTCAAAAAATTATGAATGAAACAAAGGGTGAGGTCAGTCTACGGCCGGCTTTGCTCATCTCTTGGAAATCTCCCGCTTTGTTGTTTAACACAGCGATCGAACCTACGAAAAGAGCAGAGTAACCTTAAAACGTACACAATCAGAAAAGAGCAGAGTAACCTTAAAAACATACACAATAAGAATTGAATTGAATTGACTTTATTGTCCCACAAGGGGAAATTCAGTTTCCAGTACAACCTGTCCAAGATCATGACAAAAAAACAACAAATTGCAATACAAACAGATCCAGGTCACTGCAGGGCTTGCAGCCAAAAGGATGGCGCTCCTTTGATAAAAAAGATAAAAGCAGATACATGTCGTGTGAGGGGGGGGTCCACGGTGGGGGGAAAAAAGCGTTCACGTGTATTTTGATCCTTAGTCAAGAGTCAAAAAACAGGAAATAGAAAAAAACACACCTAAACATTTAAGCACATATTCAGACATTAACAATGACACATCAGGAGGGATGTGCAGGTATGAGCTCGAGTCCACTGGTTAACGCGCTGAGTCCCAGTGTGCCTCTTGCAGCGTCTTGTCTGCGTCCCAGCTCCCCAAGCATCTGGTTCTGAGTCATGTCAGCAAAAATCAATGCATCCAACTGTTCCTTCAGCCGTCCAATCACTTCCAGAACAGTCTCCAATTTCGACCGTGTTTCAGATCTTTATTGCTCCATTTTCAGATCCAGATCCAGTGACTGCCCGTTCCAATCAGCAGAAACCCGATCACCATGATTCCGAATAGATAGATATCTTCCGTGTCCTCTTGCTAGAGTATTGACAGACACAACGGCTGAAACTTTTTCCAAGCGTCCAGCACGTAGCCCGTCTCTGCAGGACACCCCGGTTGTCCCTTACCGGTACTTCGTAGAGTTGAGTAGATTTTATCAATATCATTCAGAGACCAGCTGACCATTTCCATCTTTAGCTTATTCAAAGAGCAGAGTAACCTGAAAATCATACACCGAAACAAAATCAACATTTAATCATAGAAATGTTATACATCTTCGCTCCAATCCAGCTCTTAATAATAAATGGAACACCCTTACTCGGAAAGTCTGTAATGATGGTTGATTGCAGAAGAAAAAGGGTATAGTCCTTTCGAGGGCAATGAAAAAAACTAAAGAAAAAAAGAAGGGAATAGTTTATCCATTCGCTTGGATTGAGGAAAAGGAGACCCTGGCGGCCGACAAGAGCTCAGATGAGGGTTTTTTTTAAGCAGTGAACAGGGTTTAACAGATCTTTGGCGACCAGCGTGAGGATCTCAGAGGGATAGGGGATTTTCTCTCCTTGATCACAACTTGGAAATGGAGACGACAAGAGAGATCGAAGCAGCTTAATGCTGGTGGTTTCAAGTTCCGCGGGGCTCCTCCTGCACTCAAAGGTGTCCAGTCAAGTTGGAGGGAGACCGCGATGGGGCTGACCAAGTGCTGTTTCGACCACTCGATGTGGAGAGACTTATCAAAATCCAGCCCTCCAGAGAGAGAGAGCCAAAAGAAAGATCAGAACCATTGTCCTCTCGCTTGACCAAAGTGCAGCGCCATAATCAGGCTTGAGAGGTTTCCTTCCAGAGTAACGTTCCACTCTGATAACGGCAGCTGGTGCGGCGCTGGGAATACTGGCAGCCAAGTCGTAATCATAAAATCCCCTTTGATATCAGATCCTCAGCGCAGGCAGGGGGTCAGGTATGGGGGTGGTTTGGGGTGACGCTAGGCCTTTTGTGATGGAGATGGTTTGGGGGGTGGAAGGTGTGAAAGTCGTTTCAAACTTGGAGAAAAAGTCATTGAGTTCCTCAGCCAGGCGGGGGCTCCCCACAGGGTGGGGGGATGGTCTCCTGTAGTTGGTAATGGTGTGCAGGCCCTTCCAAACTGTAGAAGAGTCGTTGGCAGAAAAACGCTCCTTCAGCTTAACAATGTAGTTCCTTTTTGCTGCCTTGATCTCCTTTGTCAGCTTGTACCTGGCCTGTTTGTACAGGTCCCGATCCCCACTCCTGTAGGCCTCCTCCTTGTCCTGGCGTAGTCGTCTTAGTTCTGCAGTGAAAATGGTTTGTTGTTGTTAAACGTGCAGAAGGTTTTGGTCTGCACACACATGTCCTCACAAAAAGTGATGTAAGATGTCACAGTGTCGGTCAGTTCATCCAGGTCTGAGGCCGCTGCTTGAAAGACGCTCCAATCAGTGCAGTCAAAGCAGGCCTGTAACTGCATCTTTGACTCATCTGTCCATCTCTTCACAGTTCTTACTACAGGCTTAGCAGATTTCAGCTTCTGCTTGTAAGATGGGATGAGATGGACCAGGCAGTGGTCAGAAAGTCCCAAAGCAACATGGGGGACAGAGCGATATGCATTCCTTATTGTGGTGTAGCAGTGGTCTAAAATGTTCATGTCCCTGGTGGGACACGTCACGTGTTGTCTATATTTAGGCAGTTCAAGTTTGAGATTTGCTCTATTAAAATCCCCGAGAATGATTAGCAGAGAGTCCGGGTGAGTTTACTCCACGTCTGATCTGGTCGGCGAGGTGATGTAACGCCTCCGTTACACACGCCTGCGGTGGAATGTATACAGCGACCAGCACAAAAGAGGCGAACTCCCGCGGTGAATAAAATGGTCTACAGTTTATGAAAAAAGACTCTAGGTGAGGGCTGCATGTCTTCTTTAACACTGTGACATCAGTACACCGACCTTTGTTTATGTAGAAGCACGTTCCTCCTCCCTTTGACTTCCCAGACAGTTCTGCGCAGCGGTCTGCTCGGAACAGCTGGAAGCCCGGCAGCTGTAGTGCGCTGTCCTGGATGTGTTCACTGGACCAGGTGTCAGTGAAGCAAAAGGCGGCAGAACGATGAAAGTCTGAGTTCTTGGATAGGAGAAGGAGTAATTCATCCATTTTGTCAGGCATAGAGCGGACGTTCCCCAGGTGTATGGATAGGAGAGCGGTGCGTAATCCCCGCTGCTCTAATTTGACGAGCATTCCAGCTCATTTCTCTCGTTGGCGTCTAAATCCACAGAGCGCTGCTGCTCCTCCGATCAGAATCTCCATAAAGCAGTCTGGTTGATTAAAAACCGGTGAAAAAAGTCCGGCACTGGATAGCCCTATTTGTAAGAGTTCATCTCTGCTAATCTTGCCATCTTGAACATTCATTCCCTCCTGTTTGTTTCTTCCCCGTCTGTCTGTGTTAATTACTCCTAGTTTGTTTCACCTGTTGTCCTATCAGTCCTCCCTGTGTTCTCCTCCCCTCTCCCATGTGTTCTCTATTTGTTAATTGCCCTTCCCTCAGAATATATTCCTTCCTTTGTCTGTCTGTCTTTGTCGGGTTGTTGTCGTTGTCACCCCTGAGCTCATCTCGTCAGCTTCCTCAGTTGGTTTTGGACTATTAAATAATGGGCCGCAACAGCTCTAAACGCCACTCCGCATCTGGGTCCTCCTTTAACCAAACCCTGACAATACAACCCAAACAAGCAGACCCAGCGGAGTATCCCACCCACTCCGATGAAGAGTTGGTGGAGTTAATAGACTGGTGCTTTAAGAACGGACACTATTAATTTGTCCTCCCGATGCCGGACTGAGGGGATGGGATGATGACCATCCCTCCACACTGTTGTGCTCCAGCCGTCATGTCGCTCCTCAGTTTTCCCCGGAGGATATGGTTGATGTTTCCCCAGCGTTCTTCCTCTCTCGCAGGGATGCTGAGTCGGAGTAGAGCGCTGACATCTTCCTGGATTCCCTCCCCGATCCTCTGGACCTTGAGCTGGACCTCAGCAGCAGTGGCGGCAAGAATACTGGCTCTGAATCTTCTGGGACTGCCTCTCAGCCTGCTTCCAAGAGTCGGCGAAGGAGGCGTCATCAAGTCATCCCATCTCCGTTTCGTCCTTCGCCGCTTTCGACGGTGCCGCTCTGCGTTGCGTTCTTCCAGCCACGGATTCCTCCTGCAACTTGTCACTGGCTCCTGGGTCGTCCTCGCTTCCCTCTCAGAGTTGCTGTCCACTGGCTCCCTGTGTTGATGACTCTAGTCCTCCTCCTCTTCAGGGCTCCAGCCACCGCCGCATCGCTCGCCAGTCTTCCGGGGAGGATGCTAACGTCTTTCCAGCGTACTTCCTCGCCCGCTTGGACGCTGATTCAGAGGAAAGAACTGACCCTTTCCCAGATTCCTGCCTCGATCTCCAGAACGTCGAGCTGGGTCTCAGCAGCAGCGGCAGCCTGAGTGGCCAAAATCTGCTCCAGTCCCCAGTCTCCTGATCCGACCACACGTTGTCCTTGGCTCCTTCCTCAGGTCTTCTAGCCATCTCTGATTCCTCTGGGACTGGTTCTCAGCCTGCTTCCTGGTGTTGACGAAAGAGGCGCGGTGGAGTTGCTCCGTCTCCGCTCCAGGTGAGCTCCGCTTCCTCTGTCATCGCTCCCGAGTGGGCCGCCCTGGATGGCGATTTTTCAGCGGGAGCTTCTTCCATCGCCCAGCCATCAGCTTCTGGATGGTCCTCACTTCCTTCTCAGGGTTGCTCTGCTTCCTGTTCCGCGGATCACAGCCTGCCTCCTGTTTTGAGCTCCCAGCTGCAGCTGTCCTGTTCCGCATCCTCTTGCTCGACGCAGCCAGCCATGTAGCCTCGTTCTGATTCAGCTGGAGGTAGTGCCATCAGGGGCAGCACAATTGGGGAATGCTTCTGTCAACCATACTTTCGATCTTTTATACTTTCACATAGTCATGGGTCAGACCCAACAGCCCCCCCTTCAGTTCTGAAGAGTGCGCTTAGTCCATTCTTTGGGACTGGTACAGAGTCTGTGTCCATCATCCATGAACAGCAGCGTCTTTCTGTGGGACATTGGTTCAACAGTTTAGTCAATTTGCAGAATGGCAGGTGAAGCAGTCCATGAAACCCGAACGAACAGTCCATTAAAGGCAAACATAATTCAGTTCATGGTGGAATGGCAGTTGAACAGTCCATGAACGCAAACAAACGCTTCGGTTCATTTTGGAATGGCAGGTGAAAAGTCCATGAACGCAAATAAACGATTCAGTTCATTGTGGAATGGCAGGTGAATAGTCCATGAACACAAATTAACGACTCAGTTAATTGTGGAACGAAAAAAAAAAAAAACGATATGGGTTCAATGACATGTTTCCCAGAATTTCCCCCTAGCTGTAAAGAGTGAAATTGCGGGGTACAGTCTTTAGAGCTACACTGGGTACATATATCCCAAAATGTCTTTGGAGAACCCTATTCTGGGTGGAACCTAATTCAAAATCAATCCCATACATAAAATACAGTGAAGAACAATAGTAAAGGATTAGATAATCAAAGTACTGAGTCAAAGAAAGAAAATACAAAATGTAAAAAAATGTTTTGACCTCCTTTGCTATGTGGTAGTCTATTATTGGAAGGGATAACAATAGGACAGGGAGGTGGCAGATCGGCGACACTGGAAATCCATAAGGCAGAAGTGTCCGTTTGCACCATGAGCCTTGGATTGGCTATAAACAGTGGTGTAATAAAGGTCATGGCGTCAATCCTAGCAATTGTTTAACTTGTTTAACTTCAGCTGTGTAGGCCATCATTGCTGTGATTACCCACCCAATTACAAGTGTGAACAAGGTAATGGTCATGGTGTATGACTGTCCAATCGCTTTAGGAAGCGGGATAGAGGGGTGAGAGTTAATGCCGCGGGTGTCAGGTTAAATTTAACAAATTTGGTCCCCTCTGTTAACGGTTGTTTTTCAATTTCTGTGTCAATAGAAACATTGTAGCCGTTAAACGGGTCCATGATTTCAATCTCTGTGTCATGTCTGTCGATATTGAGGTGACGGAGGATAGTGCAACACTGGGACAGAAACAACCATTGTTTGCTTGAACAATTTAATCTTGATGATTGTGTCATGCTGCTCATACGACATTAAAGCTTCCGACATTGGTGTGCTACCAGGCCAACGATTTCCCGCCCTTTCAATTTTTGTTTTCATTCCTGCATCTTTTAATGTCATAATAGAATGACGATTTTGTTGAGGGGTGTAGTTTCTTAAACCACATAGATAATTATTTACATCTTTAATAAAGTGTGTAAACTCTGGTTTCTAGTGCACAGATGAAAATTAGGAATAAGATAGTTTTAGAGTTTATTTAGGCTATAATTAATGGAGTTTGAGAGTCCAAAATCCAGTATTTAGAGTAGATTTTAAGCCTCTATTTGTGTGGTTTTCCAATGATGAGAAAGTTCAGTATGAAACCAATTTAAAATTGATTTGAATTAATAAAAATTTGAATTTCTACCTCGGCTGTACGCCAGGTGAATTTGAGGATTGTAGAATGACTGTATAGCACTTTTGAGAGTTGCAACCAGTGGGACCAATGGGACTAGATTAAGATGCGCTCTAATAGGAGATTATCTACTGATGAGTTAATTTTATAATGAGATCCTGTATTAAGTATCTTATTATTATTCTACAGCATGCATTTTTTCAACGTCATTGACAAAGATTGCAAAATACACATGGTTTAGTTGATTAGTCTGGAGTGCAGCCAAAACTCAATATGGTGACCGAAGGGCTTTAAAACGTGATTCTAACTGATGATTCATTACCAGATTGAGCCAGATTTAACGGAGAGTTAATTAGCAGTTAGTGGTAGTTAGTTAGTTGGTGCATGCCTGGGGTGAGTTTTGCAGCATGCACCCGTTCCTAGCACTATAATCTGGAATCTTCTTCCTCCAGTGCGAAACATCTGGGATTGTCTGAGATTTAAAAACATGTGATGATCAATGATTGAACAATGCTGGGAATCCTTTGCGGAAATAGGCTGAAATCTGGAGAGTGGTTCTATTTTATCAGCTGCTGTTCACAACACATTTTCCAAGCTGTATGTTGACTTCAGTTCTTAAATCAGATTCTGGAATTATGGAAACTGTCTGATGTGTGTATGCCGATGGGGTCCTGGGGGGCAGGTGAGCTGTAGGCGAGGCTTCCCAGCCGCTCAGGTAAACCTTGACAGCAGGAGACGGATGCATGTCTAGTCATACTCACAGTGTTTTTTCTTTAGACTCTGTTGGAGGAGCAGGTGTAGCTGATGAGACCATCGTGTCTCACAGCTGCTGCATGGCTTCAGAGAAAAATCTGCGGCAGACATTTTCTAAATCTTGCTGTCAACTGTTTACTCTGTGATTTATGCTTTTCAAACTGTTTGTGAGTTCCGTGGTTTGGGTAAGGTGGGCCTCTTTCAGGCTGTGTGTAGTCTGTTTTCTTAGGTGCTAGCCTATGCCAACCTCCACCCACCTGGTTCTGTTGTGGAAACTGGGCCAACTTCTGTTGTTTAACCGTTTTTGGTCTTCAAGGCTAGCTGAGCGAACCTTCTGATCTCCTCCATCCTCAATTTTTTCTTTCTACAATGCATCGTCATGTCAAAACATATCGTTTCATGTAAGTTGTGAAGAAACAATGATTTAAAGGTAGGGTCCTCTTCCAAACCTGGGGCGTTTAAACCTTGGAAATAGGCTGCGCAAAGTCTCCTGTAAAAGTCCCTAGGTGTTTCATTTCTTTTTTGAATCACAGAGAAGGCTCACAATGTAGCAGAAGCTGGGTCAGCATACACAGAGTACTCTTGTCTAAGGGCTTCACACAGTTTGGCATTGTCGTCCATGATGGCCGGGATTAGTGACTCCATGTGGTTGTGGACCACTCTAGAAGTGGTTTTTCCAAATGAGTTTCAGCTTTTCAGTGTTAAGGGATTGGGCACGTCTAACAGACATCTTTCTACCTCTCTCAAATAGTCATGTTCGAATTTTTGTTATTCGGGTCGAATTTTTCTATATCTTTGGCTAACTATTCTAGCTGCCATGTCCTAATTCCAAACTCATGGACTGGCTCTGTTTCGCCTGTCTCAGACCAAACATAGCCACGTTCATCATTGTATGGGAAAGGGTTTGATTCTATCTGCATAAAAGGTCGGTCCAAGCGGACCGGTCTCTCGCCAAAAGTCTGCCTGTGGGCCACTGTATGGCCCACAGGCAGACTTTTGGTGTGCCTGTGGGCCTCTGCTCTGATTTAACCTACCCGTTGGATAATTAAAGCGTCCAAGAGGACTTGGGTCCTGGGGCAGCTGGGCTGACCTTCCCGGTGGGTGGTAAAAGGGACTTGGATCCTGTGATGACTGGCCTATTGGATATGGGCTAGGATAATGATTACCTGAAGTCCTTGGATAATTACCTCTGGGACCCGAAGCACTTTGATCCCCCCCACTGGGAGCTAAGGCATAAGCATGCCTGCAAGAAGGGATGGGCTGATCCCATCCCCTCTCTGCCAGTGAGGGACTCATGTTTGTTTATACAGCTGGTGTAGCTACAGTGTAGCTACACCAGCTGTAGCTACACCAGCTACACAGGTTTTAGGCCGCCACATCACGTGGCTTGTTAAGCTTTAGCTCTCTGCAACAAATGTGGGTGTTTAGAGTGGCTCAAATACATTTATTAAACATTAAACAAGGAAAAAAAAGAAACCTCCTGTCTGATTGAGTAGCTCAAATTGCAGGATTTAAAACGACGGCATGAAGGGATGCAGCCTCCGTCCGGTTCTGGCATGCGGTTCGGGCTGCTTTAGGTCCTCCACCTTGGTGGCTCTGTTTCTCAGCGGTCGGTGGCCTGAAACTTAGAGGGGTTTCGTCGGGCTCTGGGGATAAACAACATCTTTGTTTATCAATATTTAGGATTCACCTGGTGTCGGCAGTCTTTGGGTTCCTGGAAGAGAGTTTCTGCAGAAGCTAGTGCTTTCCTCTGCTAGTCAAAGAATAGGCTTGGAGGTTCTATTTCTCTTCTGTTGCCCACCGTGGCTGGCAGCAGCATGCGAGACGGTCTGCAAAGTTTAGGCAGAACAATGGGGTTTGTTTATCAATGTTTTTCATTTTTTTTTTTTTTTTTTTTTTTTTTTTTTTTTTTTAACGTGTCCTGTCTAGCAGTATGCTACTCAGAATTGGTGTCTGAGTACCAAGTACAAGCCCAACAGTTTTACTTTCCCAAGCAGAGTATTACAGCTTCGCTGTAGTACGCCACTTGATGTATATGTATGAAAAATCTTTATTAGTGATTACTGTGGGTTCAATTTCCTGACGTCATGGACATTAAACTGAGACAAGAAGGGAGAAAGGAAGAAGGTGAAGAAAAGAAACCGGACCAACAGAGGGGCGAACCGATGACACACGACAGGGAGGTAAATAAAGAACACAAAACATCCCAGTCCTCCACCTCTGCCGGACGGCAGAGAAACAGTAATACAAAAACAACAAAGTGTACAGAACCAAACCAATAGTTCGGATCTGGTAGAATAAACAAAGAATTACACATTCACTACACACAAGCATTGATTAATGAACATAATACAAATGTTTCTGGTAAGCTCCTGTGAACAACTAACTAATGATGATAACCTCAGCTTAAGATATGTCCGTCCTCACCTATGTCCCCACACCTATGTGTGTGCGAGCATGCAGGTCTGAATAAGGTTTCCCCATGCAAGTGATTGATAGCTGGTGTAAGGAACCGTCAATCCGTCCTACAGGAATCGGCACAGACATGGAGGAGGCAAGAGATGTATGCATCCAGCGTCCCACAGAGTACAGAGTCCACAGGCGGATCAGCGCAGGGTCGATCACCCGCCAAGAGGGGAACAGATGGAAGCCCCAGGGGAGCACCCACCAGCCGCGATGCTGGGGCCCGAGAGATCGCAGTGACGAGCCCACGGGTAACCGGCTACGCCAGGGCGGGCCCGGACCAGGAACCGGAGGCCACGGGGACCAGGGGCACCCCCCCCCCAGCGGGGCCCCAACCAGTGACCAGCCGACAAGGGTCCCCCGCCGCCGCCGCAGGCAAGGAGGACCCGCAGCCAACCGACGGACAACACACGCCGCCGCCACCCCGGACCAGTACCCACCGCCAACAACCCGGCCCGCCTCCACACATCCACACGCCAGGGAGCCACAGCAAGAGCCCCAGCGGATGTACGCCCTCCCCAGGCCGCGCCCAGCCGGCACCTGGACATCCAGATCTTCCAGCTCCAGGGTCCAGATCCCGCCCCACGTGGGGCGCCAAGATCAGGGGCCCAGCCAATGCCGGACAGCCCCACCAGGCGAACAGACCAGCCAGCTGAAGTCCTGGAACCGGCAGGAGGATTGGGCGCCAGGCACGGTCCCCACCGATCCACCGGACGGCACCAACCTATTCTACAAACCCGGCACCCCCATAAGAGGTGCCCCAGTCAATCCAAGGAGGACATCGGCCCGAAACAGCGGCCGCCCGACACACCGGACCACCCAGGACCCGCCCGACATGCACCAGGACCGAGCCGGGCCGCAACCGGGACCCCCAGCCCCAGGCATCGAGAGTCATCATCAACCAGCGGGCAGGAGCAACCATCACCGACGGGGAGTGACGGGGAGGGAAGAAGATGCATCAGGCCAGAGAGCAGCCAAACACCCAACCTGACAGGTAGACATAGACAGACAGAGACACTCATACGTACCCTCCCTTTCTTGTGTACACATTCTTACAAATACAGGACATACGAAAAAAGGACGCTATACCCTCATTCATACCCCCCATACGTACACTATACTCCATACTCCCAGGCCCAGGGACAGACACCCCAGTAGAGAACCCTGCCCCTGCACCCAGGAGACAGACCCCTTTGCCCACCAGGACGGGGACAAGTAGACCGCCAAGGCCCCACACCGGCAAGAGCAGCCCACCAGCCCAGGACCCCGACCAGACGGCGTGATGTTCTATCCGGGCTCCGACCCCTGATGGTCCAACGAACAGGGGTGTGGAAAGACCCCCCAGCCTCTCTCCCCCAGCTCAATGTGGTGTTGTTGCGTGTTGTTCTAATGTGCACTTAAAACAGAGGGGGGGGACATGGGAATACTGCCGGGTACCCCCATCTCCCCCCCCGGGCCCTCAGTGTCTAGATGCGTTTAACCAGTGGGTGCCGGCACCACAGGCGAGGCCCCCTCAACGGGGGGGTCTCGCCTGTGGCGCCACACCGCCAGGTCCCTACATGTGCGTTCCCTGTAAATGTTGCAAGTGTAGTGTCTAAATTGCTCAATAAAATCGGGACCCAGGCCGCCACCAGGTAGCGAAGACGGAAGCTCCCACCAGCCCACACCCCACCAACTGGTCAGTCACTGTGGAGGCCGACCAACACCGGCCAGAGCCCCCCACCCCAGCACCCCCGCGAGGGCTAAGACCAAGACCCAGGAGCCATGTCCAGTGTGAATATAGCCGATCGGGCCCGGAGACGCCGGCCACCCGCCACGGCCTCTCGCCGACGCCCGGACGCGGCAAGCGGCCACCGGGGAGCAAGCGACAGGAACCAGCCCGGGGAGATGGAAAGGGCAGCAGCGCCCGCCAACCACCGGCCGACCACAGCCCCCCCCCAGCCGGCACCGACGGCAGCGGCCCCCCCCGGCCAAGCCCCGCCAGGGCCCCAGCCGGGGGGCGCGCCGCCCCAGAACCCCGAGCCCCAGGCCCAGTCCAGACCCCCCCAGAGCAGCACAGCACCAGGCCAGTAACCCGCGTCCGCCAGCACGACCCCTCTAAGGCGCCGCATGCAGCCACTAGGAGTCACCACACAAAGACCCCAAAGTCCCACCCCAGGCGAGGGTCTCGGCACCTATCGCCGAACCGCAAGCGGACCCACCCCCAAGGACCTCCCCGCAGTCACCACCAACCCTTAGCTCCACATCGGCAACCGTGTCCCACAGAACGGAATCAAGGGCCCGACCCCACTAGGTGATGGAACTGATCAAGGGTGACCAGAAAGATTGATCAGATGTGGAGGCAGATGCCGTTTCTAAACCAATGTAATCCAGAAGGAGATCTCTATATTGATTAATATTCAGAGTATTTTTATTTTTCCAGTTCAAGAGGATATTTTTCTTAGCGATGCATAAGGCGATGTAAAATAATTGCATAGACTTTGTATCCATGGTAACTTCATCTATATTTCCCAGCAAGCAAACTCTGGGAGCAGGTGTGATATTACATTTCAGACACTTTGATAGATCTTCACATATCTGGTACCAATATTTCTTAACAGGTGGGCAGAACCAAAGAGCATGAATATAATTGTCTGGTAGATTGCTTGTACATTGTAAACAGGTATCAGACGGCGTATAACCCATCTTGAACATCCGTTGCCCTGTATAATGCACTCTATGAAGGATTTTATATTGTATTAATCGTAGATTAGGATTCTTAAGAAATTTAAGACCAGAGGTTTTGGTCTATTGAGATGGACAAGTCCATCTCCCATTTTGAAATAGGAAGGGCTATTGATTCATCTATTCTATTTAATGTTTTGTATATTTTAGATAGCAGTTTGGGAGGGTTAAGATTAAGGAAGTCTAAAACTTTTCCTGGAATTTGTAAATCAACTGTATTGAGCCTAAATTTATTTTTTATAATTGATTTAATTTGTTGGTATTCTAAGAATTTATTCTTGTTAATTCCGAATTGTGTAACCAATGTATTAAAGGGGATAAAGTCTGTTCCATCAAATATATGCTCCAGGTATTCAATTCCTTTACAACTCCAGCCTGGAAAGTTAATCATGCATTTTTTTTGTAAGATATCCGGGTTATTCCAGATGGGTGTACGCCTGCATGGGACTAGTGAGGTCTTTGTCATTTTAAGAAATTCCCACCAAGCTGTCAGAGAGGAGCTGATATTTATACTTTTGAAACATTCATTTTGTTTTATATTTGAGCTAACAAAAGGTAGATCTGAAAGTTTTATCTTATTGCATAGTGTCTGTTCTACATCTACCCAGCACTCATCGATATAACTGTGTTTTACCCATCTTGATGTGTATTGGAGTCTGTTGGCTAAGAAATAATGACGAAAGTTTGGTAGGTCTAGACCTCCTTTATCTTTGGACTTCTGTAGTGTTTTTAAGCTGATACGTGGGGGTTTATCTTTCCAAAGAAATTTAGAAACAGAAGAGTCCAGAGATCTAAACCAATCAGGTGATGGTTTGCTTGGGATCATTGAGAATAAATAATTGATTCTAGGCAAAACCATCATTTTTATTGTAGCTACCCTTCCAATAAGTGATATTGGAAGGGATTTCCATCTTGCCAGATCATCTTCCACTTTTTTTAAAAGTGGGACGTAGTTTAGCTTAGATAAGTCTGCCAGTCTTGGTGAGATATGGATACCTAGATATGTAATATTTCCGACCGGAGCTGAAAGCAACAGGACTCTGGTAAGAACAGTGATAGGAAGGACTGTAGATTTTAACCAATTTATGGAATAGTCTGAAACTCTTGAGTAAGATTTTATTAACTCATTACCTGAGACAAGGAAGTTTGTGAATGCTGTAGAAAAAGTAGTACATCATCTGCGTATAAACTGATTTATGTTCTATTTTGTTGCATTGTATACCTTTAACATTATTATTTTGCCTGATTGCTGCTGCTAATGGTTCAATAAAAATAGCAAAGAGGGAGGGAGAAAGTGGACATCCCTGCCTGGTACCTCTCTGAAGAAAGAACCTTATGATGTTAACCAAAACACAAAAAACAACAAAAAACAACCAAAAACCAAAAAAAACCAAACCACAAACCCACAAAAAAAAACACAAAAAAAAACAAACAAAAAAACCACCAAAAACCACAAAAACCACCCCAAACCAAAACAACCACAAAAAAAACAAACAAACAACCCAAAAAAAACAAACAACACCACCCCAACAAAAACCAAAACCAAACATTATCAATGTTTTTCAGTCACCTGATAGATCGTCCGTCGGTGTTGCTCGAACAACAAGACACGTCTTGAATTCGGATGTGTCTCCTTCACCCGCGAAGGAAGATTTTTTGAGTCTTGGACCTTGCCTCGCAAGCCCCGGCCAGAGGCTGTGTAGCTAAGAACGGGCAGCTGGGGGAGCAGTCCTATTTATAGGTTTCCCTGGTTTCCACTTCCTGTGGGGCTAGAGTAGAGTAGTGCCACCTGACAGCTGTGTGTGTGACCCAACAGCACCATTTGTTGTGTTATGTTACCAAGTGAAATAAGAGTTATGGTCTATCTGGTTATATTAGGAATATTAAATTAATAATTCATAAATTATTAATTTAATTAGGCGTATTCCTTCAAATAATTTAAAATGGGGCACCATCCAGTTTGACCTGGAAACGAGACGTTATATCTATCGAAATTAACTGTCAAATAGCAATTTATAATTGCTTTGGCATTATTTACCGAAGACCTTTTGATCTGAAGGGTAAGCCCTTTCGATGATTCAAACACACCTACTCAAAATTAAAGAAACCAGCTTTGATTCAGTTTAACAATATATAAACTAATTCTACCACACAAACAACAACTGATATTCAACTACCAGCTAATTCGGTTCGGCTAATTGCTAAGCCAGGTGACTACAGCTACTTGCTAGATAAAAAAACTACGAAATTGGCCGGCCAGAAGATGTCACAGCCACGTCACTCGGGAGGCTTCCTGTAGGTCTGTACGTCGTAATATGGGTGCACGTGTAGAAAAGGCATACGAGCGCAAATGCGCAGGCTGCCGAACAGGGGGGAGTTTTATTATTTTATTACCTGGGCAAGGTACCACGTGGTCTCTTTGAAACAAACAGACCACGTGGCGCTCTGACTTAAATGGCTATGGATTCTAACAAAAAGCGTTAACAAGCTGTGTTCGGCTCTGCGAGTTGCTCGGCAGCACACGGGTGCGTGACTCCCAACCAAGTCAAAGATACACACAATCAAACACTACTTCTCTACTAATTAAGAAAAAATAAATTCAAAATAATCGTATAATCCAGCTCAGCTTTCTCATTAAAAGAAAACACAATACATTTCAAACACAGATCTGATTCATGAACGTTAAGAGGACATACATGCATAAAAATAAAAGAAATTAAAGAATCCTAATTGACTCCACTCAGGCTGAATGAAATCCTTTCAGAGCGGAAAAAAAAGGGAGCGAAAGGAAAGGTGAAGGGGGGAAAAAAAGGGTTGGACGAGCGGCTGACGTTTTTGAACTTCCGCTCTCAGCTGTTCCTTTGTCCACTCAGAGACGCCAGCACAATTGGGGAATGCTGGCGTCATCTATACTTAGGACAATTTTATACTTTCATATATTAATGGGTCAGACCCAACATCCCCCCTTCAGTTCCTAAGAGTGTGCTTAGTCCAATCTTTGGGACTGGTACAGGGTCTGTGTCCATCATCCATGAACAGCAGCGTCTTTCTGTGGGGAATTGGTTCAACAATTCAGTCCATTTGCAGAATGGCAGGTTAAGCAGCCCATGAAACACGAACGAACAGTCCATGAAACGCAAGGAGGATTCAGTTCATTGTGGAATGGCAGGTGAACAGTCCATGAACGCAATGACAAGGGAGAAAAAAATATATAGATCTGACGATATATGTCCCAGCATACCCCCCTAGCTGTAGAGAGTGGAACTGCAAGGTACAGTCTTTGGAGAAGTACTGAGTACATATATTCAAAATGTCTGTGGTGAACTCTGTTTTGGGTCGAGCTGTCTGGTTGGAGCTTATTGAAATTAAACAATTAACATACCAAAAATAAAATGAGAAATAATAGTAAAAAGGAATATATAAAAGAAATAATGGGCCAAAGAAACAAACAACAACAAAAAGTTGACCCCCCTTTGCTACAAGGTAGTTCGTTAAGTATGGGAAGTGGTAACATTACGACAGGGAGGCGACAGGGAGGCCACAGGGAGGCCACAGGGAGGCCACAGATCGGCGACACTGAGCGTCTATTATGCACAGGTGTCCGTTTGCATGTCATTTTTCACATCATTGAAAGAGGTTTGCAAAATAAACATAGTTTAGTTAAGTAGACTGGAAGGCACATCTTAAGTCAGTATAGTGCCCTGGAGGGTCTTTAAACGTGATCCTAAATAAGATCTGATTACTGAGACAGATTTAACGGATAAGTTAATTAGCCATTAGTAGTAATCAGTTAGTTAGTGCATACCAGGTGTGAGTTTTGAAACATGCTCCCGTCTCTGCTAGCATTATAAATTGGAGTCTCCTCCCTCCAGTGAGAAGCATCTGGGGTTGTCTGCGCATAAACCATGTGAAGATCAGTAGACGATCCTTGGAATCCTGGTTTGCCTGGTTCATCATAGGCTGAAATTCAGAGAACAGTTCTATTTTATCAGCTCTTGTTTTAACACATAAGCTTTTCCAAGCCATTTGTTGAGTTCAGCTTCACAATCAAGTTCGGGATCTATGGAGGGTGTCTGGTATGCGTTTACTGGGGGAGTCCCAGGGGGTTCCTGTTAAGCTGTAGGCGTGGCTCCCCAGCCAACCAGGTGAACCTTGTCAGCAGAAGCCGGATCCACGGCTAGTCATGCTGACGGTGGTTTTTGGTCAGGTGCAGCTAATAAGAGTGCTGTATCCCTCAGCTGCTGCATGACTTTAAAGAAAAACCTGCGACAAACATTTTCTATGTCATTCTGTGTTAATGGTTTATTCTCAGGCTTATTTTCAAACCTTTTCTGAGGTGGATTTTTGTCAGGCTGGGTGTAGTCTGGATCTTAGGTATTAACTTCTGCCAACCACCTTGGTCCTGTTGTGGAAACTGGTTCAGTTTCTTGGGTCCTGCTGCAGCCTTAGTTCTGGTTGGAGGAGGTTCTCTACTTTCCAGATCTAAACTGTCATCCTTCCTGGCATTGTTCTGCACAACTCTGTGCTCGCTTTCTGGTTTGCCTAGTTCACCACAGGTTTTCCAAGCTAACTGAGCGAACCTCCTGATTTCCTACATTCTTAACCTTCTTGTTCTGCAGTGCATCGTAATATCAAAACGTATGGTTTCATGCAGGTTGCATAGAAACGATTTGAAGGTAGGATCTTCTTCTAGGCCCGGAGCATTTCGGCCTTGGAAGTGAGCTGAGTTAAGCCTTCGATAAAAATCCCAGGGTGGCTCATTTCTTCTCTGCTGGACAGTGAAAGCTCCCAGTGTAGGAGACCCTTGGTCAGGATAAACTGAATATTCTTCTATAAGGGCTTCACAAAGTCTGGAGTAGTCATCCCTCATGACGAGGATCAGTGACTCCATGTGGTTATGAAGACTTCTGGATGTGGTTTTCCAAATGAGTTTTAACTTCTAATGATTTGAAGGGTCGGGCAAGTCTAAGAGACATCTTTCTACCTACCTTAAATAATAATCAAGGTTTGGATTTTGGTCATTTAGATCAAATCGTTCAATGTCTTTTACTAACTATTCTTATTGGAGTGCCCTGATTCCATACTTATAAAATGGCTGTGTATCGTCCGTTTTGGACCACGGATTAGACTGTTCATCATTGTATGGGGGCAAGACTTGTTCTGTTCTCCCAGAAGGTAAAAACGAAGCGTCCATGAGAACCAGGATCTTGTAAAAGCCATTGTTCTGCCTGAGATGGACTAGAAATTTGATTACCTGAAGACCGTGGATGGTTTTGTCTAGAATCAGAAGCATTATGATCACCCCCACCCCATGTGGAGGCATAAGCATGTCTCGGGGCAATGATGAGCTGATTCCTCCCCCCTTCTGCCAATGGGCCACTCCTAGCCACTCGTGCAGCCAGTTGTGGTTGGATGGACACCTCCATCTCTTCCTGGACCTCACAGAGCCTGGATTCCATTGAACTGAGTTCTTATTTGAACAAACAACAACAACAAAAAACAATGAAACACAAAAGGTAAAGAAGATTTATGCTCTTGTTTTCAAACACTTTTGGAGTGTTTTTTTTTTTTTGCTGCCATTTTGCTGAAATTTGGTCATGTCTTGTAATTTTAGAATCTGTGAGATGCTGGCTTTCAGGTAAGGCAGTGTTTGCTCGGTTATGTTCAGTGGGGTAACCAACAGGTTTGGTTAAATGTGTTTATGTAAAAATCACAAAATAGCATAGATACTCTTTTATCTGCTTGTTATTTTCTTTCCGGGTTTGCAGGTCACTCGGAAAATTTAAATGACACTTTAGCTAAGAGTCTGAAGTTCATGAGAGAATATGGTTATTTTAACACAGCAACCAGTGACCACAGGTCAACTGAATTGGATAATTACCCCCCTACCCCTTTCCCCCACCGTGTCCCATCGGTAGGGCTGTGGGTTGGATCAGGTGAACTTGAATGCCTTGTTTGATTACTAAAATAGATCTGGAATTTATGCAGTTGACATGGTATCTGTCTCTATTATTCAATTGAATTAACCTTTTTTTTCTTTTGTAAAGTGGCCTTAAGAAAATATGAAATGGCACCACAAGTTGTAAACTGAATTTGACTGAATGGTATCCATCGTTGTTTGTCCAATGCCTTCCCATCTGATGGACCGCGCTCTTGCCCAGTGAGATAGCTTAGATATAGCAACTAGCTTCCCTGCATGGATAAGCAGTTATACATAATGCATAGTTTATGTGTTCAAAATTGATTTTTATATGATGGCAGTGAATGAGATGATATTGTCAAACTTGTAATTTATACAGTCAAGTCCATAAATATTGGGACATCGTAAAAAGTGTACTTTTTGTGTACTGCACACTGTCAGTTTTTATTTTAGGGTATTTACATCCAAATCAGGTGAACGGTGTAGGAATTACAACAGTGTGCACATGTTTTGCAGTCAATTACAGCCTGAAGTCTGGAACACATAGACATAACCAGACGTTGGGTTTCATCCCTGGTGATGCTCTGCCAGGCCTCTATTGCAACAGTCTTCAGTTCCTGCTTGTTCCTGGGGCATTTTCCCTTCATTTTCGTCTTCAGCAAGTGAAATGCATGCTCAATCGGATTCAGGTCAGGTGATTGACTTGGCCATTGAAAAATAGTCCACTTCTTTCCCTTCAAAAACTCTTTGGTTGCTTTTGCAGTATGTTTTGGGTCATTGTCCATCTGCACTGTGACGCACCGTCCAATGAGTTCTGAGGCATTTGGCTGAATATGAGCAGATAATCTTGCCCTAAACACTTCAGAATTCATCGTGCTGCTTTAGTCAGCATCACATCATCCATAAATACAAGAGAACCAGTTCCACTGGCAGTCATACATGCCCACGCCATGACACTTCCAGCACCATGCTTCACTGATGAGGTGGTATGCTTAGGATCATGAGCAGTTCATTTCCGTCTCCATACTGTGTTCTCTTCCCATCACTCTGGTACAAGTTGATCTAGGTCGCATCTTTCCATAGGATGTTGTTCCAGAACTGTGAAGGCTTTTTTAGATTTTGTTTGGCAAACTCTAATCTGGCCTTCCTGTTTTTGGGGCTCACCAATGGTTTACAATCTTGTGGTGAACCCTCTGTATTCACAGTGGTGGAGTCTTCTCTTGATTATTGACTTTGACACAGATACACCTACCTCCTGTAGAGTGTTCTTGATCTGGCCAATTACTGTGAAGGGTGTTTTCTTTACCAGGGAAAGGATTCATCGGTTATCCACCACAGTTGTTTTCCGTGGTCTTCCGGGTCTTTTGGTGTTGCTGAGCTCACCGGCGCATTCCTTCTTTTTGAGAATGTTCCAAACTGTTGTTTTGGCCACGCCTGATGTTTTTGATATCTCTCTGATAGGTTTCTTTTGTCTTTTTTCAGCCTAATGATGGCTTGCTTCACTGATAGTGACAGCTCTTTGGATCTCATCTTGACAGTTCCAGACAATTCCAAATGCAAATAGCACACTTGAAATGAACTCTGGACCTTTTATCTGCTCATTGTAATTGGGATAGTGAGAGAATGACATACACCTGGCCATGGAACAGCTGAGAAGCCAACTGTCCCATTACTTTTGGTCCCTTAACAAGTGGGAGGCACTAATGCAAACTGTTGTAATTCCTACACTGTTCACCTGATTTGGATGTAAATATCCTCAAATAAATGCTGACAGTCTGCAGTTAAAAAACACATCTTGTTCGTTTCATTTGATATCCATTGTAGTGGTGTATAGAGCCAAAAATGTTAGCATAGTGTTGATGTCCCAATATTTATGGACCTGACTGTATATATATATATATATATATATATATATATATATATATATACGCACACATTTTTGTTTGTCCAGTTTTTATTTCATTGTTTATAACAAGCATCACCAATACATTGTCAACAAAAGTAACTTTGATTGTTGTACCAAACTAGAACTTTTTTTGCTGACTTGCTTTGTTATTGTGTTTTGACCCATGTCTGTGTTACATTGCGACAGAATGCTGACAGTCAATAAGGGAGTATAATTACACCCGATGGTTTTTACAGGTTGGACGTTTTTTTGGTGAAGTGGATGGGTCTGTCATGGCTTCACTGATCAAAACAGGAATGTTTAAAAAGTAGGACTTTCTCAGCCACACATCAGATGATGAGCTCTTCTGTCTATTGCTGTGTCATAAACCGAATCTGAATGTTTTTTTGCAGAGTGTCTCTGTTTGACTATCAGGCTATGTGCAAGAACGGCCACCATCATGCCAGCAGTGCTCAGCCTTTACTTAGTGTAAGTCTCATCACTGTCTGTCAGCCCGGTTATTAATACATTAACAAATGTTAACCAGTCACTACTGTAAAAAGAGACAGAATAGATCAGACCACAGAATGTGAAATCAATTATTATTATTATTATTATTATTATTATTATTATTATTATTATTATTATTATTATTATTATTATTATTATTATTGTGTATAGCACAGCAAATATTCTTCCTTTGAAATCCTGCCATTTTTTTATTCCTCTCTCTTGTTTAGCCGTTCTACATGATTTTGGCTTTAATTAAATGGCTGCTCTCCAATGCTGTGATGTAAGTATTTTTCTGTGATGTAGGATAAGTATATGCCTAAATACTAACTATACTCTGTAATTACTGCAGACAGAAGTTAAAAATCTGATTTCCACCATTCTAATCAGTTTCAAATGTTGAGTCAATAACAGAGCTGTAAATTAGGCTTCATCATCATCATCCTTTATTTATAAAGCACATTTAAACAGCGACAACGCCAACCAAAGTGCTGTACAAGACAATAAAATACCAAAGAATATACAGCAGCATAAAATAGCTAAAACAAGTAAAAATGGTAAAAAACAAACAGACAAGATCTCACAGGTGTTAAACCGACTCAGCCGAGAAGGCTTGGGAATAAAAATATGTCTTAAGACGAACTTTAAAAATGGGGAGGGACGGGGCGAGTCGGACCGTCAGGGGGAGTTGGTTCCAGAGCTTAGGAGCACAAACTGAAAAAGCCCGTTCCCCACGGGCCTTATAGCGGGCAGGAGGAACAAGCAGAAGGTGCTGTTCAGATGACCTCAAGGTTCGCGCTGGAACGTAAGGGCTTTAAAGCTGTGCCAAATAAGAGGGGGCCATTTCGTGCATTGATTTATAGACTAGCAGGAGAATTTTAAACGTAATGCGAAATCTCACTGGAAGCCAGTGTAAATTAGCCAAGACAGGGGTGATGTGCTGCCGCCGTTCTGTGCCCGTCAGAAACCTAGCGGCGTCGTTTTGTACCAGTTGGAGCCGCAACACTGAAGAGGAGGGAACACCATATAAGAGAGCGTTAGCATAGTCCAGACGAGACATTACAAAAGCATGGACAACTGACTGGAGATCTTTTTTATTCAGGACTGATTTTAGCTTGGCAAGGCGTCGGAGATGAAAGAAACATGACCTGACTACTTGATTTATCTGCACATCCATTTTAAGAAAGGCATCCAGAGTGACCCCCAGATATTTTATTGCAGGCTTTACCAATGCAGACAATGAAGGGAGCAATGATGGCTCCGCAGCAGCGGGAGAGCAGGGGGCAAAGAAAATAGCCTCCAATTTGGAGCTGTTCAGGTGGCGGAAGTTGGCTGAGAGCCAGGACCTGATTTCACTCAAACAGTCAGTCAGTGGTTGCAAAGGGTCAGGAGTTTTTAAGGCCACATAAAGCTGACAATCATCAGCCTAGAGGTGATAATTCACCCGGTGTTTTCTAAAAATGGCTGCCAAGGGTAAAATATATAGATTAAAAAGAAGTGGACCTAAAATAGACCCCTGGGGAACCCAACAAAAAAGAGGTGCCACTCTAGAGGCGCAATTCCCCAGGGCAACATTAAAACATCTGCCATTAAAATAGGAGCGGAACCACTCTAAGGCTGATCCACGAATGCCAATTAAGTGCTCCAGTCGCTGTAGTAGGATTGCGTGGTCTACAGTGTCAAAAGCAGCAGATAGATCTAAAAGCACCAACAGCACATGAGAACCAGAATCAGAGGCAAGCAAAATATTGTTAAAAACTCGAATAAGAGCAGTCTCAGGGCTGTGGTGAGGACGAAAACCAGACATAAAAATGTCTAAAACATTGTTGGATTTAAGAAAATTAAAAATCTGTATAAAAACCATCTTCTCCAACAATTTGGAGAGGAAAGAAAGCTTTGATATCGGGCGGTAATTGTTAAGGTCAGTAGAGTCCAATCCTTGCTTTTTTAGAACAGGCTGGACCACAGCATGCTTAAATTCCTGGGGAACAATCCCCGTCCTCAGACTTGCATTAATGATCTCCAGGATCGGTTGAGCAACCGCCGGGAAGACTTCCTTCAAAAAACGAGGGGGCATAAAATCACAAGGAGAGCCAGAAGGCTTCATAGCAGCCACTGTCATCAGTAGGAAGGAAGAAGAGACGGGGGAAAAATGCTCAAAAGAATATAATGGAGAACAAAGAGGGGCTATTGGATGAGTGGGAGGCAGAATCTGAGCCCTAACTGTGGCAACTTTAGAGATAAAAAAGTTCAAGAATCGAGTGCACCTTTCCTCGGAGGTATCGAATACCTTTCGGGACATTTGGTGACAGGACTGCATTAACAGTGGAGTAGAGGGCTCGCTGGTTACCCGAATGTTGAGTAACAATAGCAGTACAAAAATCATAGCAGGCCTTCCGAGCGACGCGCTGGTAACTCCTCCAGGCCTCACGGAGAAGCTGGAAGGAAGCCTGGGATTTAGCCTTTTTCCACCGCCGCTCACATCTCCTGCATTCCCGTCTGGCAGTACGGATATGAAGGTTAAGATAGGGGTCAGAGCGACATAAGGAGTCCTCATAAGAAAACAAAAAATCAGAAAATAAAACTGAGAACTCAATATTTGAGGAAGGAGAAATGTGGCGAGTACGGCAAATCCTCCCCTGCCTAGGAGAGACAGGCCGGGCCACATCCAAAGAAAATAAAACGGGAACATGGCTTGTCTCAAGTGTTTAATTTCTTACATTTAATGTTTCCTTTGAAAATCAAACTACCTTTTTTCTAAAGTGTTTGTCTAATTTTCATTTCAGGTTTGTGCTGGACTTTAACCTCTGTGGTCTCTGGCACTCTGATTATTTTGTAGATGGTAAGATGAAGTTCAGGTGTTCATCAATATCAGTTGTGATATTTAAGCTATTCCAAACAAACTTCAAACAAAATATAAATAAAGCAATGCTATTAAAAATGCATAGGTGTATCAGGAAGAGGTTAAGCAATGGATGACAGCTCAGTAAAGTCAGTTAGTTTTTCCAGAAAGCATTATAAAACAGATTGACCTGAACGTATAGTGTAAAAATCCATGGTGACTTGCATCTGATATTGATTCTTTATTCAATCTAATTTTGTTTTTCCAAGTTAATATTAATTAATTGTTCTAGCATATTTATTAATTTATTATTTCACAATGTCCCCCTTTACCAACTGATCTGAGAATCTCCATGCATTTAATTTATTTGAAGTATACTATTTGCAGTGGGAATTGGAACTTTGAGGTACAGTACTCTGCCATGCTTATGAAGCATGACATTTTGAAGTAAAGCTATTGGACTGTAAATAACTTGGAGCAAATTCTGACTTATGCATCTTTTCATGTTTATTCGGAAACCAGTCTAATCTAATCTTGTGATGGATGAGAAGTTTAATGCTGCATTCAGACCGCAGGGTTTATCAGTGTCAGGCAAAGCTCACAAAGCATCTAGTTTGACGCTTCTATGTTGAACCTTGCAAAGTGTGCAAAGTCTGCCACTTCTGAGCAAAGAACAACGCATGGGCGGGGCTTCTTCTGTTGCTATACGTTCTGAACTATGGCAGATAGTATTGAGAGAGTGCCTTGGCTTTATTTGCTAAATAAAGCTAGGCAGCGTTGACTTCTGCAACATCAGCGCCGTTTGTGGATACACCCTATTCTACGGATGTTCTGAGTTTGGGGAGTTTAACCATTTGCTCCAGGACCTACATATGGATGAGGTTCGCTTTCAGCGGTACTTCAGTCTGTCCCGCACCCAATTTTACGACCTGCTGGGCCGCATCGGAGCTCAAATCTCCTACCAGGACACCAACTACAGGCGCTCTATTCCTCCCGAAGAGCGCCTGTCCATCTGTCTTCGGTAAGTGTTATTTATGATTTTTTTTTATATCTGCGTTTTCTAGACTTAAAATGTAGGTTTTTCCTGCTCCCGCTACATTCAAAATACGTGTAGTGACATCACTACAATTATAAGCTCTGATTGGTTAAAGCAGCGCTTCAGGGCCGTCAGCACCATCAAAAGTTCAACTAGCTGAACTTCTGCGCTGCTGGCTTTATGAGCTTTGAAGCATGAAAAGCAGGAAAAGCTTGAAAAGTTGACGGAGCCAAAGCTCACAAAATGCCGCAGAGACCGTGACTCTCTTCCAACGGCCTCCGCCATAGACTTAACATATGATCTTGACGTTGCTGACACTGACAAAGTCCTTGGTCTGAATGCAGCATAAGGTGTAGCAACAAGATATTTTATTTTATACAGTACTGGAAGCTTAGACAAATTTCTAGATAGATCATATTGCTCCTGTTTGTTGCTGCTATTTTAGTTTCCCTTCACTGACTCCCTGTTAAATTCAGAATATAATTTAAATTTATCATTCTTATTCTGCTGATATTGCAGAATTCCGTAGAGATGTAGATAGTGATAAGGATGATTCGGTCTCCGTTGGAGTTTTGACATTTATTTCAACGGTACAGAGCAAACGGTCTCCCAATCAAACATAGTATCTCTCTATCTGCCTGCTGCCTGTGTGAGTGTTACATCAGAGGTCTATAGTCAAAACAAGACGTCAAAGTCCTCCAGCTACATCAGTGTAGGTGAAAGGTCCATGATTCTCAAGCATTCTGGAATATTCCCTGGCTTCTTTTACTATTAATTACCAATAACTAAACAGAAACATTTTTGAAATAATTTTACCACTACAACGCTCTTTGTCATTATTGCCACAGTAAAAAGGAAGAGCAGAGCAGCCTGTGTGCGCATCCACATCTTTACAGGTTGTACGATTTGCAGCCGATTGGCTAAAAAATTTGTGTAATAGTGATTTGTGTGTGTCAGTATGAATTGGATAGGGGTCTAGGAGAGGAAGGAGGGACTTAATAATTTCCATAGACAGTACACATAGTTAATGACAAGTGCTGCTATCTGCTACATGAGTGATAATCATATGTGAAAATGTGAGATTTTCACTCTGGTTCTTCATATGACTGCTTTATCTCTCATTTTCAAATGCAACTTGCTGTCTCATTATCATCATCCCATCTCTTTTTCATCAATTTCAACACCATCCCTTCAATCTGTGTGGTCACTGCCTTTCTTCGTGCATTCAGCCAAAGCTGGCTATCACACGTGTGAGTAAAACATGCCTGAGTATATGGTGGTATTAGGACAGCAACTAAGACAATCCTGTCTTACATTTCCTAAACTTAATCAAAATGTAAATCATGTTTTTCTGTATTTTCAGCTCATAAGCAAAAGAAGGTGGAGGCACTGCAGCCTTGTGACACTGCATATCCTGGATTTATGTATGACTCATCTGTCAGCGAGGCCAACAGTCTCATCAAATGTGGACGATGTCAGAAGTATGGACCCTAACACGTATACCTTAACTTTTCACTAACTTCCTCCTTTTAGATACTATTTCTTTATTCAGACAATTCAGCATCTTTTTAAGGTAAACTGCATTCACATTTTTGGACCTTTAAGATAATTTCAATATCAGATATAACTTACGTTTATATAAAGTTCTGTTTTCCAATAATGATTTCATGTGGAGTAAGTTATCCAAACCAACCTATGAGAAAATATAAATGCTTTCCTTGTTAAATCGTGAATTAAGTGTAGATAGATAGATAGATAGATAGATAGATAGATAGATAGATAGATAGATAGATAGATAGATAGATATGTCTATGTTGAATAGTCTTATGGCTGCGGGAACAAAGGATCTTATGAACCTCTGTCCTACATCTCAAAGAGATCAACCGTTCACTGCAGCTGCTTCCCTGGCTGGTCAGGAAATCATGGAGGGGCTGTTTAGTGTTATCCTGAATGCCCTGTAGATTCCTCCTCACCTGCTTCTCCACCATAGTTCTTACAGGGTCCAGCTCCCAACCCAGTACAGAACTAGTCTTTCTGACCAGTTTTGTCCAGACGTCTACAGTCTTTGTCTGTAGTGCCACTTCCCCAGCAGACAACAGCAAACAGAAGCACACTACTGATGACTGTGTGGTAAAACATCTGCAGCATGTCACTGCAAACATCGAAGGTCCTTAGCCGCCTGAGGAAAAAAAGAAGTCTGTCCCTTCCTGTATGCTTGCGTCTGGGTTGTCTCTATTTCCTCCCCATCTATGGAGACTGGCTGTCTTGGTGGATGAAATCTCCTAAAGTCAAACATGAGCTCCTTAGTTTTGGTGGTGTTCAGAAGAAGGCACGTTTTTTTTCTCCAGTCAGTGAAGGTCTCCACCAGGTCCCTGTACTACCCCTCCTGTACACCGCTCACACACGCCATGACAGCTGTATCATCCGAGTACTTCAGGATGTGGCAGGACTCGTGGCAGTTGTATCTGCAGTCTGATGTGTAGAGTGTGAACAGAAAGGGAGCCAAAACAGTCCCTTGTGGGACCCCAGTGCTGCATTCCAGTGTTCAAGAAAAACAAACAAGTGTTCCTGATAGGCAAACTGGAGGGGGTATAGTTCCTCAGCAACCTGCAGTTTCATTCTACGGACAAGGAGCCGCTCTTCATAATGTGAGATGTCAAAGCCACCCGTCTGTAATCATTCAGCTCGACCGGTCGCCCTATGAAGTCTTCCACAACACTGGGACTTTTTTTATCTGAAGACTCAGATTGAAGAGCCTCTACAAAGGAACTGCCAGTTTTCCTGAAAACTCTTTCAGAAGCCTTGAACAAACTCCATCCGGACCATAGGCTTGTCTGGTCGAAGTTTCCTGAGCTCAACTCCCACCTCTTCTACTGTTATCGGCAGTTGGAGCAGCTCAAGATGCAAGGGAGGGGGGGGAAAAATTGGTGTTGAAGGTGGAGAGAATACCAACAGTGGTGGAGACAGCAGCCACAGACGTGGAGGTAGAGGAAGCAGCTGCAGATGTGGAGGTAGAGGAGACAGATGTGGAGGTGGAGGTGAATGAAACAGCCGCAGAAGTACCTGCAGACGTAGCCACGGATGTGGAGGGAGCAGCCACAGAAGTGGAGTAAGCAGCCGCAGACATGGAGGAAGAAGCAGCAGATGTAGCCACAGATTTGAAGGTGGAGAAAGCAGAGGTGGAGGGAGAGGGAAAAGGTGCAAATGTGGAGGTAGAGGAAGCAGCCTCAGATGTGGAGGTGGAGAAAACAGCTGCAGACATCAAGGGGGACGGTGCATCAGTGTCGAACCTAATGTAGCACTGGTTGAAGGAGTTTACTATGTCTATATCATCCTCTATAGACTGGGCATTCTTCATCTTGTAGCCAGTGATGTCTTCATCCCTCTCCATACCTCTTTGATGTCACTATTCTCCAGCCATGTCTCTATTTTCCTCTCGTATTCCACCTTAGCATGCCTCAGTCTTTTTCAGTTCCGGTTGCACACTCCTCTGCTTCTCCTTATCACTATTCTTGAATGCCATCTTCTTCTGGCTAAGGAGGCTCTTGATGTCACTGGTGATCCAAGGTTTATTATTAGAATAGCATCTAACAATTCTAACCAGAATCACAGTGTCCCTACAGAAGGTGATGTAGTCAGTTTGATGTCAACACTCCTTTCTATGTCCATCTCTTGCTCTTCCAGCAGCACATCCCAGTCTGTGCACTCAAAGCAGTCTCTCAGTGCATCACTTGCCTCTGATGACCACTTCCTGAAAGTTCTTGTGGTAACAGAAGGTGTCTGTACATGAGGTTTTTATGTGGGTTGGAGATAGATCATGTTGTGATCAGATATGTCCAGTGGAGGGAGAGGTACAGCCCTTTGCACCTCCTTGAAGTTGCTATATAACAGATCTAGAGTCTTATCTCCATGTGTTGAACAGTCCACATACTGAACAAAGTCAGTCAGGCAGGATGACAGAGAGACGTGATTAAAATCCCCCGCAATCCCAATAAAAGCCTCTGGTTGCTGGGTCTGTATCCAAGCAACAACTTCATGGATGACGTCACACACAGCTGCAGAAACTGCTCTCGGAAGAACATAAACAGCCACATATGGAATCTCCCGTGGCATGTAGTACGAACGGAAACCAAATGCCAGCAGTTCAATGCCGGGACTTTCAGTTTAACCATCACGTTCCGGGGGTCAACCCATCTCTGATTGTAGAATAAAATTACTCCCCCACCTCGGCACCTCCCACTTATCTGTGGATCTATATCCGCTCGCACAGCTGTGAAGCCGATTGTGTCCACGCAGGAGTCTGGTGTGTTGTCAGGACTACGTTAGACAGATCAGACTGCACTCTTTATAAAGCTGTTGGTTTCACACAAGCGCATCCAATTTGTCAGAGTTGTTTAATCTCAACTACTTTATTCTTCTTAAGACGACAGAAGAGGACTATAAGCACTGGACCAAACTCCCACTGTCACTCATTGGTAGAATTGCAGCTGTCAAAATGAAGACCCTACCCCAGATCAGCTACCTTTTCTCAATGATTCCCTCTATCCCAAAAGATAACTGGTTCAAAACAATAAATTCATTAACTACATCATTTTATTGAAAAAATAAAAACAACAAGAATTTCACTATCAACACTACAAAATCAGTAATCATGTTGTTGGACTTGAGGCACCAAACTTTCTATATTACTTCTTTTGCTAATCGGTTACAGTTTTTATTCAAATGGACACACAAATACAAAGATAATCCTCCCTGGTTGTAACTGGAACAAAATCAATGTCAACACATTTCAATCATAGACCTTCCATTCCAATACATTCCAATACATTAAGAAAATCAAACATCTGTAACTTAATTAATATTTCAACAACTGACAGCCTGGTGGAAAATTAACAGGATCACTAAATCATCATTCCACATGAGTACACCCCATTATGGCACAATCCAATGTTCATATTACAAAATAAACCCATTCACTTCTCCATCTGGGAACAGAAAGGAATCACACATCTCGCCCATCTATTTTCAGACAACCAATTAATAAACATTCACAGATACAGCGTTGGGAGAAACCAGTTTCTTCAAAATCAACAACTAAAAATAAATAAAGGAAAACAGATCCATTAAAAAAAATATATATTAGAATTATCATCATTAACCAAAGGAATTATTAACATGGACAATCATAAAAAACTAATATCTAAATTATACCAACTAATCTCCAACTTAAACAACATAATATAAAATCCAACAACCAAATGGGAAAATTACCCGGAACTTTCTCCCAACCCTGATTTCTGGGAACAAATATGCAAAAACATGTACAATACTATGGTGGCCCAGAAGGGTCGACACAACACAACAAAACAACACAAAAAAGAGAAAAGTCACAACACAAAAGAAAAAGTCACAACTGAAAAAAAGGTCACAACTCAAAAGAAAAAGCCACAACACAAAGAAAAAGTCTCAACACAAAAGAAAAAGCCTTAATGGAAGTAAGCCACAACATGTTAAAAATGAAGTTCTACTTAAAGGCCAGTTGGTAGCGGTAATGAGCTACAACTGAAGATATTGGAAAAGGACAGTTCGTTTTTTTTTTTGTCTTTTTTTTTTCAAACATAAAAAAACGGATCAAATACCTTTATCTGATAAATGGATAACGATAGCTCTTTTTTTATTTCGGTAAAAAAAGATTGAGCCAAGTGGCCTGACCCGGAAGTTCTCTCTGATCTTCACATGCTGTGTAGAGAGCTGTTCATTTATAAACACACACGGCCACAACAGACGGACAGCTTGATTTTTCATATATGGATTCAGGACAACACAAGACGCGTTTGAGATGGGTCTGTTATTGTACTGATAGCCAGTTTGCTGATCAGAGAGGTCTGCTTACTTTGCTAGGCGACACATTTAATAATGGAGGACACAACAAACATGTTCAACATACTGCTTAGTCTGCGGCTTTTGTTAGACTCCGAAACCAACACACCATGAAAAGGAGACATGTTCTGGAGAAGTGCAGTAGAGTGGACACCATAAAGCAGCATAAAGTCAAAGACGGGAGACCAGCTGGACCACTTATAGGGTGAGCTAATGCTAATGCTAGCCTGCTGTAGTAGGCTAAAAATAAGTTAAAGCTAGCCTGCTGCAGTAGGCTAAAAATAAGCTAAAGCCCAACGTAAAACTATGTTGGTGCTGGTGTATGAAGGTTTAATCATATGTATGCTTTGTGTGTGTTTCAGATAAATGTCCTGTAAAGTCATCGCAGGAGGTGTCGGCATTTAACCAGCCTCTCAGTGGTATGAGCTTGTCATCTTGTAAATCTGTCTACTCTGCAGTCTTGTGTTTTATTTTTTTATAAATATTCATGTCGCCACTCAATTACTGCGGGACAGTATCAGACATTTTTATTTGTATTTCTCAATTTTAATGTTTTAAAGTGCATGCTTTAAATTGCATTAGGAGTATAATATACAAAATACTTTCAAGGTAACATCTGCACACTAAAGTCTGCTCAGAATCATAAAACTACTCCTACAAACTAAAAATCATTCATGTTATTCATGTAGCATACATGCAAATCCTGTAACTAGTTTTGCACTATTTTAGTCCATTTTTCATTTTTGTTTAGGCAGGATGAAGAGGGTCTCAATTGATCGATCCATCCATTATTTATACCCAGAGGTGTCTGAAGTATAATTTTTTAGTATTTATACTTCACTGGAGAAATTCTACTTTTTATTTCTACTCCTTACGTTTTAATACAATTATTTGTATTTACTACTCCTTAACTTTTAAAAAATAGCCTTGTTACTTTGGTTTCAATAAGTATTCTTGCTTTATTAAAATAAACATAAAAACTCTATCCAAAAATGCAGTGGAGTGGATAGAGTTTGACTGCGGTTTGATAATGATTTTTAACATCTTTATGACATCCTGGCTCCATCGCATACTGCACACACAGGGGTCAAGTTAGCTAAATATTTTTTGTATTTGTTGTGTTATTTAGTACAGTGGCAGACAAATCTGAAGGCAGTTCATCAGTTTTGACAGATACAACTTACATTCATGATACAGTACAGGTAACTGAATCAACAATAGTGAAAAGATTCCCATATAGGCATCTGAGAATCATTCGAGACTGGGAGCCTTTGGAAAATGACTGTTACCATTGCGACTGGTTAGACTAGCTTCATAGAGCCCGGTGACAAAAGAAGTGCATCTTGCCAGGGCTTATTCTGCTGCTGAAGCGATTGGATTCAGAGTGACTTTTCACACTTCTGATCATTCTAATCATTACTTAGAGTAATTTATATACATATATAGTTTTAGATCATTTTTACTTCATATAAGTAAAAATTATCTTTCCGTTGTAATGAGGTAAATTAATAAAAAATAAAAACAAAATATAAAAAAACTGTGTAGGACACACCTGATGACTTAAAGATGTCGATTTAGTGTAGCTGACCGCTAGCTATGAACTTCATAGTCCAGCCAGGACAAATTAGATATATGTTGCCAAGTTCAAAGATGCCGATGGTAGACACTCAGGCAAATACACCATTACAAATAGGCAATTAGTCATCATATCTTTTGCTCCATGAAACATGTATTAATGCTCAGTAGTCCGCATATAATTCTTTGATGTATTTGCATTACACTGAAATGCATTAATTCTGATGGACACATGGAGCTAAAATAGGGGGCCTAGGGTATCCCTAATGTATAAATATTAGGAATTTTTTATCACATTATAGCCTTTAGTAAAAGTGTGTTTTCTTGGGGGAGATGTGGTATGTAGTATCTATACTTCTACTTGAGTATTGAATACTTTATTGACTCCTCTGTCATACTGTCTATCCTACAGGTTTTGTAACTCCAGCAGTCGTCAGACGAGAGGCGGGTACACCCTGGACAGAGCACAGAGAGTGTCCAAAGATAGAAATTAATCATTTATCAGTGAGCTGGACGCAGCAGAAGAACAGTACCAGGCCCAGCCCCATCAACACGTTCATCTGATGCACTGGAGCAGGAAGCTGGTTTACGAGGTTACACAGAATGCTGCCTTCAATAAAACATTCCTTGGGATAGTTGGAGAGATTCCAACTGCCATGACCCATAGACAACTGAAACAGCATTTTTGCCTTTTAACTTTTTCTATTCCTGTACAATAAAAAATGTAGGCTAAATAATTTGTTTGCTTTTCGATTTGTCATTTTTAAAAATATGTCTTCTTAATGTTAACAGCTCATCACTAAAACAACTGAAGGGTTTTTTATTTAATTTCCTACAATCATATCTGATAGATCAGGGGTCAGCAACCTTTCCAAATCAGATAACTTTTTCCCTGACAGTTATGAAGTAAAATTGTAAAGAAATAAAGGTGAATTTCCTAAATATTTAAGATTGAATATATTCAGTATTCTATCTTTAGATTATTAAGCATGCAGCCAGTTTGTGGTCCCCTTGGATAAATCATAGGATAAAACATTAGCAGGCAGTAAGTAATACGGATTCAAAAAATCAATGCTAAAGTTAAACCAAGTACTTTTAAATCTAAAGAGAAGACATTTTAAAACCATGTCACAAGTTTTTTTACATCGTTAACATCCATAATGTGTTCATTAGGATCACCGGTTCGTGTACATTCCGGCAGTTAGTTTTTTTGTTTCAAACAAAAAAGGAAAAAACAAAAACACTCGTTTTTCGTTCTTTTATTTTTTTGTTTCACACGAAAAAATTGATCATGAAGCCTCATCTGATTTTTTGATTTTGGATCATTTTTGTTTGAGGCGAGTGACCTGACCCGGAAGTTCTCTGTGAAATTGAAGCAAACACTTTGTGTAGAGAGATGTTTGTTTATACACATACACTGCCACAACAGATGGACAGCCTGACTTTTCATTTCTGGACTAAAGACAACGCAAGAATAGAGAAGCGTTAAAGATAGGGGTTTTATTTTACTGATAGCCAGTTTACGATCATGGTGGTCTGCTTTAGTGAGTAGCGTATGTTGCTAGGCTACGCATTTAACAATGGAGGATACGATGGTGATGTTCAACATACTACTTAGTCTACGGCTTTTGTCAGACTCCAAAACCAACCTAAACAGATAAGGAGTAATATTCTGAAAAAGTAAAGGACAGTGGAGGACGCCATAAAGACAGGAGACCAGCTGAACCACTTATATGGTGAGCTAATGCTAAAGTAGGCTAAAAATAAGCTAAAGCCCAAGGTAAAACTGTGTAAATGCTTATGTATTAAAGTTTAGTTATATGTACGCTGTATGTGTTTCAGATAAATGTCCTGTAAAGTAATCGCAGCAGATGTCAGCATTTAACCAGCCTCTCTGTGGTACGACCTTGTACCACAGAGAGCTTTCCGGTTTCACGCACAACCCAGCAATTAAATATTAAAAGCAGATTCTGTTATGCGGTCCCTTTTTCAGTTTTGTATTTTTGATCCAAAACAACAAGGCAACCATTTTAATTTTTTTTTTTCTTATTCAAAATCAAATAACCAAAAAAAAAAACAATCAGACTTTCATTTTTTGATTTTCGTTTATCAATTGAAAATGGAAAGGACAAATGTTAAACCGATTCATCACCCCATGAGTTCTCATAAGTTTGATGCAGAGCAGCCCAGCAGATCCACAGGCTTTCATAAGCTGGATATCACAGTCATAAGTTTTCATTGAAGGAATATAAAAAAGTCATGACTTTTCAGAAGGCAGCGCCATTTTCCCTTCAGTCTGCCCAAATCATTTTCTGACAATGCAGGGACAAGCTCGTACCACAGAGAGACGACACCTGGCTAGCATTAGCTCACTCTATAAGTGGTCCAGCTGGTCTTCCGTCTTTGACTTTATGCTGCTTTATGGTGTCCACTCTCCTGCACTTCTCCAGAACATGTCTCCTTTTCATGGTGTGTTGGTTTCGGAGTCTGACAAAAGCCGCAGACTAAGCAGTATTTTGAACATGTTTGTTGTGTCCTCCATTATTAAATGTGTCGCCGACCAACATAAGCAAACCTCCCTGATCAGCAAACTGGTAATCAGTACAATAACACACCTATCTCAAACGCGTCTTGTGTTGTCCTGAATCCATATATGAAAAATAAAGCTGTCCGTCTGTTATTGCACTGTGTGTGTATGAATGAACAGCTCTCTACACAGCATGTGAAGATCAGAGAGAACTTCCGGGTCAGGCCACTTGGCTCAATCTTTTTTTACCGAAATAAAAAAAGAGCTATCGTTATCCATTTATCAGATAAAGGTATTTGATCCGTTTTTTTATGTTTGAAAAAAAACAAAAAAACTTTCCTTTTCCAATATCTTCAGTTGTAGCTCATTACCGCTACCAACTGGTCTTTAAATAGAACTTCAATTTTAACATGTTCTGACTTACTTCCGTTGTAGCTTTTTCTTTTGTGTTGTGGCTTTTTATTTTGTGTTGTTTTGAGACTTTTTCTTTGTGTTGTGGCTTTTTCTTTTGTGTTGTGACTTTTTCTTTTGTGTTGTGGCTTTTTTATGTTTTGTGAGTTTTTCTTTTGTGTTGTGAGTAATCCTTTTGTGTTCCGTTGAGTTTTTATTTTTTGTTTTGTGTTGTGAGTTCTTGCGTTGTATTTATGTTCTTCTTTTGTGTTGTGACTTTTTCTTTCGTGTTGTGAGATTTTATTTTGTATTGTGAGTTTTTCTGTCGTTTTGTGGCTTTTTCTTTTGTTTCTTTGTTTTTTATGTGTTGTGAGTTTTTTTCTGTCATGTTGTGATTTTTTCTGTCGTGTTTTGTTATGACTTTTTTTCTGTTGTGTTGTGGGTTTTGTTGTGTTGTGTCAATCCTTCTGGGCCACCGCACAATACAAAGTCATTCATAGGATTAACATCACTCAAAGTAAAATGTTTAAAATGGGACTGGCTCATTCAGATATCTGCACACTATGCACTTTAGGTAGCACAGACAACTTTTTCCATGCCTTTTGCTATGGATCATTGTTACTAAGACAACATCCTGGGCTGCAGAATTCCAACATCAGCTTCACTTTGTCTTCTAGGTGATCTCTCAAAATGATTAATTCCATCCAAATTCAAAAATCTGTTGTTAATTTCTCTAGCTGCCGCTAAGAAAGTGATCCTCCCAAACTAGAAAGCAAAGACTTCATGTCACATTACACACTGGCTTAATTTATTATCTGGCTATATTACAATGGAAGAAATTAATCCTAAGAAAGGGAAGCATGTTTCAGCCTTTGAAGGGAGCTGGAATCCATTAATAACTTTTTTTTCTTAAAATAAAATAACATATAGTTCATTCCACGAATGCACGCACACACCCACCCACACACATACAAAAATAACTACCTGATGTCAAGCTTAAATCTTCATATGTTTAGCCTACTTAATCATTTTCATATCAGGAAATCCTCTTTATTTGTATTGGTATCTGTCCATTTTTATTCTGTTTGTTATTTGTTCTACATGTAACATATTTTAGTTGAACCCCCCCCCACCCCCATTATTGTGTACTTATTTTCCTCTATACAACATTGGAAATTTTAATTAATATTAACTGAAAATAAAGTTGTCCTCCGAAGAGCGGCGGTGGTGCCGGGCCAATAAAAAAAAAAAAAATAAACCACTAAAGAAAATCAATTAGCTTCAACCCGTTTGTGTTTTAGGATGTTTGTGGTGCAGCAGATTCCTGACAGTAACTTGGTTCTGATTGTGACACAAGCCACGTGTGACTGCTCCCGTCAGTTTGGACCTATCCTGCTGCAGCCAAAGGAAATCAAATATATCCTTGTGTTGCTCAACAAGACTGCCCACAACTGGATCCACACACAGTATTATTGCACAATATTAAAAAGAACCGACAATTTTTAATTTTGAAATTACTATCTTCACTATTACGGTGCGATATAAAAAAAAAAAATACAGGACATTTCTACAGATGACCTAAGTAGAAGTTTAGGTCATACTGTGCACTTTACCATCTTGTTGACAATTAACCTGCATTGTTTTGCCCTTTTTGTGAATGTTACAAATAAGGTTTTTGTCTGTGTTTGAGTTAATCTTATTATTAGGGGGGCATGATATTAGTACATTTTGAGATATCAGTTGCCAATTTTCTCTTTTCCTCCATTTCTCATCTGCACTGCAATCACTCTGACCCTTAGCATTTTGGGAAATGTTATTTGTTTCCAGTGTGAGTATCTGCTACCATAAGACTCTATCCACCTGGCTAAATATAACATTAGCATATACAGGTGAAATATATTTTTTTTGAATATTGTACAAAAGTTATTTTATTTCAGTAATTCAACTTAAAAGGTGACACTAATTTATCATCAGTCTTTGACATCTTACATTAAAAAGTAATTGAAAGTTATATTTAAAAAAATTATTTTTACAAAAAGTCATTGAATTAGTAACTCAGTTACAGTAATTCAAGTTCAAGTAATTAGTTACATCACAAAGTAACTGACGTTATTACTATGTTCAGTAACACATTTATTATAACGTCAAATATTTTTCTAACTGAATTATAATTAAAAAAATATATATACAGTGTAAGAACATCTGGTATTTGACCTTCACTCAATAAGATTGAAGCTGTAGTCATACATATGAAAATATACAAAAAGTAAATACTGACATACATAATCACACACTTTTCATTAAACTGCAAAACTAAAACAGACAACTGTGGGCAAAAAGTAGCAAATGAAAATCTGTCCATTAAGTTTAGCCAATCTCTGTGTAATATTCAACACTAAACATACCATTATCCAACTGGTTGTAGTAAAACATTTCAAAACTGATTTGGTGTCACCTGGTGACATGACCTGGAAGCTATTTAGGAAAACCTGAAATATTACAGGAAAATATTAAGATATATGTATTTAAATGTCAAATAAATTGTCTTGTTCTTTAGATACAGTAAGCTATTTCAATATTGATTTGGTGTCACTTGGTCAAATGAAATGGAAGCTATTGAGGAAAAAAATCACATATTTACAATAACATATTAAGAATTATTACATATATTTTTTGTTATTTTTTTATAAATCGGTGTGTCACGTTCCTCGGGTGTCAAGCAACAGTTTATTATTTTGGGGTTAGTTTGTTTGTAGATCTCACAGGTATTGATTTATTTTCTGCAGTGTATGGATATTTACTGAAAATCAAACCCTCACCGAACCTATATATTTATTAGCGCAGTTCTTGGTGAGAAATTGGTGGGAGTCTCCACTCTACTGAAAATAATGACTTAGGGTGGATTCTGGTCTTACAGAATTTAAGGTTTGTTTGAAGTGATGTCTCAGAATGAGGAAGCATGGCTTCCATCCAGTTCAACACATTGCAACCACACCCTGGTTGGAGCAGGCTCTGGTTGGGTAGTGGTAGAGTAGGCAAAGACGGCGTGTGACAGAACAAAGAAACGGAAGCAAGCCCATGTGTTTGGGAGGAAGAAGGCTGGTAGAAGCAGAGGAGCAGGAGGCCTCTGTGGTGATTAGAGAACAGGAGCTGGAGATCGGGCTGGAAAGCTACAGAGTCGGAGCCTTGGCAGACTAGATGTTCTGATTGTTCCATATGTTCCTAACAGAGCACTTCCCTCTCAGACTGCAGGTTTACTGGTAGTTCCTAAGATTTCTTAAAGTAGAATGTAAGGCAGATCTTTCAGGTATCAGGCTCCACTCCTGTGGAACCAGCTCCCAGTTTTCGTCTATGAGGCATTCTTTTTTTAGTCATTCTATATTTTCGTCTATTTTTAAGACTAGGCTTAAAAGAAACTTTTTTGATAAATCTTATAGTTATAATGGCTTAGGTTGTCCTCAGCTATTTTGTAGTTATCCTGTTATAGGCTTAAGGCACACTGGCCAGCGCCTCCAGGCAGCTGTGCAACTACATTACATGCAAAGTCTATGGTACCTCTGCAGCATGTAGGCGTCAAGCCGAGGGAAGCTGACACGCAAGTCGGTAAAGTGGGCATCAGCGCATTCACGCAGCTGATGCTCGGACAGTCCATCAAGGTACCTACGCAGCTACTGCGTGAAGTTGAAAAATTTAACTTTGGGCCAGCAAACGCGGGCCAGGAACCAATCAGCAATGAGATTCCGGCTGGAGCTACTCAATGCGGGGGAGACTTAGGATGAGATGCCCCGCGGTGGTAGCTGCAGGGTGGGTGAGACAGCAATGTAGCGATAACGTAGCGATTAGAGGATATTGAAGTGTCAGGTAAGCAGTTACGTATTTTCTTTTAACCAGCTTGTTCTTTTAGTTAACACTTGCCAAACCTGGGAAGGGCAACTACGGTACTAAGTACACATTACTAGGTAGAGCGGAGCAGAGGGAGGGAAAATGCAGAAATAACAGAAATCCCCGCTCACCCCCTGGCAAACTGACGTGATGCACTGATGTAGACTACAAAGTGTGCAAGCAGCTTAATTTTAATTTAAAGCATCAACTTTTGTCTATTTGAGCGTTTAGCTGCATGGACCCGTTGCCCGTACCGATTGGTGTGAACGCACCTTCAGACTGTTGGAGGACAGACAGACCACTTTTCTTCACTCTTCTACATTCTCTTATACTAGTCGTCAGATGTGTTTGTTGCTGTTATGTACACTGTTAACCTAATTTTCAATTCAGTTTATTTATGTAGTGCCAATTCACAACATATGTAATTTCAAGGCACTTTACAAGAAAAGTCATTTAAAACATTTTAATCAGTTAAAATGTTTCTATTTCAAGAATCACTGTGTTGAGTCACTGACGTGACGTTGTCCCCTGAACATGCAGACTCCAACCACAGCATTCCTTGAGTAATCCCTCATACGAAACAAGTATGTAGCAACAGTGGAGAGGAAAAAGTCCCCCTTTTAACAGGAGGAAACCTCCAGCATAACCTGGCACAGTACAAGCAGCCATCTGCCACAACAGTCTGTAGCTCCTATGGAGAGAAAAAAACACAGGGATGGGATTGCTGTGCTTGATTTACCAGTAAACTGGCCTGATTTGAACACCATAGAGAATCAATACATTGCCAAGTGAAAGATGAGAGAAATGAAAACAAACAAGAGAAAAGGCCATATTTAAGCATCCTGGTCTTCCATAACACCTCAGCATGCCACACTGCATTGAGGCAGTAATTGATGCAAAAGGTGTCAAGAACTCAGTACATGCCATGATTATACTTTTCAGAGGACCGACATTTCTCTATTCAAAATGTTTTTTATTGATTAAATGTAATGCTCTAATTTTTTGAGATGTTGAATTTCGGGTTTTCATATACTGTAAAGCCGTAATATTCAAAATTAAAACAAAAAACGGCTTTATCTTCCTTTGCATGTAATGAGTGTACATCATCTATTAGTTTCACCTTTTAATGTGAATTACTGAAATATATTAACTTTTTGCACCATATATAAATTTGTTGAGTCACCTGTAAAATTCAAGTTCATAATACTTGGAGTATGTTAGTCAACAGTTATTAGACTATAAGGAGTCCTTTGAGATATAAACAATGCACACACTAATATTTCAACATCGGTATACTGGCGATATATTGTGTACACTGTCTGTTGGGAGATGTTTGTGGTGTTGGAAAGAAAAAGAGCACTTATCTCATTATTACCTGTACAATCAATTTACAGATCTCGTCAACACAGGACTTTTATCTTTTTTTGCGGATATTCTATCCAATCTTACACAATCTCAACTCCTCACAAATGAGCTTTTCTTAACATCTGTAAACATAATGCAACTGTGAAGTGCAACAGGATGAAGTCTCAGAAGGTGCGAAAGCGTCCCGAATCCTGCCACTCCTACCATCCAAAGGTCAGTCACATTAAACATTAAATATGTTAATATTCTTACAGTTAATTAAGGGGGGTATGTTTTTGCGCTAAGCAACTATATCTGCAGTCGTGGCCAAAAGTTTTGAGAATTACGTAAATATTGGAAATTGGAAAAGTTGCTGGTTAAGCAATTTGCATATACTCCATAATGTTATGAACAGTGATCAGATGAATTGCATAGTCCCTCTTTGCCATGAAAATTCCACTACATTTCATTCATGTCATTAGGGACCTGCTGAGATCATTTCAGTAATTGTCATGTTTACTCAGGTGAGAATGTTGACGAGCACAATGCTGGAGATCATTATGTCAGGCTGATTGGGTTAGAATGGCAGACTTTACATGTTAAAAGGTGGGTGATGGTTGAAATAATTGTTCTTCTATTGTTAACCATGGTGACCTGAATAGGAACGTGTGCAGCCATCATCCCGTTGCATAAAAAGGGCTTCACAGGCAAAGATATTGTGGCTACTAAGATTGCACCTAAATCAGCAATTTATAGGATAATCAAGAACTTCAAGGAAAGAGGTTCAATTCTTTTTTACGTGTCCTGTCTAGCAGTTTGCTACTCAGAATTGGAGTACTTGAGTACCAAGTACAAGCCCAACAAATTTACTTTCCCAAGCAGAGCATTACAGCTTTGCTTTAATACTCCACTTGATATATATGTATGAAAAATATTTATTAGTGATTACTGTGGGTTTAATTTCTTGAAATTATGGACAAGAAATTGAGATGAGAAGGAAGAAATGAAGAAGATGAAGAGAAATAGGACTGGTAGAAGTGTGAACTGACGATACAAGATAGGGAGCTAAACAAAGAACATAAGAAATCATCCCAGTCCTCCACCTCTGTTGGACGCAGGGAAGTGGTAAAACAAAATAAACAAAAAACACCAATAGAACAGAACAACAATAACAAAATGGATCTAGTAATATAAAATAAGGATTTCACATTTCACTACACGCAAAATTGAATTAATGAACACAACACTAATGTTTCTGGTAAGCTCCTGGTATCAACTAACTAATGACGATAATCTCAGCTCAAGTTATATCCGTACTTACCAATGTCCCCACACCTATGTGAGTGTGCGAGCATGCAGGGGTGAATAAGGTTTCCCCATGCAAGTGATTGATAGCTGGTGTAAGAAACCGCCAATCCGTCCTACAGGAATCGACGCAGACATAAAAGAGGTAGGAGACGCATGCGTCCAGAGTCCCACAGAGGGCAGGAGCCACAGGCGGACTAGTGCAGGGCCGATCACCCACCAAGAGAGGAACAGATGGAAGTCCCAGGGGAACACCCACCAGCCGTAATGCTCGGGCCCAAAAGATCACCGGGACAAGCCCACGGGCTCTTCCAGAAGCCGGCTAGGTAAGGGCAGGCCCGGAACAGGATCCGGAGGTCACGGGGATCAGGGGCGGCCCGCCCCGACACACACATGCCAGGCAGCCACAGTAACAGCCGCAGCGGATGTACGCAGGCCGCGCCCAGCCAGCACCTGGACACCCGGATCTACTGATCCCCGGGAACAGATCCCACCACACGCAGAACGACGAGACCAGGGGCCCAGCCAAAGTGCCTCGAAATGAAACGACCAGGCAGCGGAACCCACAGAACCAGCAGGAGGCTCAAACGCCAGGCACGGTCCCCACCGAACGGTACCAACCTACCTTGCAACCCTGGCACCCCCCTAAGAGGTGCCCCAGTCAATCCAAGGAGGACGTCGGACAGAAACAGCGGCCGCCCGACACATCGGCCCACCCACGACCATCCAGGCATGGACCAGGATCGAGCCGGGCCGCATCTGGGCACCAAGCCCCAGGCATCGAGAACCACCATTGATCAGCGGGCAGGGGCATCAGTCATCGACAGAGAGTGACGGAGGGAAAAAAGATGCACCAGGCCAGAGGGCAGCCAAACACCCAACCTGACAAGTAGACATAGACATACAGAGACAATCATATCTACCCTCCCTCTTACGTGTACACATTCTCACCAACACAGGACACCCGAAAAAGGACGCTGTACACTCATTCATACGCCCCATAAAAACTCTATACTCCCAGGCCTAGGGATAGACGCCCCAATAGAGCACCTTGCCCCAGCACCCGGGAGATGAACCCCTTGCTCACCAGGACGCAGCCTCTCTCCCCCCGCTCTATTGTGGTGTTGTTGCGTGTTTTCCTAATGTGCACTTAAAACAGAGGGGTGGGACATGGGAATGCTGCCGGGCACCCCCATCTCCCACCCTGGGCCCTCAGTGTCTGGATGCAGTTAAGCAGGGGGCACCAGCACCACAGGCGAGGCCCCCCTATAAGGGGATGCGTCCACCGCCAGGTCCCTACATGTGCGTGTGTCAAGTAAATGTTGCAAGTGTAAGTGTCTAAGCTGTACAGTAAAATTGGGATCTAGGCCGCCACTGGGTAGCGAAGACGGAAATTCCATCCCGCACCCCAGTGACGTGCCCATGTCCCAAGGCCCTTGTGAATGGTAGAATGAAGGAGCAAATGGACAGAGGCATTTAGGGATGGGGAAGAAATGACTGGGGTGATACTGTGCCATCCCCAGGGAGCCCGCTCCTCTGCTGACTCCAATAGGCACCCCCGCTCTGCACGATCCACCAGGGGTGGGAGGCCCGAGCATGTCAAGTCGGGGCCCAGGCAGCGGCACCACCCAGGCCATCCCCCACGCCCCCATCCTAGGGCACCCCGTTAGGTAGAGCATATGTGCTAGATGGCCCCAAGAACCGCCAGCGCACCAAGGACCCCCGCGCTGAGGCAGGAACCCAGCGCACCACCAACTCGGATACTCCGGACATGCCGCGCCGGGCCCGTGAGTAGACCAAAGCCCCAGGCGGCCGACCCCCAGGCCGACATCCACCAGCCTTGCTACTACCGCCCGATGGCCGAGAGGCAACCGAACCCATCCACCAGCCCACACCCCACGACCCGGCCAGCCCATTACTGACCGACACCGATCAAAGGGCCCGACCCCAGCACCCCGCAGAGTGCTTGGACCAAGACCCAGGAGCCACGTCCAGTGCAATATGGCTGATCGTGCCCAGAGACACCGCCCACCCGCCGCGGCCACCCGCCAACACGCAGGCACCGCAAGGGGCCATAGGGGAGTCAGCAGCAAGAACCAGCCAAGGGAGATGGTAAAGGCAGCAGCGCCCGCCGACCACGGGCCGACCACAGCCTCGGTTAGCCCCCCAAGTGGCCAAGCCCTGGCTCCCCGAGCCCCAGCCCAGACCCACCCGAGAGCAGCACAGCACCAGGCCAGTAACCCTTGTCTGCCAGCGCAACACCCCTAAGGCGCCACATACAGCCACTAGGAGTCACCACCCAAAGCCCCCAAAGTCCCACCCCAGGTGAGAGCCATGGCACCTAACGCCCCAACCGAAAGCGGACCCACCCCCGAGGACCCCTCGCAGACGCCACCAACCCTCCATATCAGCAACCGTGTCCCACAGAACAAAATCAAGGGCCCCACCCCACTAGGTGATCTTGGGAGACCAGAAAGATTGATCAGATGTGGAGGCAGAAGCCTGGTTTCTAGACCAATGTAATCCAGAAGGAGATCTCTATATTGATTAATAGTAGTTGAGTATTTTTATTTTTCCAGTTCAAGAGGATATTTTTCTTAGCGATGCATAAGGCAATGTGAACTAATTGCATAGACTTTGTATCCATGGTAACTTCATCTAAATTTCCCAGCAAGCAAACTGTGGGAGAAGGTGTGATATTACATTTTAGACAAAATGTTCCATTCTTTTTAAGAAAGGCTTCAGGGCATCAAAGAAAGTCCAGCAAGCGCCAGTATTGTCTCCTAAAGAGGATTTAGCTGCGGGATCAGAGTGCGACCAGTCGAGAGCTTGCTCATGAATGGCAGCAGGAAGGTGTGAGTGCATCTGCACACACAATGAGGCAAAGACTTTTGGTTGATGGCCTGGTGTCAAAAAGGGCAGAAAAGAAGCCATTTACTCCAAAAAATACATCAGGGACAGATGGATTTTCTGCAGAAAGTGTGGTGAATAGACTGCTGAGGACTGGGGAAAAGTCATATTCTCCGATGAAGCCTCTTTCCGATTGTTTGGAGCATCTGGAAAAAGGCTTGTCCGGAGAAGAAAACGTGAGTGCTACCATCAGTCCTGCGTCATGCCAACAGTAAAACATCCTGAGACCATCCATGTGTGGGGTTGCTTCTCATCCAAGGGAGTGGGCTCACATTACAATTTTGCCCAAAAACACAGCCATGAATAAAGAATGGTACCAAAACACCCTCCAACAGTTTGGTGAAGAACAATGCATTTTCCAGCACGATGGAGCACTGTGCCATAAGGTAAAAGTGATAACTAAGTGGCTCGGGGACCAAAACGTTGAAATTTTGGGTCCATGGCCTGAAAACTCCCCAGATCTTAATCCCATTGAAAATTTGTGGTCAATCCTCAAGAGGCGAGTGGACAAACAAAAACCCAACAAGTTCTGACAAACTCCAAGAAGTGATTATGAAAGAATGGGTTGCTATCAGTCAGGATTTGGCCCAGAAGTTGATTGAGAGCATGCTCAGTCAAATTGCAGAAGTCTTGAAAAAGAACGGGCCAACACTGCAAATACTGACTCTTTGCATTAATGTTGTGTAATTGTCGATAAAACCCTTTGAAACATATGAAGTGCTTGTAATTGTATTTCATTACATCACAGAAACAACTCAAACAAAGATCTAAAAGCAGTTTAGCAGCAAACCTTGTGAAAACTAATATTTGTGTCATTCTCAAAACTTTTGGCCATAACTGTTCAATCTAGGGATGTTTTAGCAAACATTCTTCTTTTTTTTTAAACTGTCAAAATGTGTGATTTGTCCACCAGGAGGATGCTAAGGACTGTGGTGGGGCGTCTGCCATTTCTTTGTCCCTTCCTCTCTTCTCTGCCACTCTGCTTTTCTCACTGGTCCTCCTCTGGTGGACATGAACCAGGATAAACCCATAAACCTCCACAAGATATGAAAAGAAAAAAAAACACCATGCATTTTTGGTATTATAGTCGGTTATAATCAAATGTTATTTTATATATATACATTAAGCATTGTGTATTTCTCTGCTACTGGGATAAAGGGCCACTTAATTTTTAGTCAATAGTATTTTGTTTGACTTAATTTAGAATATTTTTTCAATATGTTAAAAGGGATGCAAAAGAGAAATAGAAACAGCAGTCAAGTCTCCAACTGGAGGTATAAAAAGTGCAGCTTCAATGTGCAGTTATGTTGCTATTGTTCTTAGAGATGTAGCATTTTGTACATTTTTCATACAGAAATGCTGTGTATTAATTAAGATTTAAATAGTCAAAAACTCTTTAAATTGAAAACAAATGTAAACCTGATGTTTTTGGAAATTCAGCTGGTGAAAGGTTTACAGAAATGCACCATTATGTAAAAGTCTTCAGTTATGGCTCATATACTTCTGTTTTGCCTCCCATTTTTCCTCATATTCTTTTTAGAACAAGGTTTTCAGAATGTTTTTTTTGTTTTCTGCATTTAATCTCAACCCATTCAGGACCCTAAACACAACAGCGTGTCAGTGTATCAGAAAGTATGGTGGACTAGTTAAATCTATTTTAAAAAGCTAAAACAAAATGTACTGACAGAAAAGATAATGCACAATGGGGTAACCTGTCTCTGGCTACTATCACGACTTCAGATCAATGCCGCGTTATTATCAATAAAAATATGTATTGACATATTGAGGGGAAATTCATAATTGATCATTGATTCATCTTTGTGTGTGTGACCTAGCATACACATACTGAGAGCCAACTATTGCATCACGGTAACTCTGTTACTCTGTCTTGGCCTCCTGGCACTAGTAGTATTTACACTCACTAAAGTGTGCAGAACCCTCTTTCTAAAAAAATGACTTTTTTTCCTCCTTAACAAAACTAAAACAAACTAGAAAATCTCACTACCACACGTCAGCATCGGCATGGGACACCTGCAGTGCTACGGTAATCACAAGCTTTTCACATACTGGGACTAACGTAAAGACTTCAGTCATTTGGTGTTTCTGAACTCCACTATCAGTTTGCTCTGCAGTTTTTATTCAGATTTGGATGCTAATCTGCAATTCTTGGACAAAGACGGCTTGCTGTGGTGTTGATTACAGTAACAGACCGTCCAAGAAGTTTCTACTTTGGGGGGAGGCTTTATACTGGCTGATTCCTTACAAGCTGTGGGGGTGGGGGGGGTTCTGTCAGGAGGCCGAGAGGAATGTTGTTCTGGTCGGAGCTTTTATCTCTTTCTACAAGCGAGTTGGAGCTGGCAACCGGTCGGGTAACAGCACAGTAGCAAAGTCGGCAGGACAGAGTAGCCACGGCATCAAGAGCGGGAGACGGCTAGATCAGGTTGGAAGACTTCAGAGTTGGACTCTAGACAGACTGGATGTTCACTGGTTAAATCAGTACTGGTCTGAGGAACACAGCTGGAGGCACTAATTAATGGATGTCTGAGAGGTGAGGTGGGTCAAAAGCCTTTTATTTTTGAGAGGATCTGAGTTGTCATAATGCATTTGTGACTACTTTTTGCTGGGTGTGTTGTTAAGATAAGCAGTCATGTCCTCACCCTCCACCGATGGTAATGGAAATAACACCATTTTAGGCCGTAGTGACTACCCATTTTGGTCTTATATCAATATGTTTTCTCTACTCGAGATGTTTTTGGGTCTTGGTAAGTGATTGTTGTTGAAAAACGGGGAAAAAGTCTTTTAACCGCGGTCTTCTGGCTGAAACCGGCTGCAGCCTATGTTAGCTTCAGTTAGCTCCCGACTAGCTTCTAGCTATGCCGGCTCAGAGCGTTAACCCTCCGCCCCCAGCCTCACAGCGCCACTCTCAGCTCCACCTCTTTGCCCATTTTTGGAGTTTCTGACAGTGACGAGGCGAGTGACGCTGACAAGATGGCGGCGGTGAGAACCGCCCAGTTGACTTCCTTTTTGTTCTTCAGAAACCTAAGGATGATGTCAACGAGGGTTTGTCCATTTATATATACAGTCTATGGATAGGTTATCCTTTAAAAAAAACAAACATTTTTCTACAAGCTTGCTCATGAAAAAGTTGTCATTTTCTTCTTAACAAAATAACAAAATATCTGTTAAATTGGATTTACATGTTTCTCGCCCCTCTTCCATTAGGGACAGATTTGTGGAGTCCACAACTGATGGATGTTGTTTTACATTCTCTTACCACAATATTGCATCTTTGCAGCCTCTTGATAGTTACCATAAGCCCCTCTATAGCTTCTTCGGTCAAAGTTCTCCTTGTCCAGCCGATTAGTGTAACTGAATAGCCATGTATAGGTAGGTCCGCAGTTCTGCCATATGCTTTCTACTTCTAGATGATGGGTTAAAAACCTTTGTTTGAGATGTATAGATTTAAATATATCATTTATTACATAACTCTTCTTTAAACATCCAAACAACTTTGATTTCTGGCTTGTCAGCTGTGTTCCTTGATCAGTATGATTCAGTTTGTTCACAAAGGGTTTCTAACAAACTTCTGAGACCTTTCTGAGAGAAAGTGGAGTTTTAGAGATATTAAATTACTTGGGTTGATGGTATTTATTGATTTTCTTATTTTTGTTAAGTGTCTGCAGTAGGCTTGTTTTAAGGATATCAAAGTAAAAAGAAATGCATACATAAATAGAAAAGACACAATTTAGGGGGATTGGGAGGGTTTGTAATAAAACAATATTATCTTTCTACATTACAGTTATGTATACTGTGGGGGTCATAAAATCCCCAAAACATACTCTGTTATTGTAACAAAATGGAAAAGGCTAAGGAGGTAGAGTAGCTGTCTTGCAACTGGAGTTCAAATCTAACCTCTTCCTGTCACATATCGATGTGTCCCTAGGCAAGCCACTTAACCTCAAGTTGTCTACCAAGATATGCATAGTGTAAAATATGTATGCGTTTGTGAGTGTGAATGGTATTGATATCTCCTTTGAATCGAGGCTTTGAAGGGTGTGTCGGTTAATCCAGGAAGACTTGAAAAATGCTTTTTGAGGCTTGGGTTGATTACGCATGTAGTGATGTTTGAGGTCTCCCTTGCAATCAGTGCCATGTGACAGATTCAGGAACCTTCTGGCCAATATATGAGAGATTCGAAATATAAGGGGGAGCAAATAAAAACGCAGCTGATTCCAAGGACAAATTTTGTTATTGTGGAATTATATTGCGTGCTTGAAAGGTATTTAGTTAAGTGGCTTTTTTTCCAAATGGAATCAGCAAGAAAAGGAAGATATTCCGCTATCTGGCAACATTTCAATCTTATTTCACACACTTATTTACCCCAACTTGTACAGACTTGCTGTGTTTTTTCTGGCTGCCCTTGCTTTATCTGTGCTCAGTGTAGGTACCTGATCAGCTTGGGTTACCAGATCTGCTATCGTCCAGCCAATCGTCATACCTAGGCACAGGCCCCCTGACCAGATCTGGTTACCCGAGTAGATCTGGTACCTACCTCAAAGCGCTTTACTATTCCATTATTCATTCCCTCTCAGATTCATACACTGATGGAAACAAGGTGCAATTGAAACCACAGCTCCCCTGGGGCAGCTGACAGAATAGGATATCATTTCATGCAATTGGCCCCTCTGGTCATCACCAGTAGGCAAGGTAGGTGAAGTGTCTTGCCCAAGAACGCAATGGCATGTAGCAGGCGGAAGCAGGAATCAAACCCACAAAGTTTGAATCAAACCCACAAAGTCTGAAGCCCAGCACAGTGGGGAAATTAATTTTTGGATTGGTAACAGAATTAAGTAAGTGCTTTGCTAAAGGGTACATAAAAGTGTGGTGTAGGAAAGCTAGAATAGAACTCAGAGTGTATCATATGCCAGACACCTACTCTCCTCCTCCAGCCACTCCTAATACACTTTGCATTTGCAAGACACTAAAATAGGCAACTACTTAAACCACACATTCATGATTTGGCACCCTCAGAACCCTTACTTTTGTTCAGATCCTCAAAAAAGCATTTGCTGAAAATTTGAAGAGGAAACAGCGGTATATGATCATACTGTTAGCCAATATCTTAATGAAACCTTGTTTTCTTTGTGCAACACTCTTTGTCAAAGAAAACAAATCAATATATAATAGCAGCTTTGACTGGCCTGGGAAACAAGCTTATAGGGTAAGGCTTGTGAGTTACAATCTTTCAATAAATTATGAAAACATATGGTGTGCAAATGGTCATTATGAAAACAATGCATACATCAAATTAAAGAACGTGTTAAAATGTTTGGTAGTGAACTGTAAAACAACAATAAAGTGCAAGAACATGAAAATATGGATGACCAGTAACAAATATTTTTTTGTTATACAGATATCCAATCACGATTTAAAAAGTTAAACATGGTGCATCAAGTTCTTGGGTTCTTAGTATACATTTTATTTGACCTATTTGGCTATTTTCAATACATTTTATTTGACCTATTTGGCCATTTTCAATACTTACCCTACCTACTCTTACCTTAAGTGTACAAATCCATACCCAACAAATTTAACCACACCATCAGCTATAAAATATGATGCAAAAATAAGTGTGTGAAAAACTAAATACCCTTAAAAAACCCATATTAGACCTCAAACCAACCAAGTAGTGATTAAATATGTAGTCTCCCTTTATATTAAAGCATTAATACTTTTTGGTAAAAAATGAGCACAAGGCCATCACTGCCAAGCTCAAGACAAAGGTATAAATTCTTAAAATCTGTCATGTTGATTTAAAAAAAAAAAGTTTAAATATTTTCAATTCACTTTCATTTATATAGTTCCAATTCATCACAAATGTCATCTCAAGGCACTTTACAACAAAAGTCATTTCAATACAAATATACAAACATTCCAATCAGTTAAAAGTTTTCTATGTAAGGAATGCCATCAGATTGCGTTGAGTCAACGCGAGGTTGTGCCCGGATCCAACCACAGCTATTCCTCATACTACGCAAGCATGTAGCGACAGTGGAGATGAAAAACTCCCCTTTAACAGGAAGAATCCTCCACCAGAACCTGGCTCAGTACAAGCGGTCACATTCCACGACAGTCTGGGGGTCAATATTTGAATGGACTTGCCACCTTTTTTAGTCTGGAAAAAAATCCAGACCCTAATCTATTGGGAGCCTAAAAGCTTCTCTCCACTAGTACCTTTTTGCTTTGCCGTACTGTACCAAACTACCGTCTACGCGGCTCAACACTGTACAACTCGTTTTGTGTTGCTTCACAGTTGTAACAAACCAGAGCGTCTCAAGTGAGCGTCATATGGTGGGCGGCCCCAAAGTACATAGTAGGAAGTAAACAAAGCCGCAGAGAAAAAGAAGAACAATTGTGATTTACAGCAGAAATTTACAAAGTGCCGCAGAGACCGTGACACTCCTCCAACGGCCTCCGCCATAGACTGAATATGTAATCTTGACCTTTCTGACGCTGCAGCCTCCTATTGTTTGCACCGGTGTTCCCTGAGTGTCTTAACCCGTTCCTCCGTGTCTCCCCTTATTTAAGATCCAGCTAGCACTTCAGTCCTCGCTGGATCATTGTTGTACCTTTGTGTGTATCGTCTCGCCTTATGTTGCTGCACACTAAATAAATTATCACCGCAACTGGAACTCTGCTTCTGCACCTGGGTCCTTCGTCCTCCATGCAGCACAAAAGTCCTGACAGAATGATCCAGCCCGAAAAGATGGACCTAGGGAAGCCTTGGACCCTGATCTCCTGCAAGACCTCTGGTCTCGTCTGGATGACATCTGCAGCTTGTAAGCCTCAGCTCGCAAGACCGCAGCTGAGGACTTTATTATCGGCTCAGTCTCCATGCTCCACGCGCCACTGATCCTATTTCCGGCTGTTTTCGCTCCTTTCCCGACAGCTTCGCCAAGGGCCCCTGTTGACTGCCCAGTTGCGGCTACGACACCGCCGTGTTCTGCCACCGCAGGACTGGGTCCCCTCTATATCAGCAAGGACGAACTGTTCGAGTTTTTTCATGGGGACAAGTTCGAATACCTCTGCTCCAGAGGGGATCCAGTTCCTCGCCTCAATCGCCGACACGGACCCCGCAAAGCTGCGCCAGAATATCCTCCTTCGGTCTGGTCGGACTGGGAGGACAATGAGGAGCAGTATGTGGAGCAGCAGACCTCGCTCATCGGCTCCAGGTGGAACCGGTCCACGCAGGCATGAGTGGCCATCTCAGCCATGCAGCCGAAGGCAAGAGGATCCTCCACCATCTCACCGCAGACTGCGGCGCCGACGGAAAGGAGTGGCTTCCGGGTCGCCGAAGTTGGCGTCTGCTTCAGTCTGTTCGGCCCTGAAGTTGGCGTCTACCTCTGCCTGTTCCACCTTCTCACTCCTTCAGTCTTTGTTTCTAGAGCCAGCAGAGCCACTCCAGTCTCTGCTCCCAGAGCCAACTGAGCTGCTGGATTTGCCGCAGCCTCCGCCAGAGCTGCTGGATTTGCCGCTACCGCCGCCAGGATTGCTGGATTTGCCGCTGCCGCCGCCAGAGTTGCTGGATTTGTCGCTGCCGCCCCCAGAGTTGCTGGATTTGCCACTGCCAGAGTAGCTGGGGTTGCTGCTGCCACCGCCAGAGTTGCTGGGTTTGCCACTGCCGCCGCCAGAGTTGCTGGATTTGCCACTTCTGCCGCTAGAGTTGCTGGATTTGCTGCTGCCGCCACCAGAGTGGCTGGATTTGCTGCTGCCGCCGCCAGAGTGGCTGGATTTGCCGCTGCCAGAGTTGCTGGATTTGCCAGACACCATTTTGCGGCAATCCTCCTGGCCATCACAGCAGCAGCCCTTCGGCACCCACCGTCTCTTTGTGGGCAGCCAGAGCTTCCTGTGACGACTATGAGGGACCTGATGCCAGCCTGCAAGCCTCCACTCTCAGCTCCGCCGGCCACGGAGCGACCAGCTTGACTAGCCAGGTCCCTTCGTTCCCGTCAGTGGGAACCGACCAGGTCCCTCTCTCTCCGCCGACGACCAGCCTAGCTTCTCCGCTGCTGCCTCGGCCGCAAGAGAGGATTGCCAGGCCGTCCGCCCGCCTCCCGTCCTGCCAAGGGACGTCAGTTCAGCTTCCCACTGGACCTCCAGGTCCCTTCGTTCCCGTCAGTGGGAACCGACCAGGTCCCTCTCTCTCCACCAACGACCAGCCAAGCTTCTCCGTTGCTGCCTCGTCCGCAAGAGAGGATGGCCGGGCCGTCCGCCCGTCTCCCGTCCCGCCAAGGGACATCTCTCCAGTCTCCCGCGGGACCTCCAGGTTCCCAAGAGAGGACTGCCGGGCCGTCCGCCTGTCTCCTGTCCCGCCAGGGGCCGCCTGCCAGTCTTTCGTCCAGCCAGAGGACGCCATTCGGGCCGTCCGCCCGACTCACGTCCAGCCAGAGGGCGCCATCCGGGTCGCCCACCTGACACTCATCCCACCAGAGTCCGTCAATACAGACACTCGGGTTCCTACTTGTCTCCCCTCCAACGAGCACTTCAGTCCTCGCTGGATCATTGTTGTACCTTTGTGTGTATTGTCTCGCCTTATGTTGCTGCACACTAAATAAATTATCACCTCACCTGGAACTCTGCTTCTGCACCTGGGTCCTTCGTCCTTCATGCAGCACATAAGTCCTGACACCTGCTGAGGTGTTCCACATCCCAACAATAGGACACCTAGAGGAGGACACAAGACTTACTCTCGGTTGGTATGGGATCACCTTGGTATTCCTCCCGAAGAGCCTGACCCGATGGGTGGGAAGAGGGAAGTCTGGGTCTCTCTGCTGAAGCTGCTGCACTTTCTTTACATGTTGTTTTGAATACAAAAGGGACACTATCAGTGTGTCATAGAAAGTGAATTTATAAAGGTTTGGAACCTTTGTAGGAAACCCATGATCTGATGTAAATGTGAACCCTTCAGCCATGTAAAACTTACCAGGACACATGTCACAGATGGACGGGTCATTCCATCATGTTATCAGCTGTCTATCTTATAATCAGACACAAGAACTGGTCAACATCTACAGCACTTCACTGTAAACCTTCATTTCTCACCTGTCCCAAATTACATATTATTAAAGGTTTGGCTACATCTCAGTTGTAAATGTTTTACGAATCGTTGTGGCCTTTAAAAATATTAAATTATATTTATTCGTTTACAAATAAGATATTAAGACTCTATGCTTTCCCTAATGTAAAGTGTGAACACCTCAATACCTGTAAATATTTTAAGAATTATTTGTTGCTCCACAAAAACATTAATAAATAATGTTTATTCATTTATAAATTACCTATTGGACTTTATGCTTCTCCTAATGTCAAATGTGAACACCTCATTAGTTGTAAATGTTTTAAGAATTATTTGTAGCTCCACAAAAAAACATTAATAAATGTTTATTTATTTAAAATGATATATTAGATTTAATCCTTCCCCTAATGTAAAGTGTGAACACCTCATTAGTTGCAAATTTTTTATGGATTAGGATTTGCTGTGCAACAACCAACAAACTCTTTCTCATCATACAGTATTATTAGTAGTATTAGGATGATACTTTTTAAATTTTGTTCTGCATAAGAATTTTACCTTTTTTTCTTATCAAAAACAAAGAACAGGAACATCATGCCACACAAGTTATATCTCAAAATTACCTCCTTGTATTTGTTTTTTTTAATGATTCTGTCCCCCCCCAAAAAAAACCTACATTAAAATGAAAAATATCCAACTTCAGCAAGGACATTTTATTTCCGTTAACTTATTTTTTAAACGTTCTGTGTCTGAAATTATTTCAGGTTCAGCATGTATGACACACGAACAGAGGTCAGAGAAAATGTTCAGCTTCAGCTTCTTCGAAAAGCCTTTCAGGAGTTCAGTGGTGACGGCACCGTTGACTGCCGGTGTTCCTAGCCAATGCAACGATCTCAGGTTCATCCCTCTTCTATACTGACACATGGCCTTCCTGTATCTAGTCACAACTTTCTGTGGGTGGAGAGTTAAAAAAACAAAGACAGCAATATTAATTAAATGAACCAATACTTTGTATACAGATATTAACCTTTTAATCCACTATTTGAAAATAAATCCAACTTAATGGCCTTTTTTTGTTATTGTGAAATTGGTGCCGGTCAATTATAGTCACAGAAAATATACAATTTAAACTATATAAAATAAACTATAAAACTATAAACTAATTTTAGAAAAATAATGCTTTTATTCCCATAATTAAAATATATATAATTTTGTATTACAAGCATTTAGGAAAAAAATATTCATCTTTCTAAAGGCTTAGGAAATCAGATTAATAAGACTGGCAAGAAATGAACAAATGACCCGCAAAAGGTTACTTTTTTTATACACTTTACCAATATGATGTCATGTTCGAACTCTATAAACCATTACCAAATGTGTTCCAGATAATTTATAAATATTTTATCATTAATAAATCAATTATAAATCAGTGGTGCATCATAATCTTATGTAGAGAAGATAACTGTAGCTCATTATCTAATACCTTACAGATCAGATAATGACATACTATAAACATTTATTTGTAAATCTCATTACAAGTCTTTATAAATGAATGGTACATTATTATATAATACCTTGTAAATGATCGGTTAATGACATACTAAGCACTTATAAATGTTTAATAACGAAACATTATTATAAAGTGTTACCCATATTACAGCTCAGGGCTAAAGAGAGTAAAGGGAGATTTTCAGTATTTTTCAACATTATTGGGTGCTCCACATCAAAATAAATTGATCATAATATGCACTTCCAGTAGAGTGAGTATTTGCAAAACTATCGTTTTCATGTTGAGGCAATGGGGAGTGTTAATGGCAACTGCTGAAAGTAACTAATAAAGTAACTTGTAATCTAACTTATTTGAAAATAATCACTTAAATAACTTACTTTTGTAAGCAGTAACAGTAGTCAGTAGTCAGATTACGATTTCAAAGTAACTGTGGCAACACTGCTGGGAGAGGCTTCCGTCACTCCTCCATAAAGCCTCGACTGATGGAGGGCTGCAGTTTTAGTTGACTTGGTGGAATTTAACTCCCATCTCCTTACTGCGTCTTTGAAGCTCAGCCACAGTGAGCTTGGGGTCTTCTTTACCTCTCTAACAAGGCTCTTCTCCCAAGATTTCTCAGTTTGCCTGGACCGCCAGATCTAGACAGAATTCTGGGCGTCCCAAACTTCTTCTATTCGAGGATTATGAGCCACTGTGCTCTTAGGAACCTTGAGGGCTACCAACATTTTTTGTAAGCATGGCCAGATCTGTGCATTGCCACAATTCTGTCTCTCAGGTCTTTGGGCAGTTTCTCTGACCTCATGATTCTCATTTGCTCTGACATGCACTGTGAACTGTAAGGTCTTATATTGACATGTTTGTGCCTTTGATAATCAAGTCCAGTCAGTTTATTTAAACACAGCTGAACTCCAATAAAGGAGCAGAACCATCTCAAGGAGGATCAGAAGAAATTGATAGCGTATGAGTAAAATATGAGTGTCACTGCAAACACTCTGAATACCTATAACCATGTGATATTTGAGTTTTTTTTAATATAAATTAGAAAAAACTTAAATGTAGAATTTTTTGCAGTTAGGAAGTGATGCTGAAAATGCATTGGCAAATAAAATGACCTTTTATGCTTTTAGGAAATGGCTGCAATGAAACAAAGTGAAATATTTAAAGTAGTCTGGATATTTTCGGTATCCACTCTATGTTCTTTGATTTCTCCAGTGTATTCAATACTCGAGCTAAATTTGCTTTCTCAGAATATCCAGATGATATAAATGGAGCCCTCAACTATCACCTGGATTAATGACTACCTGACCAGCAGACCACAGTTTGTGAGACTGAAGAGTAGTGGTCACCAGCACAGGGGCACGGCAGGTAACTGTACTCTCATAGTTCCCTCTCAATCGGTACACTTCAGACTTTCAGTATAAGTCAGAAACCTGTCATCTGCAGAAATACTCAGATGACTGCGGTCGCCGGATGGACAAGAAGCTGAATACAGAGAGCTGGCTTTGTAGTGTGGTGTGGAAGCAATCATCTTACCTTTAATGTTAAAACAAAAGAGATTGTAGATCTCAGAAGAAAGGGGGTTAAGGAGCTAGTTGAGGAGTATAAATACCTCAGTGTTCTCTTGGACAACAGACTAGATTGGAGACTGAACACACCAGGCACCAGGCCCAAGCGGAGTGCATTACAAGGTATATAAGAACTGCTTCTACACAGGCTATAGGAGGGCCTAATGGTAATATAGAGAAGAGGGAAGATCGCCCTGCCATGGAGGTATGCTGAGGGAGTGTACATCCCAAAAGAGAAGTCTGAGAACATCGACCAGTTTATGGTCATCTTCTTGCTCAGCGAGGAGAGCTAAATATTCTTCAGCATTGTGGCCAAGAGACTCTCCAACTTCCTGTTGAGCAACAAATATATCAACGTCTTTGCAAAAGGGAGGCATACCAGGAGTTACAGGTTGCCTGGAACACACAGGCATGGTAACCCAGCTCATCAGGGAGGTAAGAGAAGACAGGGGGGACCTGGCTGTGCTGTTGCTAGATCTCACCAATGCCTATGGCTCAACATCCCACAAGCTGGTGGAGGTCACATTAGAGAAACGGCACGTACCCCAGAAGGTGAAAGGCCTCATCCTGGACTATTACATCAAGTTCAGCTTGAGAGTCTCCTCTGGGCAGTTAACATCAGATTGGCACCAGCAAGAGGTATGGATAATAACTGGTTGTACCATCTCAGTGACTGTAATCTCAATGACAGAGACTCCATCAGGGAAACCAGCATGGAATGGAGGGCTGGTTAAGAGCGGTGGACAGATCAGAGCTCCCTGGAAGATTCAGGGTTTGGGTTTACCAGCATGGAATCCTTCCAAGACTCCTCTGGCCCCTGCTCATCTATGAGGTCCCCATGACTGTGGTTGAAGGTTTTGAGCATAAGGTGAGCAGCTATCTACGCAGATGGCTGGGATTGCCATGCAGCCTTAGCAGCATTGCTCTGTATGCGAACACCAACAAGCTCAGACTTCCTTTTGGCTCAGTCAGGGTGGAGTTCATTATGGCACGGGCACATCTGCAGGGATTGTCGTCAGGACAGAGAGGAAGTGGAGTGGAGCAGAGGCTGTCCAAAAAGTTGAAACTCGGCTCAAGCACAAGGCCATCCTTGGGTCAGTAGCGCAAGGTAGAGCAGGATTTGGAAGCTTAACAGCAACCCGGGTACGACTTGGGCAGCAGGAGGGAGAGGCAGAGACGGGTGCAGGAGGAGGTGCGTGCTTCGGTTGAGTAGAGAACCAACAGAGCAGTAGCCATGCGACTGTAAGGTGCCTGGATGAAGTGGGAGCAGGCAATGGAGTGGAATATCACCTGCAAGGACATCTGGATGTGGAACCCTCCGAGACTCAGGTTCTTGATCAAAAGGGTCTATGACATTCTTCCCAGCCTATCTAACCTGTACACCTGGGGCAGAGGTAGAGACACATGCATGCCCGCTGTGTTCCAAGCCAGGGACGCTAGAACAGATCTTGAGCAGCTGCTCCAAGGCACTAGGCAAGGGCCAGTATAGATGGACACACGATCAGGTCCTTAAATCCATTGGTGAGGCAATCAGCAAGGGGATTAAGGACAACCGATACCGCCAAGCCACAGCCATATTTCTCTTCATCAAGGAAGGACAAAGGCCAGAGAAAATATCTAAAGGCATCTCTCCACTAGTACCATTTGCCAAGCCGTACTGTACCAGTAATATCGATAACGCGACTTGACACGGCTCGACTTGTTATGTGTTGCTTCACAGTTGCAACACAGCATCTGAAGTGAGCGGGTGCATCATATGGTGGGCGGCCCCAGAGTACGTAGCGGGAAGTAAAGAAAGGCTTGGAGAGGAAGAGGAACAATGGCGACCTCACTTGTGATCCTGAGCTTTTTGCTCAGTTTGTGGATTTCTGTAGACGCACGTCGAAGAAAAAGCCTCTCTAATCGAAGAATAAACACTCCAGAAAAGCTACACACTGCAAGGAAAAACACGGTGGAGTAGTACAAAAGAGTGTGAGAAGCTCTGCAGGAGAATGACGCAACAGGACCCCAGCAGCTTGTGTGGGTAAGCCGAAGCAAATACTACCCCGATGTGGTGGGCTACAAATATGCTCTGGGTATTTATTAATTCGCTAAAGCCCAGCGTAAAAACCTATGTTAAAAAGTTGGCTTCAGTAATAAGTATTTTGTGTGCGTGTTTCAGATGACGGCTCTGTGAAGTTGTCGCAGCCGACCGTCCGTTTGGTCGTTTAACTGGGCCTTGCAGTGATGAGACATTCTTCTGGGTTTCATCGAAGCTCAGTGGCTGCAGAACTTCAGGATGTCGGAACAAATTCATCTACATGTGCAGCAAACTACGTCCAGCGCCTCTGTGTCCCCTTAAAGAAAGGAGTTGTCATATACATGCTACAAATTCTGTGAATTACAAACCACAACTGTATCTGTTTTGTAATAAAGCTGTGTGCTTTGAAAATGTTTTTTTTTTAAATCACCACTACAATGCGTTTTACAGATATCCCATCTTTGAGTAGGCTTAGGCTTTTCAGCAGCTTTCTAATGTATGCAATTTACTTATTTAGCAGCGCAATACTTTTTTACTTTCAACAGCCAGAGCAAACGTTACTATCAGATTTTTTAAAATGTTGCTGAACCCTGATGCCAGATAGAATATTGTAAAATGATTCCACCTACCAGCGTGTAATGAAACTGCAAATGATAATACAAGCGTATAGCTTGGACATTTTTATTGGACAGGTATAGAAAAAGTTCATATACAAAAGTCCAGTTGCACATGTCTGTGGGTTATGGTTTAGTCTGCAGCATCCCAGGAAGGTTTGAATGAAGGCAGATTGAAGGCATCGTGTCATCTCCACCCTCGGTAAGCAGCTTTCCTGCTTCTGCTCCATCAGACGAAGGTGTTGATCCCGCTGCAACGGATCGCAGATTTTTTTTTTAAAAGTATTATGCTTACAGTGCATTTAAAACATACACTACTAATTAAAATTAAGGAATAGAAACGTGTCTCACTGTGCTTCAGAAGACGCAAGTAGGTCATTCATATTTACAAAATCAAAAAAACGGCATCAGAACTAATTTGGATAACTGATAATGAAAAAAAACTGTCATACTGAAGGTAATATGCAGCTGAATAGGTTAGTATTGTGAATAAAATTTACAAGCGGCATGAAATTTGCTTCTTACCGAGAGTAGGAGACAGCGAGTTCAGGACTTCGGCACTCTCCGTTTCTCTGCTTTGGCCTGCAAGTGAGAGCCATTGGCTATGAACCACGATCAGCTCTGACTCCTCCTTGATAACATTCTCACAATGAGCAGCTCCATCCAGCTCACACAAAATCTTCTCTTCAGCCAACAAACTCAGAAAAGCTGAAACTCTGTTTGGATCACAGCACTGGTTTTTAAGGTCATTGTTCTTCAGCAAACACACATCCACTCGCTGTAGCGAGGTTTCAAAATGGCGGTCGGTTTGTTGTTAAAAGATACTGTTAAGTTACCCTCCAGTGACTCTGCCCTCCAGCCAATCAGTGACCGACAGCAGTCTGACGTCACTTTCAGTGCCAGTTCAGCACGGATGGAACTACAGCTGAGGTGGTACGAAAAATAGTATCGGCTCGGAGGGGCTCAGCCAGACTTCTGCCAGTCGAGAGTAAAGGGCTCGAAACACGGGGAGCAACAAGCGACAGGCAAAACTCGTCGCCACCCAAGTGAAAATGAACACATGGTAGGCGAAAAACAGCAGCGATTGCGGCATTGCGCTCTCGGATCTCTTGTCTCAGAGAAATCCGATTGGTTATTAAATTCGCTGCAATTCTGACATTTTTAAAAGCGATCCATGACAAAGCATCAAGGATGAAGATTAAAAATATTTTGCTGTTCATATTACTTAAGAAAAAAGCAACTTTGGGTTCATCCAATATTAGAAACAAGGAAACATCATGGAGAATATCATAATTTGATAATGGACCTCAAGGATGCTAATCATAAAATATAGGAACATCGGACACAGCTAAAATGATCTGTTCTTCCATGTCGAAGCGGTTGCATTTTGAAGTAGCATGCTTTCAGCTTATTGGTCAGTCAATGAAGCATTTGCTGATTGGTTGTAGCGCCATGCGACAGCAACAAAAGTTGAAAATTGTTCTACATTCTTGTGTCGCGTGGCACAAGACGTCTACGAGAACGAGCGATTTTCGCCTCATCGTGCAAGTTCCATAGGAAATGAATGGAGAAGGAGCAGCGTCGCTCCCCGTGTGTCGAGCCCATAAAAGGTACTGAGGTCGAGTCGATCCGAGTCGAATCGTACCGGTAGAGACGCCTAAAGAGCTCCTCTATTTGGTTGCTCTCCACTCCCTGAGACTGGATGTCAGTTGACCTAGAGAGGCAACTGAAGATTCCACCACACATCACCCAGTCCTCACTGAGACCTGACATCATCTTGGTCTCTGAGGCCACAAGACAACTAATCTTGGTAGAGCTAACAGTACCCTGGGAGGAGAGGATGCTCAGGAGAGAAAGAGGGAAAAATATCAGGAGCTGGTGGAGTACTGTCAAAGAAATGGGTGGAGGACCAGGTGTATGCCAGTGGAAGTGGGCAGTCGGGGATTAGCCAGCCACACCCTGAACAAGGCCTATGTACACTGGACTTAACAGGCTCCAACCGAAGAAAGCATCCAGATGGGTCTGGTTGAAGAGGGGAGAATGGTGGGGGTGGTAGCATGCCACTTGGACACAGGCCAGGGTCTGATCAACCTCGGTCGGGTCGCCTGGAGGAGGATGTCTGTTAGACCCGAAACAGCCCGTGAGTCCAGGAAACAACACTGATATGCCCAAAGTTATGCAACAGAAGATGTTTCTGTAACTGTATAATCAAATCCTTGCCCACCTTAATGATCATTATCTAATCTTTCCTGTGTTTTAATGGTATTTTCAACCAGACTCTAGTTTTGTGGTTCTTCTGCTTCTCCTAGATCTCTCAACATTCAACACACTGGATCATAATCCTCTTATCCAGAGACATGAAAATTGTGCTGGAATTACTAGTGTTGCACTCATGCGCTTTCAGTCCTGCCTCAAAAACTGAATCTTTCAGGTATTGCTGGGCGAATGCTACTCCTGCTCCTTCTACCTCTCCTAGGGGGATTCCATTCTCAATGTTGTCACTCAGTCTCATGTTAAAAAGTACAGTGTCCAATATCATCTGTACAATGATGGCTGTCAAGTCTTCACCCCCCTTGGTTCTTAAAATTCACATGCTGTCCTACTCGGCTGCTTTGGAGAGGTCAAGATGTGGCTTGCAGTCAATTTTCTAAATATAAATGGATAAATTTAGTCACAAAATCTTTATTTTCCAACTTGAATCAAACATTAGTAAAGCACCAACTTGAAACAGTCATCTATGCTTTTATTACAGCACAACTTGACAATTGTAATGCCTGTTTCAATGGGACTGACAAGCCATCCCTTTACCGCCTTTAGTTGGTACAGAATGCTTGCCAGGTTTTTTAATGTTTTGTACAGACGGCAACCCATTTCTTATTTTAAAATCTCTATATTGGCTACCCATTGAATTTTGCATTTCTTTCAAGATTTTGGTCTTTGTCATGAAGTCTCTTTATGACTTTCCCTACCTTGCTGAACTCTTCTCCCCTTACCTTCCCTCGTGGTCATTCAGGTCAGTCGACCAAATTCTTCTGTCTGTCTCAAGATCCCACAATAAATCTTGTGGGGGAAAAAGCTTTCTCGGTTTTTTGCACCAGAGTTGTGGAATGCTCTGCTCCTCCAGATCTGTCAGCCAGGCTCCTTCCATCAACACTTTTACAACTAGTTTAAAACACACACTCTATCTCTCACATTTGATTCTTAGTCTCCTTGACCTTGAAGCTTACGGCCACCCAAAATAAAACTGATCAAAGATAAACAAAATAAAAAACAGACGTGTGGTGTGACTTTTCTGAATTTAGTAAAATCTACAGGTATTAAAAACACGTTTACTTTGGACAACCAAAGCCTTTAATATTTTTTTATTTTTGGAACAGTGGTACACAAAAAAAAACCTGCCCAGTCATTATCGGACAGAGTTTATATAATATTCTGACAGAATTAAAATATCTATACTATAAATACAAATTGACTAAATTTAAATGCAATTGCCATGGAATTTCTCCAGGATGACCAGAACAAACTAAACATATTTCTCAAAAATCTCAAGCTTGCTTTGCCGCAGAAACATTCCTAAAGTCAAGCATTTTTTCCTTATGAGGAGGACGGTCCTTTTTGTATGAGAATAAATAAATACTTCCACTCCAGACCAATCCTACTAAATGTGGCAGGATCTGGAGACTGAAATTTTTAAGGCGCTGCAAAGCACATTCCTGTCTCTTGATAAAGCACCAAAATAGCTATTAATATTATATTAGTTTTAGTCCAAATTTACAATTAATCCTTATAGCTGACAATGGGAGGCCACAGACAGAGGCAGAGTGGAACTGAGTCAGCAGCTAGATCTATGTTTATCCAGTCGGGTAATGTCTTCTCCAGGTTCCTAAGACCCTACATTGCCTGCTGTTTGCCCACCTCCTCAGCTTCCACTTCTCTCTGCTGGTTCCAGTTCCTGAGGCCCTCTGGAAGGCTTGTGTCCTCCTCGAAGCTTCCTGTCCCCTCCACAAACTCCTCATAGGTTGACTTCTCTTGGAATGGCCGTGGACCCAGCAGTTCCACCATGTCGGCTTTGTCTAGCACCTCCTTCTCAAGCAAACGCTTGCCCACCTGAGGATGGAATCAGCGATTAAACATAACATGGCTGTATTCAATAAATCAGTTGTAGCCACAATTGTCTAAGGCCCAGTCGCCAATAAATTATCAAATAATCTGGCTTCACTGATCACTGGCAGCAATGTTCGATCAAGTTATTAGATAGTGCCATTGTAGACAAAGAAATATATTTGAGTAACTTTCTTCCCCAAAAACTTAGAAATTTAAATTAATCTTATATATGTTTAGGTAAAAAACTTGGGACTTCTCCAATGGTGACACAGTTGTACATTTTGGAGACAAAACTAATATGTTCATGACTAAAGGCATGCATTTTCAGGTTCAGGTTAAGACTTGACATGAACGCCTCAAACATGAGAGACCGAGAAAAAAGATGAAACATGGCTGTAATCAAGCAGGTAATATGTCGCAATAATTCAAGTTATATACTTGTACAGTGCTCAATGAGACATCCTTAATCGAAAATGCTAATGTTAATAAAAAAACGAAGAGCTGTTTTCCAAAACGCTATAAATCCATTTCAGGAAAAATAATTTTTTTACCTAGACCCACACATTTTGTGAATATTCTATTTAGCCTGGTAAAAATGTTTTGCCTCAGTTAGAACATGTTGAACAATAATTATTAAATCAAAAAACAACATTGTTGATGATAAATTCAAAGTTAATTTAATTTTTCCTCAAAGCACTTCAGAGGTCTGCTTCGGGAGTACCTCAGATTTCAGGTCAGCCCACAGCTTGCCCTGTTTAATACTCTATGGAAACATAGCGTAGAACGTTCATTGAATTCTGATTAGTTGAGAGGATATATTCGGTTTGGGCAAAAAATAAATTAGCTGCTTACGGCTGTTTGGAAAAGAACGGCATCTTGTACCTAAATTTTAACAAGGAAATATAGCGATTTGGCAAGAAATGTTGATGTACCAGTGAATAAGCTCAGTGCACAGCAAAATGACATGCGAAACTTTTTGCTACCATTTCCTGTAGCGGTCTGTGTTGCAGCAAAACTGACGAATCCTCAGACTGAAGATACTCTTTTGCTGTAGGATAGTCTCATGAAGCGGATGCTCAGGGCAGTCCATTATATTTTTTCAATTTTATGAAGAATTCTTCTTTGTAGGGATGCAACAATACCACTTTTTTTAAAACCGATACCATACCGATACTTGAATCAGATTACTTACCGATACAGAGTACCAGTGCCGATACTTCTACCACACAAAAAAGTACTATCAATTGGGAGTCAAGTTTTATTTTCTTCTCTCCTTGTTATAAGACATGATGGTGAATTATATAAAAAATACAATATTAATAAAAATGAACATAGAACTTAAATTTAAAAACTAAAATTTTCTGTGAAATTATTGCTGCATTTCCACATCTTAAGTGTCGGTTCATGGTATCTGTTAACATTAGCCGATACCGATATTGATACTGAGTATTTCTTTAGATGTCAGGTCTCTGTCTTATACTGGAAGTCTGAGGTGTACAAAGTGAAAAGGAATGGTAAGAGTACAGTCCCTTGTGGTGCTCCTGTGCTGCTGACCAGCTGGTTCAACACACAATTCTTCAGTCTCAAACAGAAGATAAAACATTTGAAGTGTGACAGTACAGGTGTGGGTCAGAGGAGAGTGGAATGTCTCTTTGGCTAGGTACAGGAGAGGAGGATGCTGAGCTTGTTTCTGAACTGAACCTATTGAAGAATGTGTTCAGTTCATTGCCTCTATTCAGACTTCCATCTACCGAGTCCTTCCTGTGCTTAAAACCTGTGATCTTTTTAATTCCAGACCAGACATCTCTGATATTGTTCCTCTGTAGTTGGCTCTCCAGCTATTTCCTGTAAGCATCTTTGCAGTCTCAGATCTTGACTTCTTCTGTATACTCCTTAATAACTTCCTGTCTCCTTGCATGAAGGCTATTTCTTATTCAGCAGTTCCTTCAGCTCGCTGGTGATCCAGGGTTTGTTATTAGGGAAGCATCTCATTGTTCTGGAGGGGATGATGTTGTTCACACAGAAGGTTATGCAGTCAGTCAATCACTCAGTCATGGCACAGATGTCCTGTCCATGTGGCTGTCAAAGAATCGTCCAGTTTGTGGACTCAAAACAACCCTGCAGGGCTTCTTCAGCTTCACGTGACCAATTTATAACAGTTCTCTTTGTCGGAGGTTGCCTCTGAACAAGTGGTTTATATTCAGAGCAGAGAAAGACAAGATTGTGGTCTGATTGTCCCAGAGGAGGTTTTGGTTTGGACATATACAAATCCTTTAAATATGCATAAAACAAATCCAAGGGCTTGTTTTCTCATGTGGAGCAGCTGATAAACTGTCGAAATGTTGGAAGTGTAGAAGAGAGCAAGGCATGATTAAAATCACCAGATATGGCCACAAATTCATTGGGGTGCTGGATCTGTTTTACTGGGTTGCAGAGACGACACTTCAAAGTAACATGTCCTGGATGACACCATCTGTTGTTAACAAGCACTGCTACTCCACCTCCTTTTCAGATCCCTGTCTGCTCGAACGGTCAGAAAGGCTGGCAGAGAGAAGTTGGAGTCGGGGATATAATCCTGTAGCCACGTTTCAGTGAAGCACCTAACACTATTCCCAATACTCAAGCTGAGTCCTTGTCAGGGCTTGGAGTTAATCCATCTAGTTAGCGAGTGATCTCACATTTCCCATTATGAATAATGGAAGATATAGTTTGAATTTCCTTCTTCTCCATCTCCTTTTTACTCCTGCTCTACATCCACGCTTCCTCCTTCTCAACTCATTAGGGATTTGTGGCTTCAATTGAGGCATTATTTTAGAAAGCAGCAGCCTGGAGCTGTAAACTGAAAGTATTTGTTATCTTATAATAAAGTATCACAAATCAATCCTAAAGAGCCTGTCAGTATTCTAATATCACCTGGGTATTTTATAAAATTTATGTTAAAATAGTGTGTATACTTCACCTTTGTTTTAAAGAGCATCATTTGCAAAATCATTTGCAGAGCTACAGAGCCCAGCAGGGGTTAGGTGCATAAATAATTTTTGAGGGGTAAGAATCTGTATCCTCCGTTTACTAAACCGCCTCGGTTTGTTAAACTGTGCGCACGGATTCGTAATCCTTTCCCTTGGTTTATTAAACCGTGCAGAAGGATCATAAACCAGTGTGGGGGATCCTGTCCAATTGATATTGTGCCATAGCTAGCTGACATTTGAGTTGTTCCTTTGGTAGAGTGGTCAACGCTGACGTCTGGCATACCGGCTGATTCCAGATCGAATCCCGTCCTCGGAACGTACTTTAAGTGTAAGCCCACCTTGCCCCATGGAATACAGGCACAGTCCTGCATTATTTGCATAGATGCATGGATCAGGTGGCGCAACATAAACACCTTGCATTAAAGAGATATGAGTTAACCAGTTACTTGCTAATACAGTGCCCACTTTGAATGAAAGTATTTATTGGACATAACATGAATCTTGGCAAAGAATGCTAGAACATTCACACAAACTGTTTAAGATAGTGGAATATCAGTTTGGATAGCAAAATAGCACAGGGATGTTAGACCTGAACCGGCAAAAAAATCCACATCAGGATTTTCAGTATTGGGGACAAAACTATGATTTATAAATAGTCGGGGAAATGTTCCCGGATGGAACAACGCTAATGTTTATATCCTAATTTCCTGCAGAATCCCCCAAAAAACGGACGTGCGGCAAAGTAAAAACTGACGACCTGAGTGGGATCTGAACCACTGCAAACCGGCTGCCAATTCTAGGTGTTAGCCAGTCCGCTAAGGTTTTCAAAAACAACCAGGGAACATTATCAAACTGAAAGGACCCTTGACGGTCACACAGTTTAATAAACCGAGGGTAAGGATTCGTAAGCCGTGCATACATTTTAGGAAATCGAGGGTACGGATTAGTTAACCATGCGCACGGTTTAGAAAACGAAGGGTACGGATTCTTACCCTTAAAAATTACTTCTGCTCCTGACCCCTGCTGGGCTCCATAGTTTACAAATGTATATAATTACATTTTTGCAGAGATTTTTAAAATAAATAACAAATTGCATTATTTGTGTTGTTAAATAGGTTACTCTTAAAAAATCAATGAGGTTAAAAAATGTATGCAAGGAGATGTTCTTATTTACATCCAGATAAGTTTCTAAGCGCATTCTTTCACTATACAAAATTTAAGTCATCAGTTAGGAACACGCTCTAAAGTAATAAATCAGGTAGCTTCTTAGCTAATCAGTTAAAAATAAATAAAGAAAAAACAACTATATCTGCAATCAAAGACAAAACTGGGAATATAATATATGACCCTGAAAAAATAAACAACACTTTCAAAGAATTTTATGAGACGTTATACACACCAGAGATAAACCCTTCAAATAATGATATTGTACAATTTCTGGATAAAATAACTCTTCCTAAACTTTCAGACAGTCAAGCAAAGGCCCTGGATTCACCGCTAACAGTGTCTGAACTCCAGGAGGCCCTCCAATCTATGCCTAATAATAAAGCTCCAGGTCCAGATGGATTTCCAGCAGAGTTCTATAAAGAATTCTGGAATATTCTGGCACCAACATTTTACAAAATGTTACAGGAAACAAAGGAAAATGGTCGAATACCACCAAACATGAATTCTGCCTACATCAATCTTCTATTAAAACCAGGAAAAGACCCTATGTCTCCTACCAGTTATCGTCCGATTTCTCTTATCAATGTGGATCTGAAAATAATTTGCAAAGCTCTTGCAAGAAGGATAGAGAAAATAACACCTCTAATAATCCACCCGGATCAAACAGGTTTTATAAAAGGTAGGCTCTCTTCCACAAATTCACGTAGATTAATAGATTTAATAGATTATTCCCACTGTAAAAACGTCCAAACCAATATATTATCTTTAGATGCAGAAAAAGCATTTGATAGAGTTAACTGGAAATTTTTATTTGCAGCCTTAAATAAATTCGGATTCAGTAATTCTTTTGTAAACTGGTTAAAAATATTATACAGCTCACCAACAGCATGTATTAGGACCAATAATCAAACATCATCAAGGTTCTTTCTTCAGAGAGGTACCAGGCAGGGATGTCCACTTTCTCCCTCCCTCTTTGCTATTTTTATTGAACCATTAGCAGCAGCAATCAGGCAAAATAATAATGTTAAAGGTATACAATGCAACAAAATAGAACATAAAATCAGTTTATACGCAGATGATGTACTACTTTTTCTACAGCATTCACAAACTTCCTTGTATCAGGTAATTGAGTTAATAAAATCTTACTCAAGAGTTTCAGACTATTCCATAAATTGGTTAAAATCTACAGTCCTTCCAATCAACTGTTCTTACCAGAGTCCTGTTGCTTTACAGCTCCGGTCCGGAAATATTACATATCTAGGTATCCATATCTCACCAAGACTGGCAGACTTATCTAAGCTAAACTACGTCCCACTTTTAAAAAAAGTGGAAGATGATCTGGCAAGATGGAAATCCCTTCCAATATCACTTATTGGAAGGGTAGCTACAATAAAAATGATGGTTTTGCCTAGAATCAATTATTTATTCTCAATGATCCCAAGCAAACCATCACCTGATTGGTTTAGATCTCTGGACTCTTCTGTTTCTAAATTCCTTTGGAAAGATAAACCCCCACGTATCAGCTTAAAAACACTACAGAAGTCCAAAGATAAAGGAGGTCTAGACCTACCAAACTTTCGTCATTATTTCTTAGCCAACAGACTCCAATACACATCAAGATGGGTAAAACACAGTTATATCGATGAGTGCTGGGTAGATGTAGAACAGACACTATGCAATAAGATAAAACTTTCAGATCTACCTTTTGTTAGCTCAAATATAAAACAAAATGAATGTTTCAAAAGTATAAATATCAGCTCCTCTCTGACAGCTTGGTGGGAATTTCTTAAAATGACAAAGACCTCACTAGTCCCATGCAGGCGTACACCCATCTGGAATAACCCGGATATCTTACAAAAAAAATGCATGATTAACTTTCCGGGCTGGAGTTGTAAAGGAATTGAATACCTGGAGCATATATTTGATGGAACAGACTTTATCCCCTTTAATACATTGGTTACACAATTCGGAATTAACAAGAATAAATTCTTAGAATACCAACAAATTAAATCAATTATAAAAAATAAATTTAGGCTCAATACAGTTGATTTACAAATTCCAGGAAAAGTTTTAGACTTCCTTAATCTTAACCCTCCCAAACTGCTATCTAAAATATACAAAACATTAAATAGAATAGATGAATCAATAGCCCTTCCTATTTCAAAATGGGAGATGGACTTGTCCATCTCAATAGACCAAAACCTCTGGTCTCAAATTTCATTAAGAACCTTCAAATTTCTTAAGAATCCTAATCTACGATTAATACAATATAAAATCCTTCATAGAGTGCATTATACAGGGCAACGGATGTTCAAGATGGGTTATACGCCGTCTGATACCTGTTTACAATGTACAAGCAATCTACCAGACAATTATATTCATGCTCTTTGGTTCTGCCCACCTGTTAAGAAATATTGGTACCAGATATGTGAAGATCTATCAAAGTGTCTGAAATGTAATATCACACCTGCTCCCACAGTTTGCTTGCTGGGAAATATAGATGAAGTTACCATGGATACAAAGTCTATGCAATTATTTTACATCGCCTTATGCATCGCTAAGAAAAATATCCTCTTGAACTGGAAAAATAAAAATACTCTGAATATTAATCAATATAGAGATCTCCTTCTGGATTACATTGGTCTAGAAACGGCATCTGCCTCCACATCTGATCAATCTTTCTGGTCACCCTTGATCAGTTCCATCACCTAGTGGGGTCGGGCCCTTGATTCCGTTCTGTGGGACACGGTTGCCGATGTGGAGCTTAAGGGTTGGTGGTGACTGCGGGGAGGTCCTTGGGGGTGGGTCCGCTTGCGGTTCGGCGATAGGTGCCGAGACCCTCGCCTGGGGTGGGACTTTGGGGTCTTTGTGTGGTGACTCCTAGTGGCTGCATGCGGCGCCTTAGAGGGGTCGTGCTGGCGGACACGGGTTACTGGCCTGGTGCTGTGCTGCTCTGGGGGGGTCTGGACTGGGCCTGGGGCTCGGGGTTCTGGGGCGGCGCGCCCCCCGGCTGGGGCCCTGGCGGGGCTTGGCCGGGGGGGGCCGCTGCCGTCGGTGCCGGCTGGGGGGGGGCTGTGGTCGGCCGGTGGTTGGCGGGCGCTGCTGCCCTTTCCATCTCCCCGGGCTGGTTCCTGTCGCTTGCTCCCCGGTGGCCGCTTGCCGCGTCCGGGCGTCGGCGAGAGGCCGTGGCGGGTGGCCGGCGTCTCCGGGCCCGATCGGCTATATTGACACTGGACATGGCTCCTGGGTCTTGGTCTTAGCCCTCGCGGGGGTGCTGGGGTGGGGGGCTCTGGCCGGTGTTGGTCGGCCTCCACGGTGACTGACCAGTTGGTGGGGTGTGGGCTGGTGGGTGGACGTGCTGGGTTCTGTTGCCACCCGGCCATCGGGCGGTAGTAGCAAGGCTGGAGGATGTCGGCCTGGGGATTGGCCGCCCGGGACTTCGGTCTGCTCACGGGCCTGGCGCGGCATGTCCGGGGTACCCGAGTCGGTGGTGCGCCGGGTTCCGGCCTCGGCCCGGGGGTCCTCGGACGCTGGCGGTGCCTGGGGCGTCTCTTATTGGCGGGGAGGCTTTTTACCATCTAGCACAGGCGCTCTTTTTAACGGGGTGCGCTTGGGACGGGAGGGGGGAGGGCGTTGAGGGTGAGGGGGGGCTAAACTCAACCTGGGTGTCTAGTGACATGTGTTTTGTTAGCAGTGTGAATGTTGGGGAGGATTTAGGTATGCCCCTGGCATGGGGGCTGGTGGATTGCCGGGGCCCCCATGGGGCTCGGCGGTACCGCTGCCGTGGGCCCCGACTGGACGTGCTGGGGCCTCCCACCCCTGGTGGATCGGGCCGAACGGGGGTGCCTATTGGAGTCAGCAGGGGAGCTGGCTCCCTGGGGTTGGCAATGGTCACCCCAGTTATTTTCTCCCCATCCCCATGCCTCTGTCCACCTGCTCCTTCATTCTACCATTCACAAGGCCTTGGGACGTGGGCACGTCACTGGGGTGCGGGATGGAGCTTCCGTCTTCGCTACCCGGTGGCGGCCTGGGTCCCGATTTTATTGAGCAATTTAGACACTACACTTGCAACATTTACAGGGAACGCACATGTAGGGACCTGGCGGTGTGGCGCCACAGGCGAGGCCCCCCCGTTGAGGGGGCCTCGCCTGTGGTGCCGGCACCCACTGGTTAAACGCATCTAGACACTGAGGGCCCGGGGGGGGAGATGGGGGTACCCGGCAGTATTCCCATGTCCCCCCCCCTCTGTTTTAAGTGCACATTAGAACAACACGCAACAACACCACATTGAGCTGGGGGAGAGAGGCTGGGGGGTCTTTCCACACCCCTGTTCGTTGGACCATCAGGGGTCGGAGCCCGGATAGAACATCACGCCGTCTGGTCGGGGTCCTGGGCTGGTGGGCTGCTCTTGCCGGTGTGGGGGCCTTGGCGGTCTACTTGTCCCCGTCCTGGTGGGCAAAGGGGTCTGTCTCCTGGGTGCAGGGGCAGGGTTCTCTACTGGGGCGTCTGTCCCTGGGCCTGGGAGTATGGAGTATAGTGTACGTATGGGGGGTATGAATGAGGGTATAGCGTCCTTTTTTCGTATGTCCTGTATTTGTAAGAATGTGTACACATGAGAGGGAGGGTACGTATGAGTGTCTCTGTCTGTCTATGTCTACCTGTCAGGTTGGGTGTTTGGCTGCTCTCTGGCCTGATGCATCTTCTTCCCTCCCCGTCACTCCCCGTCGGTGATGGTTGCTCCTGCCCGCTGGTTGATGATGACTCTCGATGCCTGGGGCTGGGGGTCCCGGTTGCGGCCCGGCTCGGTCCTGGTGCATGTCGGGCGGGTCCTGGGTGGTCCGGTGTGTCGGGCGGCCGCTGTTTCGGGCCGATGTCCTCCTTGGATTGACTGGGGCACCTCTTATGGGGGTGCCGGGTTTGTAGAATAGGTTGGTGCCGTCCGGTGGATCGGTGGGGACCGTGCCTGGCGCCCAATCCTCCTGCCGGTTCCAGGACTTCAGCTGGCTGGTCTGTTCGCCTGGTGGGGCTGTCCGGCATTGGCTGGGCCCCTGATCTTGGCGCCCCACGTGGGGCGGGATCTGGACCCTGGAGCTGGAAGATCTGGATGTCCAGGTGCCGGCTGGGCGCGGCCTGGGGAGGGCGTACATCCGCTGTGGCTCCCTGGCGTGTGGATGTGTGGGGGCGGGCCGGGTTGTTGGCGGTGGGTACTGGTCCGGGGTGGCGGCGGCGTGTGTTGTCCGTCGGTTGGCTGCGGGTCCTCCTTGCCTGCGGCGGCGGCGGGGGACCCTTGTCGGCTGGTCACTGGTTGGGGCCCCGCTGGGGGGTGGGGTGCCCCTGGTCCCCGTGGCCTCCGGTTCCTGGTCCGGGCCCGCCCTGGCGTAGCCGGTTACCGGCGGAGCCCGTGGGCTCGTCACTGCGATCTCTCGGGCCCCAGCATCGCGGCTGGTGGGTGCTCCCCTGGGGCTTCCATCTGTTCCCCTCTTGGCGGGTGATCGACCCTGCGCTGATCCGCCTGTGGACTCTGTACTCTGTGGGACGCTGGATGCATACATCTCTTGCCTCCTCCATGTCTGTGCCGATTCCTGTAGGACGGATTGACGGTTCCTTACACCAGCTATCAATCACTTGCATGGGGAAACCTTATTCAGACCTGCATGCTCGCACACACATAGGTGTGGGGACATAGGTGAGGACGGACATATCTTAAGCTGAGGTTATCATCATTAGTTAGTTGTTCACAGGAGCTTACCAGAAACATTTGTATTATGTTCATTAATCAATGCTTGTGTGTAGTGAATGTGTAATTCTTTGTTTATTCTACCAGATCCGAACTATTGGTTTGGTTCTGTACACTTTGTTGTTTTTGTTTTGTATTACTGTTTCTCTGCCGTCCGGCAGAGGTGGAGGACTGGGATGTTTTCTTGTGTTCTTTATTTGCCTCCCTGTCTTGTGTCATCGGTTCGCCCCTCTGTTGGTCCGGTTTCTTTTCTTCACCTTCTTCCTTTCTCCCTTCTTGTCTCAGTTTAATGTCCATGACGTCAGGAAATTGAACCCACAGTAATCACTAATAAAGATTTTTCATACATATACATCAAGTGGCGTACTACAGCGAAGCTGTAATACTCTGCTTGGGAAAGTAAAACTGTTGGGCTTGTACTTGGTACTCAGACACCAATTCTGAGTAGCATACTGCTAGACAGGACACGTTAAAAAAAAAAAAAAAAAAAAGGAACACGCTCTAATCCCGAACTACCATGGATTCATTAGTAGCGCATTACGGAGCCAGTGCAGTCTCCACATAATAGAAACCATTATTGTCATAATCCATCCCTGTCTGTGTTGTTTATTCCTCCCTGTTTCCTCCCCGTCTGTTTGAGTTAATTAGTCCTAGTTTGTTTCACCTGTTGTCCTATTAGTCCTCCCTGTCTTTTCCGCCTCTGTTCCCAGGTGTTCTTCGTTTCCTGATTACCCTCCCCACAGTATATATGCCCTTCTGTGTCTGTCTGTCCTCGTTGGGTCGTTGTTGTCGTTACCTCCCCTAGTGCTTGTGTTCTCTGTGCTTCTCGTCTGCTTTTTGGGACTATTAATAAACATGGGCCGTAAGAGCCACAAACGCCGCTCCGCATCTGGGTCCTCCTTTAACCCAAACCTGACAATTATAGTCTGATGTGATTTACACTGGATGAGTCATGTCACGTTGCAGACCATGCTGCTTCCACTACCAATTAAAAGCTTAAGTACACTTGAAAAAGGAAAATAAACAAATACATTTTGCTTGGCTGAGAATTAACAAGGTGTGATAAAGCATTTTTTTTAGCATGGAATTTATTCATGTTTAAACTTAAACAGGCTGTTTTACAGATGATCAAAGGTTCAGTACCACACCTCAAAAAAACAAAACCTGTAACCCCCCCCCAAAAAATAGAAATCAGAGTTATAAACATGAACTGTTAATGTTGACCACTTCAAAAATCCACTGCGACATGCTTGATGCAAGTGTTTTCATGAAGTGAGTGGAAACATTTCTCCGATTGGTGAAGCCACACGACGGGCATCTACTGTTTGGAACTGATGTCCAGTTTTGTAAGTTTCCCTTCCCATACATCCCCAGAGTTTTTCAGTAGGATTTAGATGAAAACAAGGGATGGTTCAAAAGAGTAATGTTAATCTCCTGGAAGAAGTCTCCTGTCCAGCTGGCATTGTGTCCTGTTAATAAAATCTGTTACTAAAATCATTACTACACAGATGAAGGACCTCAGTCATGAGGGATGCTTTCTGCAACATTTGGACATATCCAACAGCTGTTTTAATGCCTGTGCACTCTGAAGTTCCATTGTTCAAATAAAGCAGTGCTTCTCAATTACTTACTGCCATGCTCCCCCTAGAGAAACCCCCTTTAGAACAGAAACAGATAAAATTATTCACTGGGAAGTGCATTTTTAAACTAAACTGGAATTTTTAAAGCTTTTTTTAAACTGTGAACACCTGTCAGCTTCATCAGCTTATCACTTTTCAAAAAGGGAGGCTACATAACTTCTTCTGTCACCTTCACTGTTTGATCTAGAATCATCCTGTGTCTTGATGGCCGGCCAATTGGATCTTCAGTGCTGGTGAAATAGCTTTGGTTCTTCCACTTGATGTTATGTTCCGTAACCCTCAAGATCTTTTAAGATATTTCAAATGACGGTCTGACTGGGTCCCCCCTCAGAATCAATTGGCGCAGTGTCAGAGACCATGCTTACACAATTCAACAACCCCCCCAGGTTCAAGAAGTTAAACTTTTTTTTTTACTTTGCTATCAAAATGTCATAACAATGTGACTACCTGATTTTGTACAGATTTGGTCTTTTAAAGGCATCTGGCCTTTGATAAGCTGTTAAAAGAGTCCGTTTCAGTTTAAGCATATTTAATAAACTGTGTGCTCAAAAAAAATTTAATGCCAAACCTATTTCTTCTTGTTGCATGCTGAAGCTCTGGTTCGAACTTTGTTAAGATCCAACCAGCCAATATAGAACTTACACATAAAAAATAAAATAAAAATTTTTGTTAAAGACCACCATGTAAGCTGTCAATAAAGAGCTTTGTGCTGATACGGGTTAAAATAAGTTGCTTAAAGTTTTTTTAAATTATACATGGACTTACAATGAACAATTTTTCATTATTTTACAAAAATATTGTACATTTTGGTATAGGAGTTACCCATTTACAGATCTGTATCAGGTATTCAAACAATTTCGATGTGTAATTTTACTTTTTTAGAGCTAAAATTGTAGAAGTACATTAACCCTCGTATCCTCCTCGTGGATTTTCTGCGCAACCAGGTTTATTTTTGTGAATAATTTTGGCTGTGCTAATGCAATTTATGGAATTTTTTCCGAGGTTGTGTACTTTTTGGGAAGTTACCAAAAACATAAAATTATTTTACTTACTCCATTTAATATAAAGCTGCCTCATTAAATAACTTACTTCCTCCTCTGTCATTTTTTTTGTGCCACTGACTCCCATATAAACTATGTTTTTGTAATAAGCCTAAATATTAGCATGAATAGTTTCTTTCAACATTCTGTTTGGGTTTTTACCACTGTCATGGACTTAAATTGTAGTTTTTACTGTTTTTGATCAGATGGCATATTTTCTCCATTTATGGCAGGGCAATGTCTGAACCTCCTACTTAAACGATAGGCTTTTGGGGGCTTTGCCCTCTGACTAAGGCTTGGTATCCAGTCAAATTTCATGAATCGATTAAATTCCGATTCTTAAGAGTTAGAATCCATTATCACAATTTGATTTGATCCGATTCAATCTGATCCAGTTCGATATTGATATGGGTCAATACTATAAAACATTTTTTTTAACTATTATGTTAATTATATTCCTGTAATTCAATATGCCTTATCACTGGGTAAGTAACAGGTCACCGGGGGAAACTGTATTTACCCTTTCAGACACAAAACATGGCCGTCTGGAATTTACCTTCCAATTTTAGTTGTAAAAAGGGCAAACTATTCCAAAAATAAAATACATTTTTTAAGATTGTTTATCAATTCGATTCGATTTCTCTAAGGATAGATTCAGAATCGATTTTACAATTTTTTCAACACAGCCCTACCTCTAACTGCACAGTGTAATACATATTTTGTACAAAAACTGTTTGGGTTTATTTTAGAGGGGTCATATGTGCATGTGTGCATTAAAATATTTTGGTATGCATGTTTGTGCAGTTGTCCTCCGAAAATTAGTCCTTATGTAAAAGTCAAAATTGGCAAATTGTCTGAAAACGACCATTTTATGCATGTTTTCTATGTGTGTCTGTACTCCTGTAAATGCACGTAAACTTCAAAGTGCTTCACAACTCTTCAGATGAAAGACTTATTTATTTTTTCTGAACTCTGTTCAAATCTTATATTTTCATCAATGCCTCGCTTTTGTTGAATTAAATAATTATCATAATTAATTCAATGCATGTTCAAGCAGAGACAAAATGGAGCCAATTTCCAGTTCTTAACATTTATTTTGAACAGATTAACAAATTGCAGTTTTACAGAGGAAGTTGCCCCCGTAGTTCCTCTGGGCCAGTCAATATATTTCTGACAATTGAATGTTCTCCATTTCACAGCTTTATAGAAACCGGGCCTCTAGGCGTTTCTACTCCCTCCAATCAGAACATTTCCATACAGTGTCTTAGCCATTATTGGCTGTCAGAGAATTATACAGTCATAAGGTGAGACGTCTTTTCTCTTGGTCAAAAGCTCATTCTGAGTTTTATGGTTTTATGGCAACACACTAAATCTACAGACATCCTGTTTTTACAGCTTGCAATAAAACTTACCCAAGAGTTTTATGACTTAAAAGCTTACCCCCATAAACAATACTGACAGACATATTTTTTACAACCATGCAAACTATATAAACAGACTTTTACCTTCTGAATAATAAAAGTTTAAACCCTATGCAGAATAACACCACACTATATATGAAATATTATTCAACATGCTGCAAAAATTCTTAAACTTACCAAGGTATTTACGATTGTATATTAAAATAACATCTAAAAAGCAGATGCAAGCGTTTAAAGCGTTTAATCTGAGCATGAGAGCAAAGTTCTCGGGATTAACTTAAAAAACGCAGGCTTGAGAATAAACAAAAAACAACACGAATGGCTAGGTTTGTTTACACAGATGTCTTGGCTTTATATACCTGACTCAGATCAGGTTTAATTTTCTTTCCACCTCAACCTTGAGAAAAATGTACAATGCAGTGGAATCCCTAGAACTGGAGGAGAGAAGGGGGAATAACAGTCCTTTGTGGATTTCAAGTAGCGGGATCACCTGGTCCCCGACATCTGATATCCTCTTTAATTTTCAGCCACAAGACATATGCCATACCTTGAGGTCATCTGAACAGCACCTTCTGCTTGTTCCTCCTGCCCGCTATAAGGCCCGTGGGGAAAGGGCTTTTTCAGTTTGTGCTCCTAAGCTCTGGAACCAACTCCCACCGACGGTCCGACTCGCCCCGTCCCTCCCCATTTTTAAAGTTCGTCTTAAGACATATTTTTATTTCCAAGCCTTCTCGGCTGAGTTGGTTTAACCCCTGTGAGTTCTTGTCTGTTTGTTTTTACCATTTTTACTTGTTTTAGCTATTTTATGCTGCTGTATATTCTTAAGTATTTTATTGTCTTGTACAGCACTTTGGTTGGTGTTGTCGCTGTTTAAATGTGCTTTATAAATAAAGGATGATGATGATGATGATGATAAGCATGTTTTTGTGCATTTGGAGAAACTATGTCGCAATTTTTGAAAATCTTACAATAAAGAAAAATACAAAGTGATCAGAATATATTTTATACCCAATTGTAACACTAAGGCTCTGACAATCCATCCTTAAAACTTGTGCTCTGGACATTACAAACAAAAAAAAATATGATTGCTTTCATTTTTATTACTGTCCAGGTTTTTATCATAAACCTGGCAATAAAGGGGTTAAATCTGAGAACCATACAAATAACTTTTTATATATTTTGTGAGTACTGAAGCTAAGGATGAAATTCATGCAAAAAAGGAAACATTTATGTGATATTATATAATATGTCTCTATGAAGTTTTGTTTGAGCATATTTTTGTGCATTTGGAGGAACTATTTTGCAATTTTTGAAAATCTTAAAATAAATAAAATTACTAAGTGATCAGAATATATTTTTATGCTCATTTTTAACACTCCAAGGCTCTGACAATCTATCCCTAAAACTCTGGACATTACCAGGGTTATACAATTTTTTTAATTTTCATTAGTTTTAGTTTTTATTTAGTTTTGACTTAAGATTTCAAATTCTATTTAGTTTTAACCATTTGTTAGGTAGTTTAGTTCATTGAAAATGCTTAGTTTCAGTTGAGTTTTTATTAGTTTCAGTTTTAGTTTGAGTCTTTTCGTTAAAAAAGTTGTATGTATGTCTAACAAAATCTCAGAAATCTCAGAAAATGATTATGCTTTTTTAAAACTGTATTGACGTGCGCCAGATTAACAACCATACAAATCAAGCGGGTATAAAATAAATATTACACACAAAAAATTATGATTCTTTTCACTTGTTTTACTGTCCAGGTTTTTATTATAAACCTGGTAATAAAAGGGGTTAAATAGTAGAAACATAAAAAAAACTGTTTATATTTTGTGAGTACTGTAGCATAGAATGAAATTCATGCAAAAAAGGAAATATTTATGTGATATACAATATTTCTCAATGAAGTTTTGTTTGAGCAATTTTTGTGTATTTGGAGGAACTACATTGCATATTTTGAAAATCTTACAACAAAAATAAAGACTGATCAGAATATATTTTTATGCCCATTTGCAACACTCCAAGGCTCTGACAATCCACCCCTAAAACGTACTCTGGATACTGCACACCAAAAATTATTTTATTTTTTCATTTTTTTTTCACACTCCAGATTTTAAATCATAAACCAGGCAATAAATGGGTCAAATTTTAAAAACTCACAAATTTTTAAATATATTTTGTTAGTGCTGAAGCTAAGGATGGACTGGCGACCTGTCCCGGGTGTACCCTGCCTCTCGCCAGTTGACAGCTGGAGATAGGCACCAGACCCCTGTGACCCCTTGAGGATTAACCCTCTAAGCGCCAAAGTCGCAATATTGCGAGAGGCAATGTTGCTACCTTTAACGAGCCACAGCTGCAGATATAACCGCTAATTTAATTACTACTTTACATCAGGAGATGGTGGACATCTGTAACTTTAACCTAATCCACATTTTTGGGTGTGTTACCATTTAAACTTTTGGAGTAAATCATGCTTTTTATGCAGCTTCGCGAGTGAGAGAGACAGTGTGCAGCTCCTGCTGTTACTAACAGTGTTACAGAAGGACAGAGCGAGTATTAGAAAGATAAAACTTATGATGCCGGAACGTCTGAGTTTTCCTCTGATAAGTATTGGCTTATTTCGATTCTGAAGTGGAACATTTAGCCTACCCTCTGATCAGATGTTCAGTTGTCCGGGGAGAAAGGAAGCGAAACTCAAGCAGCGCACAGCAGCAGCAGCCGGTCCCGTTCGCCATTACAATCCACAGCAGCAACAGGTGCAATGCTGTTGCTCATGTTCTCCCGCTGAGAGAAAGGTATGTGATCGGGTAGCAGGGGGGTCATAACAACGCTAATCCAGAAGAACCAGGAATGTAAAAATCCGTGCAAACAGCAGCAGACGCGGTAAAAAAAAAGCGAGAGAAATCAGACTGCTGATAAGCTGATAAACAGTAAAAGTCACTTTCCCGCTGTCGATGACGATGGAGAGGTATGAGGAAGAGTTTGATGAAGATCATCAATAGTGGATCAGACAATTTGATTAGCCTGTTGGTTATTTTGGGGATGGATCTGTAAAGTTATGAGCCCAATAATTTCCTTTCTGTAGTTATATGTAGTGAATTGACTAATGGAGCCTCATAAAGAAAATAACAACAAATACTAAAAATACATATGTAGAAAATACATAGGCCTGTATAGAACATTTAAAATAATAATATTCAAAATAAAGTAAGTTTTAAACTAGGTAAAAAGATAAACGCCTGTAAAAATTATTCCAAACCAAAATTGCAAATGCCTGATGATGTTCTAATATGCAAACTAGATGTATGAATTTGCTCTCATCACAAACTTTGGATCATGCTGAAGATTTTTCTCTTTTACAATATACCTTTATCTATAACCATATTAAAGCTATGACATTTTGAACTACTGATATCAAAATTGCATATTTTATAGAAAAAACCCGGCGCCTAAAGAGTTAAGTGGTTTAGAAAAATGGATGGATGGATGGATGAACCGAAGGATGAAATTAATGTAAAGAAATTGGGAATATTGATATATTCTAACATTTGATGCACACATAAGTCTTCAATGCATCTTTTCGTGCACATGGAGTAAATGCGCTATAAATATTTAAGGAGGATAAGAGGGTTAAAAAGCTTTAACAATGCTACATGGTAATTTTACAGTTCCCTTTGGTCAAGATACTATGCGGGAGGTGGGGGGTCTGCTTGGAACTTGCAGTCTCATCTCCACGGAGCGGACCACAGCACAGCTGTTCACCATCTGAAAAGCTCCTGATGCACCAAGGAGGTCGCAACAAACCACTCGGCTGACGCATCCAATGTAAAAGTGGAGTAACACCTGCTAAGTGAAACGCTCTAACCACTTTGGTAAAAAATGCCACCTTTTTTTCAAAAGCGTCTTTAAGAACAACGTAGGAATCTATGTTGAAATCTCACGTTACTTGTGCTGAGTAAATATATCGTCATAAATGGCCTCACCTTGTCCACCTGTTCCTTCTTGTCCATGATTAGCTTCAAGGTGTGCTCATATGCTCGGTCCACCAGTCCTCTGACTTCTTCATCAATGAGCTCAGCTGTAGCCTCACTGTATGGCTTCTCCAGGACCATCTCACCCTGACGAGGGAGGTCAAATGAAACCTGGCCCACCTTGTCACTCATCCCAAACTGCACCACCTGCATTTTTGGAAACAGAGTGAAGTGTCAAAGCTCAGAGAGACCCCTGTCTCAATATTACTCAGTACCCTAAGTCAACAAGTGTTTGCGTACCTGAGCATAGGCTGACTGTGTGACTTTCTTTAAATCATCTTGAGCTCCTGTGGTTATCCGGCCAAAGAAGACTTGCTCAGCCACACGGCCTCCCAGCATCATGCACATCCTGTCAAACAGCTGCTCTTTGGTGTAAAGGTACTGCTCTCTGGGTAGGTACTGAGCATAACCCAGACCCTTTCCCCGTGGAATGATTGACACCTGGAAGCAAGGCAAAGTCTTTTAAATAAATCACAGCAGCAGCAACTGTCCAGTTGAGCATTTCAATATAAACTGGTTTGTCTATTATTTGTAATATCATGAAAATTGTCTGTTCACACACATCTAAAACACAAACATGATTGACACCAAAGTTCAACATAGCAACTCTGGTAGGCTCAGAACTCACAGGAAAATAGAACTAGGGATTCATAACAAAACACTGGTGAAATTAAGGATTTTTGTGGCAGATAATGCCTTATTTAGAGGCCGCTGATACGCTGATCGTGAATGGATATAAAGTTCTCCCGAAGGACTCCAACTAGCTCCAAAATTGTCTGTGAGAGTAAATAAACATAATCCATGCTACAAATGAGGTCCAGGTTGAAAGAAACTGTCCTTCCACATTAAGTGTTCTAACCTAGCCTTACTTTATTTAACCCTGCACATAAAGGTCTTGTGCCCAAGCAAGTTGATATACATAGTCTTCAAAACAAGAAGTAGTACAAAAGATCCATCATATTTTTTTTATCTCAATTTGAATTTTATTGATAATTGTATATAAATAACCTGAATGGTAAATACACTGAATTTACAGTGCATCTGGAAAATATTCAAAGCGCTTCACTTTTTCCACATTTTTTTATGTTACAGTCTTATACCAAAATGGATTAAATTCATTTTTTTCCTTAAAATTCAATGCACAACACCCCATAATGACAATGTAAAAATGCTTTTTTTAGATTATTGCAAATTTATTAATAATAAAAAAACGTAGAAATCGCATGTACATAATTATTCACAGCCTTTGCTCAGTACTTTTTTGATGTACCTTTGGCAGCAATTACAGCCTCAAGTCATTTTGAATATGATGCCACAAGCTTGGAACACCTATCTTTGGGTAGTTTTGCCCATTCTTCTTTGCAGTTCCTCTCGAGCTCCATCAGATTGGATGGAAAGCGTCGGTGCACAGCCATTTTCAGATATCTCCAGATATGTTCAATTGGGTTTAGGTCTAGGCTCTGGTTGGGCCACTCAAGGACATTCACCGAGTTGTTCTGTAGCCACTCCTTCGATATTTTGGCTGTGTGCTTAGGGTCATTGTCCTGCTGAAAGGTGAACCGTCGCCCCAGTCTGAGGTCAAGAGCCCTTTGGAGCAGGTTTTCACCCAGGATGTCTCTGTACATTGCTGCATTCATCTTTCCCTCTATCCTGACTAATCTTTAAGTTCCTGCCGCTGAAAAACATCCCCACAGCATGATGCTGCCACCACCAATCCTTCACTGTATTGATGGTATTGGCCTGGTGATGAGCAGTGCCTGATTTTCTCCAAACATAACACCTGGCATTCACTCCAAAGAGTTCAATTTTTGTCTCATCAGACCAGAGGATTTTGTTTCTCATTGTCTGAGAGTCCCTACAGTGCCTTTTAACAAACTCCAGGCAGGCTGCCATATGCCTTTTACTAAGGAGTGGCTTTCGTCTGGCCACTCTAACATACAGGCCTGATTGATGGATTGCTGCAGAGATGGTTGTCCTTCTGGAAGGCTCTCCTCTCTCCACAGAGGAATGCTGGAGCTCTGACAAAGTGTCCATCGGGTTATTGGTCACCTCCCTGACCAAGGCACTTCTCCCCCGTTCACTAAGCTTAGAAGGCCAGCCAGCTCTAGGAAGAGTCTTGGTGGTTCCAAACTTCTTCCACTTACGGATGATGGAGGCCACTGTGCTCATTGGAACCTTCAAAGCAGTAGACATTTTTCTGTAACCTTCCCTAGCCTTGTGCGTCAAGACAATCCTGTCTCGAAGGTCTACACTCAATTCCGTTGTCTTCATGCTTGGTTTGTGCTTTGACATGCAGTGTCAACCCAGGGGCCTTATATAGACAGGTGTGTGCCTTTCCAAATCACGTCCAATCAACTTAATTTAGCACAGGTGGACTACAATTAATCTGTTGAAACACCTTAAGGATGATCAGTGGAAACAAAATGCACCTCAGCTCAATTCTGAGCTTCACGTCAAAGGCTGTGAATACTTATGTACATGTGATTTCTCAAGTTTTTTATTTTTAATATAATTTACAAAAATTTCAAAGACACCTTTTTCACATTATCATTATGGGGTGTTGTGTTTAGAATTTTATGAAGAAAAAAAACTGAATTTAATCAATTTTGGAATGAGGCTGTAACATAAAAAAAGTGGAAAAAGTGAAGCGCTGTGAATACTTTCTAGATGCACTGTATATAGCTATTTTCTAGTCATAGCGACCACTGCAACTGCTTTCCACTATAACTGCTTATAGAAACTGATTTTTTTCTGGTAACTAAATGATCCCTTCTGGAACATAAGACCATCGCGTCCTCCGAAACCTTGAATTATAGCAGCTAAATGATGATTCTGGTGGTTTTATTTTCTTTATGATAAATTATTAAGCAGCAGTTCGATTTATATCAGACTCATTCTGAGCTGACTGAATAAATGTAAATGTTTACCTTGCATACATTTACTTTTATGAGTTTTAAAGTTGATTTTGTCGTGACAATGTAATTGTGCAGTGTTCAGGCTTTCTTACTTTAAGCAGGGGGTCAGCGTGCTGTAGAAACCAGCCTACGATGGCATGGCCGGCTTCATGATATGCTACAGTCTTCTTCTCCATAGGCTGCAGGACCTGAGTCTTCTTCTCCAGACCTGAACATGAAGCGATAATGAAAAACATCAAAATAAAATATACAGTTGTGGCCAAAAGTTTTGAGAATTACATAAATATTGGAAATTGGAAAAGTTGCAGCTTAAGTTTTTATAACAGCAATTTGAATATACTCCAGAATGTTATGAACAGTGATAAGATGAAATGCATTCTTCTTTGCTATGGAAATTCCACTGCATTTCATTGCTGTCATTAAAGGACCTGCTGAGATCATTTCAGTAATCATCTTGTTAACTCAGGTGAGAATGTTGACGAGCACAAGGCTGGAGTTCATTATGTCAGGCTGATTGGGTTAGAATGGCAGACTTGACATGTTAAAAGGAGGATGATGCTTGTAATCATTGTTTTTCTATTGTTAACCATGGTGACCTGGAAAGAAACGTGTGCAGCCATCATTTCGTTGCATAAAAATGGCTTCACAGGCAAAGATATTGTGGCTACTAAGATTGCATCTAAATCAACAATTTATAGGATTATCAAGAACTTCAAGGAAAGAGGTTCCATTCTTGTTAAGAAGGCTTCAGGGCGTCCAAGAAACTCCAGCAAGCGCCAGGATCGTCTCGCGATCACACAGCCATGAATAAAGAATGATACGAAAACACCCTCCAACAGCAGCTTCTTCCAACAATCCAACAACAGTTTGGTGAAAAAAAATGCATTTTCCAGCACGATGGAGAACCGTGCCATAAGGCAAAACTGATAACTAAGTGGCTCGGGAACAAAACGTTAAAATTTGGGTCCATGGCCTGGAAACGTCCCAGATCTCAAGAGGCGGGTGGACAAACAAAAACCCACAAATTCTGACAAACTCCAAGAAGTGATTATGAAAGAATGGGTTGCTATCAGTCAGGATTTGGCCCAGAAGTTGATTGAGAGCATGCTCAGTCGAATTGCAGAGGTTCTGAAAAAGAAGGGCCAACACTGCAAATACTGACTCTTTGCATAAATGTCGTCTAATTTTCAATAAAAGCCTTTGAAACGTATGAAGTGCTTGCAATTATATTTCAGTACATCACAGAAACAACTGAAAGAAAGATCTAAAAGCAGTTTAGCAGCAAACTTAGTGAAAACTAATATTTGTGTTATTCTCAAAACTTTTGGCCACAACTGTACTGTGTAAAGTTTTCTGTTTTGTATGTCTCTTAGTTGTTTCTGTTAAATAGCATAAAAATCTAAAACAAGGATTTCATACAATGTAAAACAGCTGATAAAAGTGTGCATAAAGTTGGAGATCAGGGTCACTGACCTCCGATGACACGGTCGATCGCCTGCTCAAAGTGCTTAGGGTTGACTGTGGGGCTCAGGTGCCTGGCAGCAATCAAGGCTGCTTCATTGCACACGTTAGCAATGTCAGCACCTAGTTCAATGACCAAAAAAAAAAAACACAAAAAGACAGAACCAATTTCAAAGTCACATTCAAGTTGACAAAGGCTGTTTCTGTACATTTTCCTTTTTTCAACATTTAGAGATTTACATCATTCTTACGCTGTGTCGACACCAAACGCGATTGGAGCGACTAAAAAGCGCAACACACGCCTAGCTGTTCGCGTGCACATTCGCACCTTGAAGTTTGTACAAAGCGAACTGGATGCGCTTCAAATATGGCATTTTCACAAGTGAACTGGCCTCAGCGGAGCTGGGGCTTGAGTGCAGCTGCCGGTGGATTATGGTCTCCGATCTGACGGAGGACAGCGTGGATTACGTGTTCCGGCTGGCCTCCGTTAGAGCTGGGACCACTGCACTGGGGGTTTGGTGAGCTACAGATACAGTCTAGCTACGGCGGAGGGATCCATAAACACCGTCTCCTTGCCGTCTGGAGAACCGTGAAGATTCAAGCTTTGCCTGCCGACACACCAACTACATTTCTGAGCAGCTGTCCATCTGTCTGCGGTTTGTAAAAGTTTGTAAGATTTGAGCAGCGTGGGACGTGGTGCAGGAGCTACCACCAGGAAACCAGGTGAGAAGGCTGTTTCAAGGCTCACTTCTAGGCCAAGAGGGGCTTTTACAGCAACAACGGCGAATTGTTCGCGCAAATCAGGCATAAAAGCTTTTTCGTAACACAGATCTGCTTCTGAAGTGTTGTGGGACCCTAAGTCGCGCTTCATCGCACTCCTCCTTTGATTTTACATGTAAACCTGAAGCTCTAGTCGCTCCTATCACGTTTGGTCTGGACATACCGTTAAAGGCAGGGTATACGAGGAAAATCCTCATCCGATCAACTTCCACAGTCCGTCCAGGATAAGAGCCTTGTAAGCAAAAACTTCCGTGTTCCAGCACCTCCCCCTCTGCGCCTCCCCTCTGTGTGCACGCAATACTCGTTCTAGCCTGTAAACAGAAAGTGAGCTCGTGCTACCTTACCAACATATAAATTGATTGAGCCAGCTGCAGTAGCCCACGTGCTTGTTTGGTTCGAAGTTAGTGCAGATTAGCTTCCCAAAATGAATCGAAAACACAAAGCTGTTGTGGAAATAGCAACGAGAAAGAAGAAAGCAGACGAAGAGCGTGCCAAAAGCCGAATCGGCATCAGAGCTGCTGCATTTATACGGTGGCGTCAACTCAAGGAAGCTAAGGGCTTGATAACCGATGCGTTGGTTGCTGATTTTCTCCTGGACAGGAAAGATCATGTTTTTCTTTGTGTGACTTTGGGTGAAATGGGTTGTGTCCTGGCCATGCTGGCTGCACGTGCCTGTGTTATTGAGGCATGGCTTAGGGGGAGAGCATGAAGAAAGCGGTGGGACTTTTTATTTTGCAATAACGCCCTCTTGAGGAGCACTCCCACAATCCTATACCCTGCCTTTAAAGTAGATTTGTTTTGTTTTTTACTCTGTCATGTTGAAACATCTACATAGACCCGGGGTTTTCTGTAATGAAAAAGCTCAAAAAGAACAAATTAAAAGTTAAAAAATACACACCGGTGAATCCTGGAGTGGCAGCTGCCATTTTTCTTGCGAGAGCATCTTTATCCAAACTGGGATCCAGTTTTACTGGTCGCAGGTGAACTTTAAAGATGGAAGCCCTGCCTTTGATGTCTGGAGGACCTGAGAGGAGTTAGAAAAAATATATATATTAGTCATGTACATCAACCCATCTAAAGGCGACTATTTTCAGTTTCAGTTCATATTTACTGATTTATGTATAGTGCAACATAGAAGAGAATCTATAAAAAGTTTTCATACCATCACATTTATTTGTTCCTTTGTAAATAAAATATAATAGTTTCCTGTATTTAACAAAACTATTCAAGGGAAAATGTCAACATGTTTGCTGCATTTTCCTTGTAACTTAAGAAGTGCAGTGGTTTCTAAAGCACTGAAGACAGAAAGCTCTTCATGTAATGAATTTTTTATCATCGACCTTGTGGCGTGACGTGCTGCAGGTGATTTGATTGCCAAACCTTTATGTCAGTTGGATAGGCATTAAAATTATAACCACTGCAGTCAGTATATTTGGAAGTAAGTCTTTGGCGCATGGAACAGAACTATAGTCAACTATAAGCAGGATTTTTGAAGGCTCTGATAATAAATTAGATCTCGAGCCCTCAGATGGGACTTAGAGCACATATCTAAGCAAAAGCTATTTGTGAGTGTGACCAAAAGGGGCAAGATAAGAATGTCTGACCATGCTTATAGCTGGAGCTAAAGTAACATTGCCAAATAATTTAAACATTGTTGTCTGTGCACCTGTAGAAAGAGACTGTGTTGACAGTTCTTTGGCTACATTTGGCTTCAATTTCTCCACATTGGTGCATAGATCTAATTTTTTTTTAAAGGCCTGGTTTGTGTCGGAGTTTTGTCTGTGGGGAGTTCTCACATTTGCGTTTTAATGGTGATCAAACCTCGATATACAATATTATCATGTACAAAGTGTGTGTATGCATTAAAACCTGGGGTATGGCGTCTTCCGCACAAACATCAGCATAAATATTTGACAGTGGAAATGTGCTAAGCTAAATATTTCTACTTTTTCGTGCCCATTTAGTGACAGCTAGAAGTAATCTGCTTATCATGTGAAAGTTGTAATAACTCCCGGACATGATTAACTATTATCATTTCGTAAAGTTTACAGAACTCATGATGCAGCAAGAATTCTGATTAATATTATAGAGAGATCACATTTCTCTTGTTTTAGCTTCTCTTTATTTGACTCCAAGTTGAATTTAAAGAGTAACTGAACCCCATGAAAAAGCTGTCTGGAGGACGGTCACGGCTGAGCAGACTTGAACTAATGTTGCCTAGGGCCGCCACGCTGCATAAAGCCTCTCTTTAAAAGAAGAAATGATGAGGTTTCTTCTCCGCCTACACCAGAAGTAAAGGGAGGCTTTATAGAGCACAGCACCACTTTGTTTCCTTACTCATGGTGTGTTTTAAAACATACAGGTTATAACTTATGGCTTTTAAACCACTTTGCCGTTGTGGTCCTCCAAAGTGCGATATATGGATTTCAGCTTTCTCTGTTCCTCTTAGGCTACGTCCACACTAAGCCGATAAGGTTATACGGGGAGTTAGACGCCTAATGTTATTCAAATTCAAAAATACTTTATTGATCCAAGAGGGAAATTAATTGTTGTTGTAGCTCATTAATTAATTTTTCAAGGAATTGTTGTAGACCATGATGGCTGTGGGGAGAAAGGATTTCCTGTAGCGGTCTGTGTTGCAGCGAAACTGAAGAAGCCTCCGACTGAAGATACTCTGTTGCTGTAGGACTGTCTCATGGAAAGGATGCTCAGGGTTGTACATGATCTTTTTAATTTTATGAAGAATCCTTCTTTGCATCATTATCTCCAGTTGTTCCACAGTCGTCCCCATAACAGAACCAGCCTTCTTTATCAGGTTGTTGAGCCGTTGTAAGTCCCTGGCTCTGATGCTGTTCCCCAAACAGATGATGGATGAAGAGATGACACTCTCCACCACAGACTTGTAGAAGATTTGCAGCATCTTGATACAAATCTTGAAGGACCTCAGGTTCCTCAGAAAGTACAGTCCTTTTTGTAGACGGCTTCAGCGTTGATTCTCCAGTCCAGTCTATTGTCCAGGTGAACTCCGAGGTATTTGTACTTCTCAATCACCTCCACTTCTTCTCCCATGATGGAGACAGTCTTTGACTTGTCTCTTTTTCTTCTGATCTACTATCATCTGCTTTGTTTTGTTCACATTCAAGGTAAGATGATTGTCTCAACACCATGCCACAAAGCTTCTCACCAGCTGTCTGTATTCAGCTTCTTCACCATCTCTGATACAGCCGACAATTGCAGCGTCGTCTGAGTATTTCTGCAGATGACAGGTCTCTGTCTTATACTGGAAGTCTGAGGTGTACAGAGTGAAAAGGAATGGTGACAGTACGTACACACCAAAAGCGAATTAAGCGAGCGGCGAGTCAGGTATACATGTTTTGTCAATGGAGGAGCGGGTTGACGCGCGGCAGGGGGTCCCGCTTCAAATCAGAAGCAGATCTGCGTTGCGAAAACGCTTTTCTGCCCTATTCGTGCGGAGGATTTGTTCGAGTTAGGCGTTTGCGGCACGTGAAAAATTCTGCTCAAGTTGAAAAAGTCTGAACTCCAGCTTCAATTCGCGGCGCGTCAACCAATCAGGGGACAGAGTTTCAGTGATTCTGTGACTGTCATGGAGTCACAGCCTCAGCAGGACATGGAGGAAATACTGATCAACATCATGGCTAATCACCCCGAGCTACATGACACAAGCAGTTTGCTATACAGAGAAAAAAAAAAAAAAATGTAGACAGGAATGCTCTTAAGAGGTTTGTGGGTGACTTTAAAAAAGCCGTTGTTGCTGTAAAAGCACCTCTCAGTCTTGAAACGGCCTCCTCACCTGGTTTCCTGGTAGCAGATCCCGCACCACGTCCTGCTCATATATTATAAACTTTTACGAGCCGCAGACAGATGGACAGCTGCTCAGAAATGTAGTTGGTGTTTCGGCAGATGAAGCTTGGACCTTCATGGCACAAACTGGGCGAGCCGGTCACTTTCTCCAGGCGGCGAGGAGCCGGTGTTTATGAGAGGCTCGCTGCTGTTTATGCATCCCTCCGCTGTAGCTAGACTGTATCTGTAGCTCACCAAACCGCCAGTGCAGCGGTCCCAGCTCTACCGGAGGCCAGGCCGAACACGTAATCCACTCTGTCCTCCGTCAGCTCGGTCCATAATCCACTACCAGCTGCACTGTAGCCCCAGGCTAGCTCCGCTGAAGCCCAGGCCGAACACGCAGTACTCCGCCAGCTCGGTCCTCCTCCGCCAGCTGCACTGTAGCCCCAGCTCCGCTGAAGCCCGGGCCGAACACGCTGTCCTCCACCAGCTCGGTCCATAATCCACCGCCAGCTGCACTGTAGCCCGGGCTCTGCTGAAGGCCAGTTCGCACGTGAAAATACAATATTTGAAGTGCGTCAAGTTCGTGTTGTAAATGCTTCAAGGTGCGAATGTTCTAGCATCCAGCTGGGGGCATGTGACACGTTTTGACGCTTTTGGTGTGGACACAGCGTGAGAGTACAGTCCCTTGTGGTGCTCCTGTGCTGCTGATCAGCTGGTTTGACATACAATCTTTCAGTCTCACAAACTGTGGTCTGTTTGTCAGGTAGTCATTGATCCAGCTGATTGTTGAGGCCTCCACCTGTGTTTTCAGGAGTTTCTGACAAAGTAAATCAGGCTGAATTGTGTTAAATGCACTGGACCAATCAAAGAACATGATTCTCACAGTGCTGCCTGCTTTGTCCAGATGACACTGGGTTGGTTGAAGCAGGTTGATGATGGCATCTTCAACACCAACACCATGGCGATAAGCAAACTGCAGGGGGTCCTGATAGGTTCTAGTTTGCTTACTCAGGTGGGGCAACAAGAGTCTCTCCAGGACCTTCATGGTGTGGGATGTCAGGGCAACAGGTCTGTAGTCATTGATGACTGATGGGTTAATTTTCTTTGGCACTGGAACAAGGGAGGATCTCTTCCACAACACTGGAAGCTTCTGTTGCTTCAGGCTAAGGTTGAATTGGTGCTGCAGAATCCCACAGAGCTGCTCTGCACAGGTCTTCAGGACTCTGGGGCTGACACCATCTGGACCTGCAGCCTTGTTCCAGTTCAGTTTCTCCAACTGCCTCTTCACCTGACTTTTAGAAAAAGATAGGTGGGAAGGTGAGGTAAAGGGGGTAACGGAATCTCCTGACTTGGTCGAAGACAAAGTTGTGGAAGAAGAGTTCATGACTGAAGTGGAAGATAAAACATCTGAGGTGTGACAGGACAGGTGTGGGTCAGAGGAGAGTCCGATGTCTCTCTGGATGGAAACAGGAGACGAGGATGCCGAGCTTGTTCCTGAACTGAACCTGTTGAAAAACGTGTTCAGTTCATTGGCACCATCGACACTTCCATCTATCCAGTCCTCCCTGTGCTTAAAGCCTGTGATCTTTTTCATTCCAGACCAGACATCTCTTATATTGTTCCTCTGTAGTTTGTTCTCTAGCTTCTTCCTGTAAGCCTGCTTGCTGTCTCTGATCTTGACTTTTAGTTGCTTCTGTATACTTCTTAATTACTCCCTATCTCGCTCCCTGAAGGATCTTTTTTTCTTGTTCAGCAGTTCCTTCAGCTCACTGGTGATCCATGGTTTGTTATTAGGGAAGCATGTCACTGTTCTGGAGGGGACAATGTTGTCCACACAGAAGTTTATGTATTCAGTCACACACCCAGTCATGGCATTTATGTCCTCTCCATGTGGCTGGCAAAGAGTCATCCAATCTGTGGACTCAAAGCAACCCTGCAGGGCTTCTTCAGCTTCATTTGACCATTTTTTAACAGTTCTCTTTGTCGGAGGTTGCCTTTGAACAAGTCGTTTATATTCTGAGCAGAGAAAGACAAGATTGTGATCCGATTGTCCTAGCGGAGGTCTTTGTTTGGACATACTGTATAAACATCCTTTACATTTGCATAAAACAAATCCAAGGTCTTGTTTTCTCTTGTGGAGCAGCTGATAAACTGTTGAAATGTTGGAAGTGTAGAAGAGAGCGAGGCATGATTAAAATCACCAGATATTGCCACAAATGCATTGGGGTGCTGGGTCTGTAGCTTAGCAACAACAGAACTGATGACATCACATGCCTGGTCGGCTGAAGGTCGAATGTAAACAACTGCCAAAATAACATGGGTGAACTCTCTTGGTAAATAATATGGACGTAAATTAACTACCAAGAGTTTAATATCTGGGCTGCAGAGACTAACCTTCACAGTAACATGTCCTGGATGACACAATCTATTGTTGACAAGCACTGCTACTCCACCTCCTTTTCTTTTTCCACTTCTCTTCAGATCTCTGTCTGCTCGTACAGTCAGAAAGCCAATCAGAGAGACGGAGTCGGGGATATGATCCTGTAGCCACATCTCAGTGAAGCACATAACACTGCATTGACGATACTCAGGCTGAGACCTTGTCAGGGCTTGGAGTTCATCCATTTTGTTAGCTAGAGAGCTCACGCTTCCCATTATGATTGATGGAAGAGATGGTTTGAATTTCCTCCTTCTCTGTCTCCTTTTCAATCCTGTTCTGCACCCACGCCTCCTCAAAAAACCCACAAAGCAAACAGGTCGAAAAGTGCTATCCTTCCTCAAGAAAAAAGGGGAAGCAATGTCCAAAAAACAAAACTCAATGTGTAGCTAACAGAGCCACTCCAAGATGCAGCCACCCAGAGCAGCGCAATTCTACAGCGCAAGTTTACATCTTTACATACAAATGTCAAAAATGCCCTGAAACTCAACGACTGCATTGGTAAAGACCCATTTATACAGTTTATAAGCGGAGAAAAGTTGTTTTGGGGTTTAGTTACTCTTTAACGTTGAGTTAAAAGCCTTAAAGCCCTTAATAATCAGGCTCCATCATACATCAGAGTACTAGTGGAAAAACAAAATAAAACCTATAAAAAGGTAAAAATGATATAAATTTAGCCAAAGGTAGAGGTTTTGACTATACCACGATTACACATTTGATGAGGTCATTAAGCTGTGCCTACATAGTTTGTACCAGGTTGCTCCCATTTTTTTATGAGATGAACTCAAAGATCTGCTTTTCTACATACACAAAATATTTTCTCTTAAATAGTGTTAAAAAAAATCTGTCTAAATCTGTGATATGTCTTCTTTGCTGAGATAATCAGCCCCACCTCATGTAGTGCAACACATCTCTGTCGCATAAAGCTGACCAGGTTGTCGATTATGGCTGGTGGAACGTTGGTCCACTCCTGTTCAATGGCTGTACAAAGTTGCTGGATATTGGCGGGAAGTGGAACACGCTGTCGTATACGCCGTTTCAGACCAACCTAAACCTGCTCACTGGGTGAGATGTCCAGGGGAGTAAGCTGGCCATGCAAGAACTGATGTTTTTAGCTTCCAGGAATTCTGTACAGATCCTTGTAACATCTTTCCACGCATTATCATGCTGCAACAGGAGGTGATGTTGGAGGCAGGGGTGAAAAAAAACAAAAATCCCAAAAAACGTAATATTAAGCTAGATCCAGGGGTGTACTCCCCTGGGAGAACATTTTGATAAATAGTCCATTGCATTAAATATTCTGATGACTTTTATGGATATAAATGGACATTATTCAGACATGAGATGAACAAACCCAATACAAGCCTATATTACAGAAGTATAGATGTGTAGAGCACCAGAGCTCTTAGGACCCTGGGCCAGGTAGGCATGTTAACTAGTCACTTACCGCCAGAACATACTGAGACTACGGATAGTACAGCCATACAAAGACAGGTCAGTAGGTGGCAATATAATACTCAAAAGTAACTAGGAATTAGTTAACCATTGACTAAAGGGCATGAACAAAGAGACATTAATATTTCTGAAAAATATGCAAAATTTATTTTAAATTATGATCATGTATATGTTATTTAGAGAATGTTTATTTAAAAAACATGAGGTTTGCGTATTTTAAAATCCTCTGTGTTATATTAAGTTCTGATAGAGATGTCCTTGTTATTCACGCTATATAGTAGCAGTAACGGCTGTAAATAGTAGAAACAGCTGTAAAAGATGGTGTTAGCAGCTCTGTGGGATTCTCTTCCGAGGACACCTGTGGAAATAATGCTGCAAAGAAGGATTCTTCATAAAATTAAAAAGATTATGGAAAACCAGAGTATCCTCTTCATGAGACTATCCTACAGCAATAGAGTATCTATCTTCAGTCGGAGGCTTCTTCAATTTCGCTGCATCACAGATCGCTACAGGAAATCCTTTCTCCCCACAGCCATCATGGTCTACAACTCGTTGAAAAATGATTGATTTCCCTCTGGGATCAATAAAGTATTTTTGAATTTGAAATCCAACCTGAAACCTGTGTGACGGAAAATTTTATTATTAATGCTGGGATATTAAGAAAGGGTTAATTGTCTTACTCAGCTCTTAGATAGCTGTTCTGATTCTAAGGTAAAACAATAACCAATTGTATGTAAACATCTCATCTTGACTTATGACAACTCTTGTTATTATCTGGTGTTACACTTATGACAGATCCTGTGAATGTCTTTCTCAGCATTATACAAAGTTTCCCTTAGTGTTATCTATATTCTGATTGTCCAGTGAAACTATCTCCTGATTGTTTACTGCTGACTACTGAAGTGACTCTTCCTCTTCTGTTTGATTATGTCGGAAATAATCAGTATGCTGTAATGATCGGTCAGAAGCTGATTCAACCGCCATTCTTTTTCCCTTTACAGCGAACTACAACTTCCTCCTCCACTCTCGCGATAACAAAAAGGGGAATATCACAGACTAAACAGAGTTAACAATCTCCCTCTTTCTTAAAAGCATAAAAAAAAATTGTTGCATCACATATGTAAATTAAAATTAATGCACCAGTTTTCTTTTTGACATTTTACAAACAAAATGTTAAATAAATGAACAAATGAATATATATAAAGAATTTCATTGCCTCCAAATACCCTCATCTAGTGCTTTCAGGAGTACAAGAGGAGAAGCACCCTTTTTTGTCAAACAATCAGCAAGTTGAGACATTTTTCATTAGTCCAACATACCTCCTTAATTTTGGTACTTTGTATTAGCTCTTTGATGCTACTCATTTCTAACCTGAGTCTCTTTTCTGTGACTTGTTTTGTAGATTTAAGAGCATCAAACAAGGAGTGGTTATCAGTGATACAGATGATGGGCAGTGTGTTTAGCTCAGCTTTACCAGTAGTGAGTTCAGAATAGAGTGTGGACAAAAACATGGCATTGTCAAGCCCATCTGACATAGCAAGAGTTTCTCCCGCTAGAGTGCTTCTTACTACACGTCTAATTTTCTTAGATTGCCAGAAAAGTGGAGAGAATGTTCCCGTCTTCCCCATGAGAGCAATGAAAACTCCTCCCTGTGTGCCTCCATCTGGAAGGTTGCCCAGTGAAGCATCACTGAAAACAACTAAGCTTAGATCCTCACTGTTACCCATGTGTTGGAACTTAAGTGTGACCTTATCTGATTTGAGTTTGCGAATCACTTTGTTCACTTCATGCATTGACTGAACAGTAGCATTTTTGATGTTGGATGATAGGCTACATACGTCAAACATAACATCTGGTCTCGTCTGTTTAGCAACCCACAAAATCTGTCCTATTTTGGATCTGAGCTGTTCTCTCTCTGTGTCACTTAATGCACTTAATGCATCTCTCTGCATGGCACGTGCTGCTTGTAAATGAACGGGCTGTAGGTTGTCAACATAGCTGTGCTGATGCACCTGTACCATATTACCCATAGTAGAAATGTTCATACCCACATATGAGAAACTTTCATGTTCTTCCCGCCCCACATGAAAAGCAGACTTGATTACAGGGATAACACCAGTTACAAAATGTTCTGTTCCTGCCCAAAGAAAATCATCAACATGACATGCCAGTACTTCTGTTATTTCAGCATGCTCATTCTGCCAGTAAAACACTGCAGGATCTACTTGTGATATTTTACCACCAATGTTCAACAGGAGTTCTTTGACCTTATTGTACCAGCAGAGGGAAGCGTCAGCAAGTCCATACACACATTTCTTTAGTTTCCACAAAACATTTTTCACACCTGCTTCAGGGGGAGGACAGACGTAAATGTTCCTTGAGAGTTCCATTCCCTGCAAAAAGGCTGATTTAATGTCCATGGAATGAACTTTCCATTTGTTTTGACAGATGACAGCTAGCAGCAACCTGAGAGACTCTGAGGCACACGTGGGAGAGTCCTTTTGTAACTCATGAATATCGACTTCTTCAAAGCCTCTTGCCACGAGGCGTGCTTTGGGAATAATACCATCAACAGTTCCTTTTAGTGTACAGACCCATCTAGTGGAAATACATTTCTGACCAAAGTTTGTAACCTCTTCATAAACATTGTTATTTCGCCAATTTTCTAACTCTTGCTGTTTAGCTGCATCAAAAGAGATATCTTTGGTAATCAGTACATCAGCATCTGGATGTTCATCTTTGGTGTTGAGATTATCAACCTTAGATAAATCTAATGCTTGTTTTTCTCCCTCACTGCTATCAGGTTTGATATATTGCACATTGTACCAATTTTTATACTGACCTCTTGCTTTGCCTGCCCTGCTTAAAACTCTGGCTGTGTGCTGGACACCATTGTCTTTGTTGATAAATGTGATTATCATACCTGTTCTCAGTTTTGCATCAGAATACGGTATATTAGTAGCTACCTCAGTCTCTGATCCATTATCCATGTCTCCCGAGTTGTCTGTCTCATCTAGCTCGATGTTTTCTGTGGTTATTTCTTCTCTGTTCTCACTCAGTTCATCATTTCCATTATTTACTACATCAGTGTGAGTTATTTCTTTCTCTCTGCTATCTACAGGAGCAGTAAGCTGTACAGGCTTTTCCTCATCCTGAGTGTTTACTTTGCTTAATCTGGACTGGTGTGCTCTGACCAGAACCCCACCCTGTCTTAAGAACACAACAGCTCCATCCTGGCCAATAACTACCCCGGGACCCTTCCACTCATTACTGTCTGCTCGTTTGTAGTACACTTTGTCACCTGTCACATACTTTTCATCTGTAGGTCTGAGCTGTTTACGTAGCGCCCTTCTTATTCTCTCTGAGCATTCCACCTCTGTGAAAGCTCTTCTAGCAGCATGTAATATTGTTAAATGTTGTCCTACTCTACAACTCATGGGGATGCCCTCTAGTGCAGGTGGTTTATTAACCAAAACAGATGGTAGGTTGGGACTCTGTCCAAACACGAGTTGATGTGAACTGTAGCCATGAACATTAATCATACTATTTTTGGCCATAAGAGCCCAGTCCAGAGCAGTTTGCCAGTTACAGCCATTTTCTCTTTTCACCTTCAGGAGAATCTCTGTCAGTGTCATGTTGTGCCTCTCCAGTAGTCCATTGCTCCAAGGACTGTATCCCGCTGTGGTCTTTGTCTCGATGTTGAACTTCTCTGCCATCTCTCTAACTTCCTCGTTGTTGAATTCTCCACCGTTGTCTGTGAAGATCCGTTTGGGAGCGCCATGTTTGCTTATCCATGAATGGATGAAAGAGTTGACAATTTCTGCAGGTTTCTTGGTCTTTATGATGTTTCCAGCGCTGAAGCGTGTGAAATGATCTATGATGTGTAGGTACCACACCCCAGGTTCCAACTCGTGTAGATCCATTGCCACCGTCTCATTATATTCTGAGGCTAAAGGTAAACCAGCAGCAGGTTTGGGTTTGGTCCTGCTGTATTTTTGACATATCTCACAGTCACGAATGATTTCCTGTAAAATGACTGGGCAATCTTTGTCATCATTTCCACAGCTTTGTATGAGTCTGTGTAAACGGTCTGCTGAGGTATGGCCAAACTGTTTGTGCAACTTCAGGAGAACTTTATGTTTTTCCTTTAATGACATATCTGCTGTGACCACAAGCACTTCACTTTCGTTGCATTTAACTTCTGGATTGTCATCTCTAATGTCCACACAGTAGTGTCCCGAAGTAGTCATTTCCAGAGGCACTTCCTGTTTAAACATGATGACTTTGTCTTTATCCATGTCTAGGATCGTCCCTGCTCTTTTTAGAGACATCTTACTCAAGAGCAGAGGAATATCAACAGGGACAACTTCACTTTCAATATGGCACTTTGTTTGTCCTATTTTTGCTGGAAGCTTCACTCTTCTGTTGGAGTACACCATTTGACCATCTCCAAATCTGAAAGGCCTGCAGCTCGGAGATTCTGTTTTCAGCAGTTTGTAGATCTGGTTTTCACTCAGGTCATTTATATAGCTCTCCAGCCACTTTTCACCACAAACCGTCCTTGTGCATGCAGTGTCAATAATGGCTGATCCCACTGACTCTGTCAGAAAGATCTCACTGTCCGTTATTGCTTCTTTTGTAAACAGCGTAATGTTACATTCTTCTATATTTTCCTCTTCTATTAACTTCACTTCATTTCTCCGATGAGGACAGTCTTTGGCCCAATGATACGTGCTCTGGCAGATGGCGCATTTTGTTCTCTTACCATATCTGTCGAGTGGATTTGTACCTTGTTGTGGCTGCCGTTGTCCGCTCTGTGGCGGGCCGTAACTCCGTCTGAATTTGCTTGATGATTTCTGCTCAGTGAAGAAAACGGATCCTTCAGTATCGCCTCCGGTACTTGTCCCGGTGATTTTTGCTCCAAAAATCCGCTTCAGTGCCGATTTCATAGATGAAAATGTTAGATCTGCGCACGCTGTAAGTGCTAGTTGTCTGTTCTTCTCCTCCAGACATGCGGTGTCCATGAGTTTAAACGCCAACACAGCGTCAGGTAGAGTCATATCATACTTTTTCATACGATTGTATCTTTCTTCAAACTCAATTATGTAGTCCGCCATCGGCATCGAACTTTCCTTGGATATCGAGTCGAAGTAAGAGTACGCTTCGTAAGCCCAGTCCTTTTCTTCTCTCAAGAAAACTGTGTCCAATTTAGCAATTAGGGTTTCCATTCCGTTGTCTTCGTTAAGATCTTCCGCGGATATTTCCAAAGCGGTCTCTCTGGCTCGCCCTTCGAGCGCCAGCGCCACCGCGAGCGCTTGCTTCTTCTTGTCCAAATCCCTAACAAGTCTCCACATACTAACTTCATTTTTCCAGCACTCGTAAGGCCTGGTTTCATCAAACTTCGGCGGTGTTCTATAGTTGGAAACCATCCTCTGCTACCATGTAAAGATCAATAAACACCACGTTTGTCTTGAACAGCATTTATTTGGCAACCGCCATTCTTTTTCCCTTTACAGCGAACTACAACTTCCTCCTCCTCCACTCTCGCGATAACAAAAAGGGGAATATCACAGACTAAACAGAGTTAACATGGCTGACTACTATATATAGCCATGCATCTGTGCTGAAGCTTCAGGGTTCTCAGCAGGAGGCCCCCCATGCACGTAAAATAAACTATGTACGAATATAGCGGACACTTTGTTTTATTCTCTCATCCGAGGCCTCTCAGACACCCAGATTTCTACCACACCTGCTTCTAATTTAATCATTAAAGTTGCTACATGAGGGCATGTTTCTCCAAGACTGGATTAAAAAAAAAAAAAACGGTGTAAGTGGTGATATTCGGTTTTTCGCCCGGAGACCCCTGAATTACTAAAGTCACAGGACAACTTAAATCGACAACAGAGATTACATTTCCATAAATCATTGCATTTATTTATTTATTTATTTAATGTATTTATGTATTTAAAATACATAAATAAGGACAATGATCAATGAGGACTTACCCAGCTTTGCAGTCGTGTTGAGGATTTTGCCATTGTAACACTCCTTTGCAATCCCCACAGGTGATGCGAATCACGCAGTGTTTCTGTTTGTCTGACCTTCGCTTTTAGTACAAACATGGCTTTCTGTTTCGCAGAGATCAGCCCAACTCTCCTTGGATCAACATAATCTCAGGCCTCCAGACTTTTGAAAGTCATAAGCTTTTTATGAGTGAAGGATCGGCTATAGGAATAGAGATAAATGTGTCCCCAGTGGATTTCGGGCCAGGACACCGGTGAATCAAACTAAGGTCTTCACATATCTAAAAGGGGCTTTAAATGACCTCTATTTCGCTGTCAATAGCAATGTTAAGTTTCTCTCTAAAGCTCTCCCAGATTTAAGATGTTAAAGTGTTTATATATCTGGGATTTTGCCTGCTAACAGTCTTGTAAGTGTTTATTCCGTCTCTATTGCAAGCCACCGTTCATTTTGTTTGCTTTCTGACACACAACCACTCACGCATGTGCACAAAGATGACAACAGAGATCCTCCTATAACCGTAAGTAGACCAACAGTGGTGTGATTTAGAGTGAAAACGCCTCTCAGATCTTGTGAATGTTTGGATCACACAAACTTGATTTTTATTTATTCTTTTTATCAAAAACACTTTGGTAAGCCAGAAATCTGGCGTGGCGCCGGAGTGCTATCAGGCCTGTGGAGATTGGTTGGATGTATGGCACAACAATGGGTCTCAGGATCTCGTCACGGTATCTCTGTGCATTCGAAATGCCATCAATAAAATGCACCTGTGTTCTTTGTCCATAACATACTCCTGCCCATATCATAACCCCACTGACACCATGGGCCACTGAACAGCTTAAACTTAACCTCTCAAATGTGCCAGATGCCATCACATGTGAGCATTTGCCCACTCAAGTCGGTCAAGACGATTAACTGGAGTGAAGTTGAGACCCCGATCAGGCCGAGCTTCCTTGAGATGGTTTCTGACAGTTTGTCCAGAAATTCTTGGGTTATGCAAACCAATTGTTTCAGCAGCTGTCCGAGTGGCTGGCCTCAGACCATCTTGGAGGTGAACATGCTGGATGTGGAAGTGTGGTTACACGTCTGAGATTTTGAGGGTAGTTGGATGTACTGCCAAAATCTCAGAAATGCCTTTGGAGACCGCTTGTGGTAGAGAAATAAACAATCAATTCACGGGCAACAGTAACACTGTCACAGGTGGAGATTCCAGCTGTCAGTATACCAATTGCACACTACCTCAAAACTTGCGACATCTGTGGCATTGTGCTGTGTGATACAACTGAACATTTCAGAGTGGCCTTTTATTGTGGCCAGTCTAAGGCACACCTGTGCAATAATCCTGCTGTTTAATCGGCATCTTGATATGGCAAATATGTGAGGTGTGATGACTTATCTCAGCTAAGGAAAAGTACTCACTATCAGAGATTTAGACAATGTTTGAGAGAAAAGTATTTTTCCTGAATTTGGAAAATGTTTCAAATCTTTGAGTTCATCTCATAAAAAAATGGGAGCAAAAACAAGTGCTGCGTTTATATTTTTGTTGTGTATGGTTACATGGGTCACCTTTCCATAATTCTGTCAATCATTTAGTGCAGTATTTCATGCAGTATTAATAAAGACTGACTGTACCGATGTAAATCTGTCTGTCAAAGCGTCCCGGTCTCATCAGAGCGGGGTCCAGGATGTCAGGCCTGTTGGTTCCAGCTAGCACCACTACATTAGTAGCTGTGTTAAAACCTGAGTAACAAAATAATACATTTTAAAAAGCAAAGCAGAAAAAAATGCAGAAATCTCTAAAGCAGAATGTGTCAATAAGCCATTTTGGTATTGCGATGTGCACAATGCATCCTGGGGTTTCGGACGCCAAACCGGAAGAAGCGAATACATATCGACCAAAATTGATTATTATGAACGGTGGAAAGTCGACAAACTTAAAACATATTTGCTGTAGAGGGCTGTATGTATCCGTGAAGCATAAGAAAGAACTATGTGCGCCAGCGTGTGGAGCTATAGTGCACAAACTACTGATCATTTTTGACGAAAGAAGAGGAAAGTGGAATGTTTCAGGCTGATTATACCAGGCTTGTTGACATTCCATGAAGTGACAATCCCGGATCCACAAACGCTGTTAAATGGCTGGGAAGAAGGGGACGTTGTCTTAACAACTTTTCATGCCAGAGCTCATGGAGTCAAGATCTGCTGTATCATCCTATCGCAGGTATTTCTTGCCAGTTAAATATCAGCGCTATGGCTAACAGTTAGCACATAGCTTATTAACTTCCGCTGTGCTTTTAAACTCTTACAATTTGTATTTTTGAATGGGATTTTTACTTGTTAGAAGCAATAAGAGCCCAGATAAGGCTGTGATTCTCTAAACAATCCTTCACACCGTCTTCCAGCAGTAGGCAATGCGAAGCTTGCATGCTAATGACTATTAGAGGGTGACAATTTTTTGGGATTCCTACGGGTCACGAGATTCCTGCAGGATTCCCGCGGGATGGGAGTCAATTTCACTGTTGGTAACGTGATTTGGACGGGACACGAAATAATCCACGGGATCGGATGGGAAACCGGAAATTAGAAATAATTTTTTTTTACATTTATCTTGTCAGATATCAGGGAATTGGCTTTAAAAAATGACGCTGCGGTGCCAATGTGTGTGGTTATTAACTCCGCTGCAAAATGCAATCTGACAGATTGCTATCTTTAGTTGAATTCCATCGGGCCTACTACACTGCACGCACCAAAACTGAAACTGCTACGTTGTTGCTAGACCACCTGGATAAACTGATAAGCATATCATATCCGACTGAAATTGTGTGTATCTTAATAGTTTGGTAGTCAGACAAATCGAGTCCATTCATGACGTGGTAAGGTGGCCAAACAACGAGAATGCAGGATATGGTTACAGATGCCGGATAAAGCTAAATAGATGATCTTTGATACTGTGCTAGGCTATGGCTTAAAGGGGGGTGAGGTGAGCGAGCACCATAGGAGGTAAATTACTAATCTACGGGATTCGGGTCAGGAGTCTTTCTCTCGGGATTTTTTCGGGAAAAGATTTTTGGGGGGGGGCTGCCACGTGATCGGGACGTGACGGGAGTATTTTTTTGGGATCGGGATGGGACGGGAGCGACAATTGATACCCGTGTCACCCTCTAATGACTAAGCTACCAAAACTGTTAGATCAAGACGATCAACAGAAATATCGAGCAATTAACATGTTTAATTACACATTTCTTATCTTGTTTATCCACCTCCCACATCCATTTGGATTCTTCTTTTCTTTATGTAATGTATACAAAATAAATGGTGGTTCAATACAAGGGTCGGCATCATTCATACACTGGTGCGTTTTGCATTCTTCCATGTTCCATGTGGTAACTGTTGTTTCCACAGCAAACCACAACACAATGTATGAGTACCGGGTATACTTGAAAAATCCATCAAAAACAGCTTTTAAGTGGCTTTAATAGGCTCCATATTTACGAAAACACATGCATGCATACGCTTTTTATAGTCAACCCAGGGGTTTGTCTGGGTTCCAAAAGCTGTGACCAGGGGTCCAAGCCGCATTCGTGAGCATGCGCGCTCGCAATACCGATATGGCTTATTGTGCAGCCTACCATCCATCTCCACCAGCAGCTGGTTTAGGGTGTTCTCCTGTTCACTCTGACCCCCAAAGTTTCCCCCTCCTCTCTTCCTCCCCACAGCGTCAATCTCATCAATAAAAAGTATGCAGGGCGCATTCTTCCTTGCCATGGCAAACATGTCCCTCACCTTCACAGAGGCTGTGTTAGTTCTAATTTAATTTCCTGAGAAACACTGCCTCAGAGATCAGAGGAGTTTGTTTCACTTACCCTGGCTGGACCAACTCCAACAAACATCTCCAGGAACTCAGAGCCATTGACTGTGATGAAGGGGACATTGGCCTCTCCTGCTGTGGCTTTCGCCAGCAGAGTCTTCCCCGTGCCAGGAGGACCAGAAAGCACAGCACCCTGCAATAACACATGCATCAATCAATTACTGTTAGTCACATAAAGAATGAGGAGGAGAGTTTCCCTCTTACAGGAACAAGTGCTTTCACCTTGGGGATCTTAGCTCCAAGATCCTGATACTGCTGCGGATTTTTCAGGAAGTTCACAAACTCCAGGATCTCTAGTTTTGCTTCCTCACACCCGGCCACATCTTTGAATTTAACATCTATGTTGTCTTTCATCATCTTGGCTGTTGACTCACTCATGCTAAAGGGGCTCCTTCCACCACCAACACCACCTCCCATCGGTCCACGTCGCAGTGTGAACAGCAGAAATCCAATCAGTAACAGAGTAGGAATCATGTTCATCAGGAAAGAGCTACAATTAAAAAAAACAAAATGAAAAAAAAATTAACTGAAATAAATTGTAACGTTTCTATGTACAATGAGAAAGTCAGCATCAGGACAACCAATGACTGTAGTGTGGTTTAATAGGTTAAAATCTCTATCTTTAAAGATAATCCTGTGATCTGAACTCGCCTAGATTATTTGGTCTCAGTTTGGTTCCTCATATTGCATCTGTCAAGCTGCACAGTTGAATCTATAATGAGTTTGCAGCTTAGATGGTACCACAAAGATACAACCTGAATTAATGAATCTCAGCCATATTAACTGAACATCCTCCATGTCTTCTAATATAAATGCAAAACCCAATATACTACACCTTAAATACTTCTATTTTGGATAGGTATGTCAAAATAAAGAAATTATGGATGCAGTCGCTATTATGAAACAATTTGAAATTTTGCCAAACTAGGATTATTTCAAAATCGGGAAATAATATTTATTGGATGTTGTAGGCCCCCCTCAGCTAAAAAGGAGCCGGTAATTTCATATTCATATCATATTCAAGGTTCCAGATAGGGGAATTGTGAGAGATTTAAATATTGATTGGCTCACTCCATTGTCAGAGGATTTCAAATCCATGTGTGATGGATTAAACTTGATAGAACTATTGGATAAAGCTACCCAAATATTATTATATTTTCCGTCTGGATCAATGCTACCATATTTAACTTTAACAAAAGTCCCACAAATATACAGAATTAGTTGGGGGTTTTTGCTAACTATGCAAGTGATCATTGATCAATAGCAATAGTCAGGAAAACAACGACAATTGACTGGACATCTATTTGGTCAGTGAATAACAGATAAATTAGTACAACCCACTACATTTGTCAGAAAACCTTTAGTTTCCTTTCAGAATCAACATTTCTATGAGATACTATACTACAAAATACTCCCACAAATCTGGGTCATTGATTGCAAAAAAGGTTTGTTAAGTTCCACACACAAAAAAAAGTCATTTTTCTAAAAAATTCATTCTAGCCCATTTTGCAAAATTGAGTACACCCCAATTATACTCTTACGAGAAAAGCCCTTCCCATTTCATGCAGTCAGCAATGGCTCCACATGGAAGAGAAATGTCACAAAATAATTTCTTTACACAAAACAATGGTGAGTGCTACAAGAAGATAAGCAAAGCTTAACAAATCAGTCAAAAATACTGTAGCAAAAGTGATTTAAGAAAAATTTAATAAAAAACAAACAAACTTAAAGATCTTAGTGCAACCATCTTACAGAGACGTCCAAACCATCCATGGAAGTTAAAATCGCAACAGGAGCGTATTATGATGAGAAGGGTTGAAGATAATTGGCATGCAAGTTCACTGCAGTTAGCTAAAGCAGTAGAAAGCCAAACTGGAGTGACTGTTTCCTGTGACACCATACGGCACACTGCAGAGGAATGTCATGCATGGGTGTCGTCCATGAAGGAAGCCTGTCCTAAAGCCCATGCACAAAAAAGAATGCGTAGAATTTGCTAGGACCCATGCTGAAGAATGGAAAAAGATATGTGTTGCGATATGTCGCCAACTTGTTCATTTCATGTGTTGGGGAATTATCAATTAAAAATAATTAATTAATTGATTATTGTTATGATCTATCTGGTGATGCTGGGAATATTAACTAATAATTGTAAATTAGTAGTTTAATTATTCTTAAGATAATTTAATCGGGGAACCATCTAACCTCTAGCTAGAAACAAAATATGATCAAAATAATATTTAATCAAAAGGGGGTTATCGACCAATAATCTCATTTATAATGATTAATTATAAGTGATTACGCCAGAAAGATACTATCTGAAGGAAGTGAATTCTTGCAGTAATTCACACACACTCAGAATACAAGAAACCAGAGATTTCAATTTAACCAATTTATTCTAAAACACAACTAAAATAAAATAAAAACACTACTTATACTACTGGCACGAAACGGTTCTGTCAAGAGGCATACCAGGGCAGTATGGCGACCAGCGCTGACGTCGCTTAGGCACGTCACGGGGCGCCTCCTACTGACGTCGTATGCAGCCCCTCGCGTGCATGCGTGGAGGCGGTGTATGACGCGAACGCACAGCTTGTCAAAAAGAACGGGGGGAAGTTTTATGACCTATTGTTTAATCTGAGCAAGAGGCCTGTGGTTCCTTTCTAACAAAGAAACCTCGTGGCTCTTATCAGTGAGTTAGCATCTGCTAATAAAGACTCTGTTCGGGAAATATGGAGGAAAAAGGGTTTAAAATGTCAGGAATGCTGTGCGTTCCTGACAGGCGCTCTGCGAGTGCTGACCCAAATGCCTATGACGCCAAACACTTACAATCAAAACTAACGGAGGGGAACCAAACTTCTACAGACTAACAATTCTACTTACTAATAAAGGACAAAACATACAGAAAACTTACAATCAAGAAGTACAAAACTCACAAATTTACCCGTTATTAGAATCATAGCACAGAAAAATCACAGAGCGCTCATCAATAATCATGCATACATAAAGTTATAAAGAAAGCTTTCTAAACTCTCTCCACCCAGGTAACAGAAGATAAAGATAAAAAGGAAAGCTCTTACTTTCTTTCAGAAAGAGAGGGACTCCCAGTTGTGGAAGAAAAAAAACAAAGGGAAAACGAGATGCTTGGCTCGTCAGCCGCGCGGAGAAGAAAAACAAAAAAAAGAGGAATTAAGCGGATCAAAAGAGATAGTTTGGGGAGCAATCAAACTATTGGGAAAACTTGGTTTCAGGGAGGAAAGAAAAAAATCCAGAACACGTGTTGTGAAGGAAGAGCTCTTCTTTCAGTTCCGTGGACAGAACTAAACCCCACTAAAGCGCATTTTGAAGAGGAAGATGGATACTCATCCATAGCTTTTTATGCTGGCTGTGGGCGCTTTGGCCCCCTTTCCTTGTATTGGCCACAAAATCAGGCCGCGGTAGCGGCAGGGGTCTTTGATAGATGGCCATCCCAGCCAACTGGCGCAACAGATCATCCAGCGCTCAGCGGATTCGAAACGGGGAAGAAGCGGATAGTTCTGCTATTGGTTAGAATGGCGTGGCCGGGGGAAAAGGGGGGTGCCGCCGGGGGGGTAAATAAATTTTCTGATCTTAACAGTCGGACTCTTAATTTCAGCATGAGTTAGACCCAACACATGCCTAGAAGACTCGGTGCTGTCCTTAAAAATTGAAGTTCATACAAAACACTAGATGTAGTAGTTTTTGTTGCACGGTGTATTCATTTTTGCTTGAATCAAACTTGAGTAAAACAGAAGATTTTATGATCTTAATTAGATTATTAACCTTAATTTCATGTTATGGAGTGAAATAAGTGTTCAATAAAACTCAGCCTTGTCAAAACTACGGAAATTGTTCTTTTGTTCATTGAGCTAGATTAAAATCATACTTTTTTAAAGGGGGTGTACTCATTTATGCTGAGCACTTTATCTTAAAAACAGACACTGGCATATTAAGAAAGGAAGATGATTTAATACATTACATAAATTACAGCTTTTTTTGCATCCAGAAACTCATTTCAAACCAGGTCCTGTCAGACATTAATTTCGTCCAAACGTGCATCATTAAATGCGACACTAAATATTGAACCACAATTTTGTTTAAAACTAAGATTTTATTAAAACATTGAAATCATTAGATATAAATTAGATAAATTGGACTCATACTTTTACAAAGTGGCAGCAGAATTGACAGCAGAACCACTTGCATCTCTTTTTTTAAAATTATAAATTCAGATAAAATACCAGATATTTGGAAATCAATACTCGTCTGTGCCATAATGGACAGAGCAAATCCATCAGATGCAAATAAGTACAGGCCGATATCAAAACTATGCATATTAGCCAAGGTTCCGGAAGGATTTTTCTCTAGTCAATTACAAGAATATATTCAGTTAAATAATTTCTAAACATGATAAATAAATCAAACATAAAAACATGTATTACATCAAGTTTAATCAGGATTTAGAAAAAAAACATAGCACTACTAGCGCAGTTTTACAGGTCTTAAATAATTTTTGTGATGCTCTAGATTTGAGGAAGTCTGGTGTTTCATGGTTTTTTGACCAATCAATGGCTTTTAATACAGTGGACCACACACTCTTAACAGATTATCTCTCGAACAGGACGCAGTGTACAAATAAGGTTGACTCAAGTTCACGGATAGTGGGGGTGGTAAATGGTGTGCACCAAGGATCTATATTGGGTCCTATTTTATTTTCCATTTATATAAATTATCTTTGTTCAGATATTGCAAAAATGTATTTCTCTATCCGGATGACTGTGTGATCTACTGTGTCAAAAAAAACCTTGGATAGTGCTTTTAAGTACCTGCAGGAGGCATTCCAAATAATTCAAGTGAGGTTATGCTATTTAAGACTAATACTAAATGCAAATAAGTCCCGAACAACGCTTTTTATAAACTCACTCATAAGTATATTGAAAGAAAAGGAATTACGGACAACACAAGGTACAATTATAGGTCTTACATCGTATTTTAAATATTTAGGAATAACAACTGATGAGGAACTTTCATTTAGACAACATGTACAGCAGTTGCAAAGTTAACTTAAAATCGAATTGGGTTTCTTCTATGGGAATAGGGCATGTTTCTCTCTGAAGGAGTGGAAAACTGGTTACTGCAACCTTTCTACCAATAGTGGATTATGGAGATGTGTTCTATAGAGCAGTGGCAAAAGTACATTTGTCACTTGAGCCGTTTTACCTCAGTTTATACAGTTTATAACGGTGGCAAAATTTTGTACCATCACTGTGATTTATATAAGACAGCTGCACTGTCGTCTTTTGATGAACGGCATCTTATATCTTAAACATGATGCAAGTCCACCTGACTAAGAAAATGACTAGTTATACCAGCAGTTAGGGATGTGTATTGGCAAGAATCTGGCGATATGATATGTATCACTATATCAGAGGAAAGGATACGATAGATCACGATATGATGATTAATAAAATATATTGTGATTTTCAAAACTGAATTTGGCTGCGTTTCCCAAATGCGACCGTTCTTAAGGACTTAAGAAGGCTCCTAAGAAGGGTTTGGCTAAGAAGGAGTGTCAAGATACGGGTGTTTCCCGTAAGCGTTCTTAACTGCCTTCTTAGGAGAACCTTAAGATCAAGCCTAAAGCTGCATTCACCCAGCACATTTGATCCGCGTCAGGAAACGCATTCAACGGATGAAGTTTGACGCATGTACTTTTTGGTTTCCATAGCCTGCTTCTGAGGAAAAAAACAACGCATGGGCGGGGCTTCCTCCGTTGCCGCACGTTCAGCAGTTTCTGAACTATGGTGGACCGTAACGAGAGAGTGACTTGGCTTTATTAGCTAGATAAAGCTAGACCACGTTGACATCGGGTGCATCAGCGCCCACTATTCAGATGCGTTCTGAGTTCGGGGAGTTTAAGCATTTGCTCCAGGAGCTGCCTATGGATGAGTTTCGCTTTCAGTGCTACTTCCTTTTCTCCTGCACCTAATTGTACGACCTCTTCGGCCGCATCGGAGTTTAAATCTCCTACCAGGACACCAGCTACAGGTTCTCTGTTCCTCTTTAGGAGCGCCTGTCCATCTGTCTTCAGTAAGTGTTATTTATGATTTTTTAAATCTGCCTTTGTTGAAAATGTTTTCACTGGGCCCGCGCTTCATTCAAGATACGTGCGTTGGTACGTTGCCGTATGAAACGAAACGCAGAGCCCTTGACGGACCTCTGACGTACGCCATCATAGACTTTACATGTAATCTTGCCGCAGCTGACGCTGCCGCATGGGCTTGGTCTGAATGCAGCATAAGAAACTTCTTAAGAAGCTCTTAACAGGATCTATCAAGCGTGGTGGTGCTGAAACTGAATCAATCAATGCCAAGCTTATCGATCACCTTTATCAGCGCTGAGTGCAGCGCGCAGTCACACACAGCGTTGTTTATAAGAACTTGCGATATTCATGATGAGTACAGAGTTAGTGAATTAGCTTCACATTGTGTGCTGATAACCATATATAGATAAAAGATTTTTTTTTTAAAAAGAATAAAAAGAAAACAACAAGTAGCCTAGTTCCGCGCCTATGCGTGTCTCTCCCACTCAAACAAAGTGTTTGCACATGGATATAGCATTAAGTTAATTTTTATTTTAAGTGTGTGTGTGCAATCAGGTGGATCCAAGTAGTAATCAAGCCCATTAGCGCATATATACCCCCATGAATATTGGCACACACATGTGATAATGGATAAAACTGGCAGCAAAAAGAGAAAGCGGGCAGGGTCATTTTTTTTTTTTTTTTACGTGTCCTGTCTAGCAGTATGCTACTCAGAATTGGTGTCTGAGTACCCAGTACGAGCCCAACAGTTTTACTTTCTCAAGCAGAGTATTACAGCTTCGCTGTAGTACGCCGCTTGATGTATATGTATGAAAAATCTTTATTAGTGATTACTATGGGTTCAATTTCCTGACGTCATGGACACTAAACCGAGACAAGAAGGGAGAAAGGAAGAAGGTGAAGAAAAGAAACCGGACCAACAGAGGCGCGAACTGACGACACAAGACAGGGAGACAAACAAAGAACACAAGAAAACCGGCTACGCCAGGGCGGGCCCGGATCAGGATCCAGAGGCCACGGGGACCAGGGGCATCCCGCCCCCCAGCGGGGCCCCAACCAGGGACCAGCCGACAAGGGCCCTCCCCGCCGCCGCAGACCATCGCCAACAACCCGGCCCACCCCCACACACCCACGCGGGCAGCGTCATTTACCACAGAGGAGATGGCCGTCCTAGTGGATCAGGTGTGGCAGCACCGTAAGATTTGTATTTGTAATGTTAAGTAATTTATCTAAGTGCACCTCCAGGCTGAGGGCAAAATTGCGGCGGGTTGCTCTCTGGATATGTGGAGACACCAGAGTGATCAACCATCGGATCGTCGCACGGGGCATCCGGTACTTTTCCTGGACAGCCCGGTCTGACAGTACATCTAGTGGGGAGAAGTGCTGAAGCTCATAAACATTTATATAAACCGTCTGGCTCCGCTCGGCGACGATGTTGATTAGCAGCGAGAATGTGCCGTATTGCAGCCATGGTTTCTCAAACACGGCGACTTTGGCAACGCCTTTATATAAGAGTAGCAGGTGAGGCCTCTCTGGATTAGGTTCAGCTGAGTTCAATTACATCTGTTTCCTTGATATCTGTGAAATGCCACAGGGTGGTTGATGTTTTTTTATGCGTAAGCTCATATGCAGATTTGTTGAAAACTTAAACGTGTACTTCAATAATATATATTTTTTTCCTTCTCTGCTATTAGCCTATGTTTCTTGCGCCAGTGCTCCACAGCTATGAGTGCATTTGAAATTTAAACATTGTTTTATTATTTCAAAAAGTGGAGGATATAAATTTCATTGACGCAGCTTGATCACTGTAGCCTAGAAATCTAGACGCCCCTGGTGGCAGGCTATGATCACTGAGCATTCGATCGCTAAGAAGGCTGTTAAGAGTGGGTCAGATCGATCTTACGTTTCCTTCTTAGTGAAAGATCTTCTTAAGCTAAGAGCGACTCTAGGAAATGCGTTCTTCTTTCACAGCTTTGTTAAGAGTGCTCCAAAGAAGATCGTAGCACTAAGAGCTAGCGCTAAGAACTCATTTGGGAAACGCGGCCTTTAACTGTAGAAAACCTGTCACAGCATCCTAAACACTCCAACCTGTTTCATCAATAACTCATACAGTTTTATTACTAGTTCTAGTTGATACAATGAAGGATGTAAAAAAAAAGGAGGTAAAAAAATTACCAATTACCAGTCCTACTTTCAATTTTACTGCCAAAATGATTGTGGTATGTCAGAATTTCATTGAAATTCTAAAAAATAAATCGATTTGCTCTTGAATATCGATATAATATCGTGACATAAAATATCATGATATATTGGCATATAGAGATTTTCTTACACCCCTACCAGCAGTTATCAACTACGATCACCAACCACAGCGATGTTTGTTATACCACTTACTAGGATCAAGCCAAGAAAAAAAAAGCCTTTAAAAAATTTTAATTAAGCATATCGGGTACCTTTGACACATTTCCGAAAGATTCTGCATGGTCTTGTTTTGGAACTTTCAAACCTTTTCAAGCTTTACATCATTACACAGATGTAACTGAGTTTTGGATCCAGACGAGTTTTTTATCATTTAATCTTATTTTAAAAAAATTATGATTTTATGCTTAAAATGTGATTGGATAGACGTTTTTTATGTATGGCGTTATTTTGCTGTTATGTCTTGCCCAAATAAACCATGAAAAAGAGGTTATGAGCTCAATGGGTTTTATTTGGTTAAAGGTGATGATAATAATAATAATAGTAATAAAATAAAACTATAATCATAATTTTTCCCCATAATCAAGCTCCCATTGTAAGATCATTTACTATAGGGCCACCATTAAATATTTTTTGAATGTTGACGAGTTAAACTCACCCATCGCTCTCAGAGCTGTAGATGACAGCAGCACGATGTGACGGCTCCAGGCCTAGCTCCATGTGTGCAGCCTCAAGATTTCTCTCAAATGTATCAACGCTGCCGATGTTGAACCACACATAACTCTGGGAAAGAGAGCAAACAAAAGATCCCAGTTTAAAACAGAAGCAAATAAGGATGGTTATTTTGGGATAAATTAAAGGGATGATGATTATTTAATTTGGATTAATTTTTTGACATGTTGCAAATAACTTTTATAGACCTTGACAACATCTCACCCCTTCAGCATCCGCTCCTGGTACCATGATAACTCTGACAAACTGTTTGTTAACCACCTCCAACCGATCCACCACGCCTCTGCCCAGGTAACGGTGGACAAAGTCTTTCCAGGTGATCTCTCGTCCGGTGTCTCGGAAGTAGAAGTAGAGCAGAACTGAACTGACTCCAGCAACAGTAAAAGCCATGTATCGGAAATCTTTTTCATCCCAGGGGAAGTCGCCCTGAAAAACAGACATGGAGCACTAAACATGAGGATACACAAATATAGGACCTGAGGCTTCTGCTGGTGAAGTCAAAAACATCGAAAATACATCCTTTGACATCTTGTCATCAGTTTGGTTACCTAATAATTGTGTTAAAGTTTTCACATCCGATTCCAGAACGAAACCTTTCTGAAGACCCAGCAGCGAAGGCTTGTATAAGTGTTGCGTCATATGTATATAAATGTTTAAAACACCAAAGAATTGTGGTGTACCAGTTCACAATTAAATCAGTCTTTTGCGATTTGAACTGTGGCAAATCGATAGCGATTCAAAATAGTTGAAATTGTTTTATAATGTTTTTTAATAAAAAAATGACAAAAACATAAGTCTGATGTGCCGCCCAGAGGTTTTTAGTGAACAGAACGGCAGAAAGATTCTGTTGCAGCAAGTGTTACAGCCAGGCTGCGCAAAATTTTTTTTTTTTTTTGCATTTTGTACCTAATTTGTGAGTGCCTTTGTTGTGTTGTGTATTATTTAAGCTGTAAATTCCTCTTTTCCCCAGACATTTCCACTTTTCACCTGCTGCCTAGGACATATGCTGTAACTTGGGGCTGCCGCAGTTCACAAGACATCAGCTCAAAGGCAGCTTTACGGAAGAACTGTAAAAGAAATGTCCTTCATACTGCCCCAGTAGGGACAAATGTGTGACCTAGTGCACGGTTCACAAAGCTGGCAAATCTGTTTCTGTGTATAACAGGAACCAAAGGTCACATAGATCACACTAGGGATGCACTGATACTGGTATCAGCCCCGATCAAATTTACATGTATTGGTCAAAGTTAACCGATACCATGAACCGATACTTAAAATGTGGTATCATGCTCTTGAAAATGTGCTATACAAATAAAACAGTCTTGCCTAATGCTTTGCATTAAATCAGATTTAAAGAAGCTTCTGACTGAACACCTCTGACTGGACAATTATCTTAAAATGCTCCTGAGCAGCCCCCAGAACGAAGCCACTTTTTTCAGCTTTTACAAGTCACAGGCGCTGAGGCTCTACATCAACAGATAATGGCAAAACAGACTGCAATCTTCACAGCAGACATATAGAAGAGACACAGCAAACTGAAGAATCTAAAGCCTAGTTTATTCTTCTCCGTCAGCAAGTATGCTCCCAGACACAGATGTATTGACGATAAAGTTATCCTTTTATACTATATAGTACATTTGTGTGTCAGTGTTGCAAAGCAATCCCCCACCAGTACTGCCTACCATTGCCAGAGTTTATTTTCTTCAGCCTGTAAAAGCATTCCCCCTCAGGGAGCAATGGTCGACAGAAAGTAAGTTTTGATTGAGCTAAAAAGCTTCTAACTATAAGTGAAGCTCATGGAAAGCAGTAAAAACTAGGGCTGGACGATATAGAAAAAGAGCATATCGATAAAGGAATAGTCATATTCGATCGATATTGATAATTATTGATAAAAATCACAAAATGTAAAATATATATTTTAAGTGCCTCCCTTCATTTTATTATTTTTCAATGAACTAACTTATGGATAAATGTTTCTTTTTTTTTTGTTTTAGCAGCACGACCTGGTAAATTTCCTGTGTCTCTCTGTAACAGATTCACAGCGCAGCGAGTTAGAGGAGGGGACTCCTGGTTGTGGCGATGGTTTGCTGAGGGACTATCAAAAAATTCTGTTTCAGCTCAAATCATTTCGTCCTTTTTTGTGGTTTGAAATGAGAGAGGGTGGCTGACAGAGCTGCCTTGGTCTGCATTAATGATTCGTTTGGAGTAAGTAATTGTTATTGTATCAAGCAACCTGATAAGCTATAATAAATTATGGGAAAACTTTTTTTTCCTATCTAACTTTTTTATCAAACCCTTTTTTTCCAACGCACCACACGTTTATAATCCGATATTTACTGCTATCGAATTAAAGTCCAGCCCTAGTAAAAACGCATTTAAACGAACAGCGGTCTGTTTTGTTTTTCTCTACCCCTTCCTTGTGTTAAAAATCGCCAAAAGACCATATTAGATCAAATGGCCTTTTAATATAAAGCATGTTGTGCCCAAACACTGCATTAACTACTAATTACATCAACTATGGAGCACCGTTCTGACGTTCGATGTAGGGCTAACCAATCACAGGCATACGCTCTCCATTGAAGGACACAGATAAGTAGAAAATTCAGCTCTACTTCGTCCGTGCTGGCACTGGTGACCGACAGCCCTTGCTTCGACGAATGAATGTGTTGCATCCATCCGGTTCCATGTAGACAGAAGTATAAACAAGGTTTTAAACTTCCTCAAGAAGTACAGTCTGCTCTGTGCCTTTATGTAGAGGACATTACTGTTGCTACTACGGTCCAATCCAGTGTCCAGGTGAACAGAGTTGCATTTACTATGATGGAAACAGCATTTGACACAACCCATTTTCTCCTGAAATTTATAATGAAATATCAAATTAGGTGTTCATTAATCTGCACTTATGACTGAATTACACACAGAGCAAAGATTCTAGCTTTATTACAAAGATACTGTTTTTATTTATCCGACTGACAACATGCAGCAACATCTTCCTTTGTATATCAGAACATCAAGTCTCTATCTCACCAGGCATCTTCCATTTTTAAAGGAGACATATTATGACTATTTTTGCACTATTTAAATATGTCTACGAGTTCCAGAAAACATGTTTCTGAAGTTGTTTGCTGGAAATAGGAAACAATTGTTAACCTGCATTTTCCTCTGTTTCAGCCCCTTGCAGATTGTGTTGCTTCTGCTGCTACTATGTGTGAAAGTTACAGACAAGGTTGCAGTAGTTCAACCATGCAAAAAAACAAAAACAAAAAACAAAATCAACCATACAAAAAATTACAAAAAAGTAGTTCAACCCTACATGTTTGAACCAGAACCTGCTCCGAAAGGAGGGTAATCTTCTGAGAACCCAATAGAGAATACAACAAGATACCTTTGAATGGTTATTGAAGAAATGACTTAAAGTTAAATAGAATATATTTAACTGCTAACCTGGCACTCCAATATCTTCCTGAGACGCTGCCCCTCCCATCTCGATCTCACTGACTCCGGCTCTCTAACACCATGGAGACCCCGCTCATTGAGCTCCGTGTGGCTGCATGTCCACAGTCTTCCCCCAGGTTGGAGTAGTTCAGATCGGCGACTTGTCTACAGTCTTACGCCCGGAGTTTGACTAGCCCTTTGCGGCGACAGGTCCTCAGCCTTCCCCGCCCTTACCGCTAGCATCTTACCATAAAAAAATAAATCCAACCCAGCCACTCTTTTGCTGCAGATCTCTCGTCTTCTTCCCAGTTTTCAGCAGCTCAGTTTGGCGGCATATCTCCCGTCTTCTTCCCGGTTTTCCGCAGCTCAGTTGGGCAGCAGATCTCTCGATTTGTTTACTGCTGTATCTGCTGGGTGGAGATAGCGCTCTGAGGAGGTGGAGACAGCACTCCAAAGAGGCTTGTGACGTAAAAGCTGGACAGATTTTGAACAGCTCAATCAGAGACTGAATGCAGGATCAATTAAGAAACCTATATCTCACTCAAAGCAGCATGGATTGTTTTTTTTTCCGGATTTGTATGCATGTATATGCACCAGAGACACACAATAACACCCCAAATCCCAGGAAAAGTTATTTTTTTATATGTCTCCTTTAACAGCATTTCGAGTAAAAGATTGTGTCAGGATAGAGGGAATTACTTTAGGATGAAACCATTTAAATAGTTGCTTTTATTGTGTGTTGTGCTAAACTGCTTGCGTGCAAACAGGCAACTGAGCTTGAGTATGGCATTGTCCTAAATCAGAGATATGTTCGGAGGAGTGAATGCAGTAAATCAAAGACTCAATGGAATCTGCTGGGTTTCCTTAAATAAAAAGCTTTTAATCTGATTGGAAGGTGTGTATGATTGAATTGAAATGATTTATAAAATGCCTTGAGTTCACTGGTGCTAAATAAATAAGAAAAAAGAATTTAAACTGAATTGAACTAAATACGACAATCACATTTAACTGGATCATAACTTTCATTCAGCGTTAAGAATACATTTTCCAAAAAGTTACTGATTTCTAATTCAGAGTTTTTTAATAAAACATTACTTTATTAAAATAATTTTCTCATCTTCACTTATGTTTTGCATTGTGAAGTGGTTTGTTGCAATACATACAAATTGTTTTAACTCAGCCTCTATGTAATTTTAATGAGCTCAAAGTTAATTTGACCTCAATTCAAATTGTTCAACACTAACCATGGTCTTTAAAGATATATTTACACTAAACTGCGAAGTCACTTAGTAGTTTGAGTGTTACTAGCCTAAGTGGTGAGATTGCTGAATAAAGATTTTTAACAAATTTTGTTAAGAAATTATGATATTCTGGAGTGTCTGTGTTAATTCTTTAGATGAGTGCAGGGCTTTCTGTGTGAGCACACCAGTATGGCAATTAATCCTTTTATTATTTAATTCCACACTACATTAGTCAGGTACACATTAAACAATAACAATATTTGCCTATCATTTCCTGACACTCAGGCAGTGCCCCTTCTTGGTAATTTTGAAATAAATTACCAGGTTGTCTTAATTATTGCTTTTGGCACTTATTAATGGTTATTTACAAACCTTCTGCATCCGACTCCACCAGTCTTTCCCTCCCCCTCCTTTTTTCCCTCCACCTGGTCGTCCTCCTCCTCCTCCTGCTGCTGCTCCTCCTCCTCCTCCTTTTCCATCTGAAATCCAGAAGATAAGCTTTATTGCACTTCTAGAGGAAATTCTTCCACAATAACTGGCACTATTAGAAAATAAGAGCCTACAAATCTCGTATTGTACACCCTAACTTCCAATATTCCATATCGATATTGGAAAGACAACATATTTTCAATTTAAGTCATGTGGATGAGTTGTGGCTGCACAACATAACAGGAGCTGCCTACAACCCTTTTATTTATTTATTTATTAGGAAAGAATCTAAAATTCAATGGACACCTGCCCTCGGGGACTGGAGCTTTGAGAGCCCAGGTCTAGAAGACAACCTGAACAGTCACCCTGATCTGACTAAACGAAATTGGTTAGGATGTTCTGTAGCAACCCAGCAGTTTTCAAGGATAAAGCTCACCAAAGACTGAAACATCATCGTCACTATAGCCGTAAAACATGTTTTATCTCATATTAGACTCAATGCGAGCTTTGCCCTCCAAGGAGGAGGGAACAGTTCCATACTCGACAATTCATTTAGTTAATTTAATTAATTTGACAAGGGCAATTTACGGGAGCAATAATCCTATAAATGCTTTGTTTTAACTCAGAGAGCTAATTTCCATTTGCTATCCTCCACACGACCTATAGAAAATTATATAAAAACATAATGCTATGTAATTCACACTATTTACTAGGGCACACCACTGTAGAAAAAGAGCATATCGATAAAGAAGTAGTCATATTGATCGATAGATAATTATCGATAAATATCACAAAATGTAAAATACTGTATATACTTTAAGTGCCTCCTCAGTCATTTTATTCTTCTTCAATGAACTAATTTTAACTAAGAATGAATTAATTTTTCAAACAATTATTTTTATCATAACTAAATTTGTAAGACACAGAAACAAATCAAGAGACTTTAGTAACATCAGTAAGTACAAAGAAAAGTAATATTAACCATTATATTATACATATTTCTTAATTATATTAGTACTTTAAATTAAAGGCTTATCTTGATGCTTTTTAATCTTTTAAACATTTTATACACTTTATAATATTAATGTTTGAAACCTTTGGTTTAGTTTGTCAATAAAGCTTATCGAAAATTCACTTCCGCTCTGGTTCAGCTGTTGGCAAAAGCTAACCAGCTAGTCATTAGAGTGTAGACAGAGTCCAGTCACTGAGAGCGGTAGTGTTCTTAAAGCGTTTTTCGCTTCTGAGGACTGGGGGCAGAAACAGGGGACATTTTAAAAGCCACGGGTGTTGTTAGCAGCGCGAACTGGTAAGTTTCCTGTGTCTCTCTGTAACAGATTCGCAGCGCAGCGAGCCGGAGGAGGGTAGTCCTGGTTGAGACAGCTGATCGTAGTATAATATTTTGTTTATTATTGCTACGTTTAGTGTTTTAGTGCGTCAAGGATGGGGTCAAAACGGGACGCAACCTTTACATGAGCCACTAATCCAGAACATCCTCCTCCGTTGCTCCCTTGCTGTGACATCGGACTGCGGCGAAGTTGCGTCGATGGTTTGCTTAGGGACCATCAAAAAATTCTGTGTCAGCTCAAGTCATTTAGGCAAGGCAAGGCAAGGCAAGGCAAGGCAATTTTATTTCTATAGCACACTTTCAACACAAGGTAATTCAAGGTGCTTTACATGATTCAGTGATAATGAAACCACATGATTACAAAGCATATAAGTTTAACAGTAATCAATCAGTAAGAAAAGATATTGTAAGGAACAAATCCACGTAATTAATACACAATCACTTAAAAATAAAGCTAAAAGATAGAATAAAATATAGAAATTAAAACGACAACAATAAAATAATATAAAGATCAAATGTTTACAAAAAAAAAAAAAAGCAGTTACTCATAAGCAAGTTTAAATAGATACGTTTTAATTTTAGACTTAAAAGAGTTCAGTGTCTCTGCAGCTTTACATTCTCCTGGTAGTTTGTTCCAGAGATGAGGAGCATAGAAACTGAAAGCTGCTTCTCCATGTTTGGTTCTGGTTCTAGGGACGATCAGTAAATTAGAGCTGGAGGACCTGAGTGATCTGGATGGTTTGTACCATGATAGCAGATCTCTAATGTACTCAGGTGCTAAACCATTAAATGATTTATATACCAATAAAAGCACTTTGAAGTCTATTCTCTGAGCTACAGGGAGCCAGTGTAAGGACTTTAGAACTGGGGTGATGTGTTCTACTTTCCTGGTTCTAGTGAGAACACGAGCAGCAGCGTTCTGGATCAGCTGCAGCTGTCTGATTGATTTTTTAGGTAGACCTGTGAGGATACTGTTACAGTAATCAAGGCGGCTAGAGATAAATGCATGGATGAGTTTTTCTAGGTCTCCTTGTGTCATCATTCCTTTAATCCTAGAAATGTTCCTCAGGTGATAGAAAGCTGACCTTGTTATTGCCTTTATGTGACCCTGGAGGTTCTGGTCTGAGTCCATTATTACACCTAGATTTCTGGCCTGGTCAGTAGTTTCTACTTTAATCCTTTTTGTGGTTTGAAAGGAGAGAGGGGTGGCTGAAGAGCTGCATGGGTGAGCGTTAATATAAGTTTGGAGTTAGTAATGATTGTATTAAGGTGCCTGATGGGCTATAATTTAAAAATGAGGGGAAACTTTGTGTCTTTCTATTGCACCACACGTCAATCGATCGATATACAGTGGGGCAAAAAAAGTATTTAGTCAGCTACCGATTGTTTAAGTTCTCCCATTTAAAATGATGACAGAGGTCAGTAATTTTCATCATAGGTACACTTCAACTGTGAGAGACAGAATGTGAAAATAAAAAAATCCAGGAATTCACATTGTAGGATTTTTAAAGAATTTATTTGTAAATTATGGTGGAAAATAAGTATTTGGTCAATAACAAAAATTCTCAATACTTCATAATATATAACCTTTGTTGGCAATAACAGAGGTCAAACGATTACTATAGGTCTTTACCAGGTTTGCACACACAGTAGCTGGTATTTTGGCCCATTCCTCCATGCAGATCTTCTCGAGAGCAGTGATGTTTTGGGGCTGTCGCCGAGCAACACGGACTTTCAACTCCCTCCACAGATTTTCTATGGGGTTGAGGTCTGGAGACTGGCTAGGCCACTCCAGGACTTTCAAATGCTTCTTACGGAGCCACTCCTTCGTTGCCCGGGCGGTGTGTTTGGGATCATTGTCATGTTGGAAGACCTAGCCACGTTTCATCTTCAACCAAGCTCTCACTGATGGAAGAAGGTTTTGGCTCAAAATCTCACGATACATGGCCCCATTCATTCTTTCCTTAACACGGATCAGTCGTCCTGTCCCCTTAGCACAAAAAAAGCCCCAAAGCATAATGTTTTTCTACCCCCATGCTTCACAGTAGGTATGGTGTTCTTGGGATGCAACTCAGTATTCTTCTTCCTCCAAACACGAAGAGTTGTGTTTATACCAAAAAGCTCTACTTTGGTTTCATCTGACCACATGATATTCTCCCAATCCTCTGCTGTATCATCCATGTGCTCTCTGGCAAACTTCAGACGGGCCTGGACATGCACTGGCTTAAGCTGCTTGCCTATTGTAGATTCACTCTTCCCAGTCAGGTGCAGGTCTATAATCATTTTCCTGGTGTCCTTCGAAAGCTCTTTGGTCATGGCCATAGTGGAGTTTGGAGTCTGACTGTTTGAGGCTGTGGACAGGTGTCTTTTATACAGATAACGAGTTCAAACAGGTGCCATTAATACAGGTAACGAATGGAGGACAGAAGAGCTTTTTAAAGAAGTTACAGGTCTGTGAGAGCCAGAGATCTTCCTTGTTTGAAGTGACCAAATACTTATTTTCCACCATAATTTACAAATAAATTCTTTAAAAATCCTACAATGTGAATGCCTGGATTTTTTTTCACATTCTGTCTCTCACAGTTAAAGTGTACCTATGATGAAAATTACTGACATCTGTCATCATTTTAAGTGGGAGAACTTGCACAATCGGTGGCTGACTAAATACTTTTTTGCCCTACTGTACTTCTTGAACTTATCGTCTAGCCCTACTATTTACAGAGTTGCATTGCATATATATTATAAAAAGTATATTCAGTAAAAAAGCATGAAAAATAAAACTTTTTATCTTGTATAATACGCACAAATTTGCTCACGCAAGAGGCTTTTTTCTTGAATGAATAAATAGTTATCCTAGATTCAAACAGGATTCAGTTTTGACCATAAGAGACAGATTTGAGCAAGAGATCACACACACAGGAACTCTCACCTTTTGACTCAGTGGAATGGAGTCGCCGCTTAGCTAACCAGACTCTTTGACAAGGAAGGACATTTTTTTGACTTTGACTTAAAAAACCACAGTACTGGAAAACAAAAACAAAAGCAGACAGATGCTGTCAGAATACAACAGAGATAAGACTGCGAACAGTAACTAAACAGGCTCCGATTAAAGTACGGCAGGAGTTTACAGAGTTTGAGGAAAGAATGTAACACCAGATTTGTTTTGGACATTCATTTACAGCAATAATTAGTTGTGCTTTTGTTTTAATAACCGTTCTGAATTGCTTAAATATTTTCATCCAGATGGAAGAGCCAGGCATTAGTAGAAAGACACCCAACCTATTCCAAAGAGTCCAAATGATAAATTCTTCACTCATAGGCTAAACTGATCTAAAGTAATTTTCTATTCTCCCAGAACAGTTGTTTGACAGTTTTATTCTAATAACTCATGATGCTGCTTAAAGGGACTCTAAGGAAGTTGTAAGTTTCTTGTGATTGCCCCATCAGGCCAAAAGCGTAACTGCAGTTAGATTTTTCAGCTCATGCATGAGGCGTGCGTGTTGTATGTGCACTCGCAAGCGATCATAAACGACTCCTGAGTCAATTCGGTATTTGACAGTATATAGGCCTAGCTTTGCAGGGATGCCTTTGACTGAGGTAAATTATGAATGTGATGTAAGATATTTAGACCAAATCAATTTGAGTGTATTTGTAGGATGTGATACGTTGGCAAAGTTATAGTGAATCGAGTGAAGAAGCCAAATAATAAGGCTAAATTAATGACTCACATTAGAAGGATGAATAAAATAAATAAAAACACTCATACATTTTGAATGCATTAACTAATTAATCCTGCTGGTAGGTAATCACTTTACTAGTTGCTATGTTACAAGTATAGGCCAGTTACTAGGATAAATAATCATCTTCCCTTACATTTCCTCGGACGATGCAATCAGCGTAGTAGCTTATTGGAAAAGTTATAAAATGGTTTTAAATGACAAGTCCTTAACCAGGACATTGCTGGATCATGTATGAGGAAGAGATTTTGAATTTTTATCCATTTATTTGCTGTTAAACTTCCTTAGAGTCCCTTTAAACTGATCAGTATAGAAACAAACAAAAAAAGCATGAATACTAATATTTAGCGTTTGTCTGCTCCATATCATAGTTGTAAAGTGGGAAAAAGTATGTGGCAGTCAAGAGCTGCAAGAGCTTTCTACTTAAAAAGATGAAAGAGGTCTGTAATTGTCATCATTGGTACATTGCTTTGTAGCAATCCCTTATACAGTAAAGAGAAGAATAACTCTCCTTTTTTAAAACATACAAACAAATAACTCGATCTACTTAATCTAGTTTTTAAGAAAGACCCAATGAAATGTAATCTGATATGTAATTTCACAAATCTAAAACGTTCTAATTAGTGTAAAACAACCTACTTAACGTTCGAGCATTATATGTATGCTAGATTTTAAACTAGACCGGATCAAATGTGGGCTTTGGTTGGTAACATCTATTCTAGTGCCTAGTAAGACGCTTTTTATCAGATGCCATCTCCAGCCAGGCCAAAACATTCGATCCAAAACTCTTCCAGCTGAAACAGCCATATGCAGAACATAGTATCAATTTCTGCGACAATGATCAAATAGCTAACTGATAGCTAATTCTCACCTTTTAAAATAATTAGATACATGAAATAAAAGATAGGTTCAAAAACTGCAGTGGAAGTCAAACAGTCATAGCACATACGCAAATGATCTTAAATAACCTGACAAACCTATCCTAAAAATTGCAAATTTAGGAACATGGGATGTTAAGCGCAACATTTAGTTTTGGATTAGTCGTGTTCCAGTAAAATGGGTGAATTTAACTATGTGTCCCTGAAGGAGACAGCGCGGTGTTTGCCGCAGAGAAGGGCAAACAGTACCTACCCGAACGGTGAGGCTTCCAGAACCTACTGTACGAGTTCGGGCTCCTACAGCCCGGCAAAAAGGCAAAACAGCTGCCGAGAGAAGTCTCAGCATCTGAGACATTTTCTCCCTGGCTCTGGCCAAGTTTCTGACTAAAAACAAATCACCGTTTTCTGTTTGGTGCGTTACCTCCAACACTCCAGCTGAAACATTTTATGCTAACAAATGCAGTTTGGTAATAAATGTCGACTGAATGATGAACGAAAGCCCTGTAAGACTTACCATTTCAAATGCCTGTTAAAATTTTTTGGAACAGATCACATGCTATTCAGTTAAATAAATATTTGTTATCAACTAATTCTGCTTATTTGTGCAATATCGAATCTCTACAGACTAATTTATGTTAAACAGTCCCTGTAATTTATTATCGATTTATTACATTCGGGCAGAAGTAAAAGTCAGCCACGGGTCCTTTTTTTTTTTTTTTTTTTTTTTACCTTTATTCAAACAATTACTTACAATACAAAGAACAATTTTACATCATTGAATGTAGTTACAGAAGTTTTATGAACATATAAAGAAAATATCAAAAATAAAAAATAAAAGAAAGAAAAGGGAAAAAAAGTCAAGTTTAGACTTATAAATTAAGTGAGGAGTTGAAATTGACCAAAAATATTTTTGTTTTTATAGCCTTTTTGTTAATTGAAGAGGAAATTGTGTTCATATATGAATTTAAATCCACTATAAAAAGATTGTACTGTGGTTTCTTACGAATAACTTTACATTTGTGAATATGGTACTTGGACAGGAACAGAATTAGATTAATAAGATAAAAACTGGAAGAGTCCTTCGGCTTGTATTCAGTGATGCCAAAAATGACATTTTTTAAATATAACAAAAAATCTGGCTTAATAGCCAGTGAGATCAAAGCAGTAATGTCTTTCCAAAAGTCTTTTGTAAACAGACAATTCCAAAAAAGATGGACAGTGGTCTCTGGGGAAAGATTACAAAAAGTGCACAAAACATCGATGTCAAAGTTAAATCTTTTTTGAATACAGACTTTAGCAGGATAAAACCTCTGTATAATCTTAAAGGAAACTTCCTTAGCTTTATTGGTAATAAAAAATTTATTTGGTAAAGACCATATTTTTGTCCAATCACTAGCCGTTTTTTTGTTTTGTTTTTTTGTTTGTTTTTTTTTTCGTAATTTTTTTTTTCTTAATTTATTAGCGCCACTTATTTCAACAATTTATCAAGTACAAGTTTAAGTGGAAAGAAAAAAGCATTAGTCAAACAAAACAAAAAAGAACACTTAAAATCAGTTTGCATAAGGGATAATCTGGAGCAGCATGAATGTACAGAAAGGTGACATAACATAAAAGAATGTAGTCACAATCTTGTTACATTAATCAAAAAGCTGCATCAAAAATTAAAGTAGCATTAGCTTTATCTAAGGTACCTAATTAAGTCTACCACAGCAGGACTTCATTTTTAAAACCAACAAAAACTGGAGTGATTTTCAAGAAACTACATTTATGAATGAAGAATTTTGCAAATATAACTAAGTTGTTCATTCCAAATTCAATTCAATTTTTTTTCTAATTGCTTGAAAGGTTAAAGAAGGGCAGTGATATCCAGAACTAAAATCATCCTGAAAAGATTTAGAACTCTCACACGAATAAAATAGATGTTCTATTTTCTCAATGTCATTGTTGCAGAAAGAGCATGTGTTCTTATCTATATTGAATTTATTGTGGAGATATTCATTGGATAAATATATGGCCTTTAAAATTTTGTAATTTTCTTTTGCTTTGGGTGGAATTGTAAAAGAGAGATATTTAGTCAGATTTTGAGTTACATATATTTTCTTTTTAACTGAGATGGGGAAAAATGTTTGGTAAGAAGTGTCTTTAAAAATGTATTATTCCAACCCTGTCCCTTAGATTGCCGATCATCGATTATTACTGATGGTTCACTAATTAAACAGGAAGAATAGGTTAAGCTAGCTTTAGCCATATGAATTATTGCTTGGGGAATGGCTTTCAAAACTTTAATGAATTTACTTTCGGTACCTGATAAGGCCTATTTATCTGTGAACTTTTTATATGATAACGCATTTCCATCATTGTTTAATAGATGTAAAACTGTCCAAATTCCATGATCCGTCAAATCCTTATAAAAGATAGATTTTCTATTGATCAATTTACATGTTCCAAATTGAATTTGTATGTGGAGAAAAATTATGCTTATATATAATTTTCCAGTACTGGAGAACTTGTTTGTGAAAACTGGATAATTTAATTGGTATTTTGAAAGTTTCAAAGTCACACTTAATAACAAATTAAATGCCACCAAGCTTCTTTTCGAAAAGTATTTTGGGTAAATAACACCAAATACTGTTTAAATTCTTTATGGAAGATTTGCAACCATTTTAGTTTGATGGAACCATCCATTGCCTTGAAATCAATTGCACTCAAAACTCAAAACCTTCCTCAAACGTCTTCACTATATAATTATTCCTAATATAATGGTGCTTGTTTTTCCAAATGTACTTTAAATTAATTTGATTTATGTTCTTGAAAAGTTTATTGGAAACAAATAAACATTATGATGGGTAAATCAATTGAGAGATACCGATGTATTCGTAAGCAAGGCGCATCCAAAAATGGAGAGGTCTATTTGTAGCCAACTGTTTAAAATCTGTTTAGATTTTTGGAAAATGTGCTCAAAATGTAGATTTTCCCTTTTATTTGTATTCTTTAAAATTATAATACCTAAATATTTAATGTCAGTTTTAATAGCTATGTTAAGAAAGCTACCAGGTGGACAGTCCTGAATAGCTAATAATAATAATTCACACTTTCTAATATTCAGTCACAAACCAGAAACTTTTCAAAAAATAATGGAATTTCATTTAGTGAGGGTGGAACTTGTGACATGTTCTTTAAAAACAATGCAGTATCATCTGCTAACTGACTTATGATCAAAGGGGCTCCCATCAAATTCAGTGGTTGAACATTTGGATTGTGTGTCATAAAAAAAGCTAAAAGTTCAGTTACAATGAGGAAAAGTAAAGGAGATGCTGGACAGCCCTGAAAGATTTCTCGTCTAATATAAAAGCGTTTAGTTGTTCAAAAGGCAAAGAAACAGAACTACTGATGTCAGAGTACAATAAAGAAATTAAGTGTGAATTTTTTACCAAAGCCAAAATGCTTCAGAGCCTTTAAAATGAAAGGATGTTAGACTATATCAAATGCCTAATAAAAGTCTAAAAAAATAATCCCACCATAATCTTCAATTAAGTGACCATAATCTAGTAAATCTAAAACCAATTTAAAGTTATCGTGAATGGAACGTAAGGAACCCAGATTGTGTTTCACAGATCGCAGTCAAGGCATCCTGGCCAGGAGCTTCCCTTTGTCTGTTTTATGTTTAACTCACCCCAAAATAATTTTTTTGTTTGTTTTTTTGTTGAACAACTTTATAAATGAGTATATAACACTATCTATATCTCCAGTCATTTTATGTATTTTAGTACATTTAGTGAAAATATTAATTTTGTACCCAAAACCGTTAGTTTAGTGCCCCAAGTGTTTACAATTACAATTACACTGCACTGGAATTCACTGGAATTCAAATCCTGCATTCCTAACTAGACGTTATATGAACTTCCCTCCAACTTTTTTTTCAAAACTTCGTCAGAACAGAAATTTTGGAATGTCTTTTACTGCTACAACGAAACGGAAGACGGAAGACAATTTACCACTCACCCCTACAATACCCCCTCTACAAAAAAAGGTAAAATGGAACAAGCCATGGCAGACAACGTTCTAGCTGTGCTAAAGCTAGCTATCCAGGAGCAAGGCGCATCCATTGGGAAGTCTATTGAAGACATGAAGTCTTCCATCAACTTTCTTTCGGCCGCCATACAAGATATAAAAGGTACCTTACAGTCGACAGTCAAAAGAGTCAGCAAAGTTGAAGAAAAGATTCAGCTGCTGGAAAACAAAGTTCTGGAGCTTGCACGTTATAAAAGACGATGGAATCTGCGTCTCCGTGGGATACCAGAAGAAGAGTCGGAGGATGTAACACACAAGGTGGTGGAGGTATGTCAAAATGTGACCCCGAACAATAAGGAAAAGCTTCTGGAAGTAATTGATTCGGTCCATTGGTTAGGCAGACAGTGATTATAAACTATGGAGATCTCAGGGGGGAGAGGACTTTTGGATGTCGCATGGAAGCCGTCGTGCAGCAGGAACATTAACTCTTAAACACAAATTTAATGGGAACCGAAATGACCCCTTTGGACATTTAATTCTCTCTGTCATCACTCACAGTAACTCCTTCTTTCTTATTGGTAACATTTATGGCTACAACAATGTTAAGGATAACATTAAGCTGCTTGATACTTTGAGTACACGTATTGATGCTCTTCAAAAGAAGTTCCCTGATTTAAAGTTTATTTTGGGTGGGGATTACAACATCACTGTGAATGATGAAATTGACCGTTGGCCAAGCAGACAAAAAATTAATTCTCACATTGTTAATTTTATGAATGAGAGAGGCCTGATAGACATTTGGAGGGTCAATAACCGTAACGTAAAAAGCTTAACTTGGAAAAACAAATCTGGTACACAGCTATCAAGAATAGACATGTGGTTAATATCTGACTCTTTACAAATCTCAAACTGTTCTGCAGATATTGTTCAGACACCTTTAACAGATCACAAGGCCATTCTGCTTGGTGTGCACTTGTCTTCTGCAAGAGTCAACAAAAGGACCCCTGGATATTGGAAGCTGAATAACTCACACCTGCTCAACAGCTCCTTATGTTTGGTGATTAAAATTACAATTTTTGAATATCTCAAATTAGCAGTTTCATTCAAACAAAAAATGAAAAAAACAAACAAAAACACATTCGTTTTTCGTTTTTTTTCATTTTTTGTTTCACACGAAAAAACGGATCACGAACCTTTATCTGATTTTTCGTTTTGGATCATTAAACGAAAATGGAAAAAACGGATAATGAGAGCTCATTTTGGTATTTTTGTTTGAGGTGAGTGACCTGACTCGGAAGTTCTCTCTGAGGTCGAGGCAAACACTTTGTGTACAGAGCTGTTCGTTTATACACACAAGCTGCCACAACAGACAGACAGCCTGACCTTTCATATGTGGATTAAGGACAACGCAAGAATAGGGAAGCGTTAGAGATAGGTGTTTTATTTTACTGATCGCCAGTTTAGGATCACGGAGGTCGCTTTAGTGAGTAGGGTGTATATTGCTAGGCTACGCATTTAACAATGGAGGATACGATGGTGATGTTCAACATACTGCTTAGTCTACAGCTTTTGTCAGACTCCAAAACCAACCTACACAGATAAGGAGTAATAATCTAAAGAAGTGAAGGAGAGTGGAGGACGCCATAAAGCAGCAAGAAAGGAGACCAGCTGGACCACTTATATGGTGAGCTAATGCTAAAGTAATCTAAAAAAATAAGCTAAAGCCCAACGTAAAACTGTTTAAATGCTTATGTATTAATGTTTATTTATATGCATGCTGTATGTGTTTCAGATAAATGTCCTGTAAAGTCCTTCCAGACAGCGTACGGAACCCAAGGAGTGTTAACTCCTGCTTCTCCTAATGTGGTTTTGTATGGCCGGTCGCTGCTTCTCCCCGAGTCCGCTCGCTGGTTAAGCCCTAAAAAAAGTTTGGCCGCCAGGAATGTGATCAGATTCTAGACTCTTAATTAAATGAGAGAGATTCCTTTAAGTTTTTTGAAAGTTTTAGGTGATTAGAATTGATCATACAAGAGGACAGTATCGTGACACAGCGACGCAAGAATACTGACCTGTCTCGGTCTTACAACAACAAGCTTATATTATTTCCAGCAACCTTGGTCTATCAATTCTATGTAATAATACACAATTCTCAATGCAAAAACCCTAGACTTTCTGACGCCTTTCTCTTAGAATAGGAGCTGTGAACTTTGTTAGACATTTTAATAAAGCCTGGTAAAAGAGTAATATCCATAGTAACGGCAGATGGGGACAATTGTTATCAAAACACTCTGACCATGACTCGGGTAAAGGCGTCACTCAATAAGACTAAACATTCAAACTAATTCTACAACATTAAGTAAATGTGCATCACAGTTGATTACAAAGTGCACATTAATCATAAAACTAAATAAATCCATAACAAGGACAATAAGGCCATATATGATACTCCAGTCACAGCCGATGAAATCAAAGAAGCTATTATGAGTCTAATATCAAAATAAATCCCCTGGTTCCGATGGCCTTTTATAAGATGTTCTCAGCAGAGCTCACCCCCTTTTTGCATTGTGTGTTCAATGAAAGTATAAGCAATGAAAAACTCCCACCATCACTATCCCAAAGTTTAATAACTCTAATTCCTAAACCCCAGAAAGATACATTAAATTTACTTAACAATGACTATAACATTTTAACAATATGCCTTGCAAAAAAACTTTCAAATGTCCTACATCGCATCATTGATGAATTTCAGAATGGCTTTATGGCTGGCAGATATATAATTGATAACATAAGATTGGTCCTTGATATCTTACACCATTCTGAATTAGTGCCAGAGGATAGCTTTATTTATTTTTCTAGATTTCCGCAAGGCTTTTGACTCTATAGAACATGAGTTCATTTTTAAAGCCCTCAACTTATTTTGTTTTGGAGAATATTTTAAAAAATCAGTTCGCACCTCATATGCTTATGGAAATAGTTCAATACAATTACCTCATGGAACCACCAAAAGATTTAATGTAGATCGTGGGATTCGTCAGGGATGCCCTGTTTCACCTTTTCTATTCCTTCTTCGCATGCAAATTTTAGCTACATACATTAAGAATAGTGATCTTAAAGGTCTTCCAGTAGCAAGTAAAACTGTATTATTGAGTCAACTAGCTGATGATACAACTTTGTTTTTAAAAGATAAGTCCCAAATTGAGATAGCACTTAAACTTTTAAATTAATTCTCAGTAGCCTCTGGTCTCAAGCAAAATTTATCTAAATGTAAACTTATCCCAGTTAAAAACTCTGATGAATTGTTTGTGTCAGGAATTCCTTTCAAATCTGTTGTCAGATACCTGGGGGTTACTATGGTTAAAGATCAGGCAGCAAAAATCACTGAGAATGTTGATCCACTTCCCCCCTCTGTGCAGCAGAGATTTAATTTGTGGCTGCAGAGAGACTTGACAATAACAGGTCGGGTTTTGCTCTCTAAAACTGAAGGTCTATCTCGTCTTGTATATGCAAGCTCAGCTCTTGAAGTTCCTAATAGCCTTTGCACAAAAATTGACAAAATTCTATTCAATTTTATATGGAAGAATAAATCTCATCTTATTAGGAAAAATGTGATGATTAATAAATTCAGCACAGGTGGTTTCAATGTTTTAGACTTTCATACCTTACACACTACGTTCAAAATTAAATGGATAAAAAGATACTTGACAAATCCAGACTCAATTTGGCACTGTATTTCAACACATATTTAACACACTAAGGTGGCCTGGATTTTCTGTGACGGTGTAATTACAAAATAGAAAAACTTCCTATTAAGTTATCTAATTTTCATAAACAGCTACTCTTATGCTGGATGTTGGTTTATAAACACAATTTTTCTCCTCATAAATGCTTCATTTGGAACAATCGAGATATCTGTTTCAAGCATGGATCACTATTTTTAAGAACTCGGTTGATTATGGATTGTTGTTTGTTTATCAGTTATTTAACAAGGAAGGTCATATGTTTAGAAATGTAGAATTTCTTTCAGAATATAACATCCCCATATCCGCTAAAGAATTTGCTGGTGTGTTTGATGCTATCCCTACAGTACGGTGGCCGGGAAGTGCAAATCAAAATTACATCATCCTGAAACACTTTTACATTATTACCAAAACAATATTACATTTTTACCGAAACAAAATGAAATATTTACCGAAACAAAATTACATTAACCTGAAACACTTTTGCATTTTTACCGAAACAAAATTACATTTTTACCGAAACAAAATTACATTAACCTGAAACAAAATTACATTAACCTGGAACACTTTTACATTTTTACCAAAACAAAATTAAATTAACCTGAAACACTTTTACATTTTTACCGACACACTTTTACAAAGGCATGACCTGGAAGTGATAATGCGGGGAACGGAATCAGTTGCCAAAGTTCTTTTTATTTTTATTATCAGTTGCCAAAGTTAACTCAATCTTATTACCTCAACCTGTGGCGATGTTTTGCCCATTTTGTGGTAGTTCGCTCATTAAAAAAACTACTTTTTGTGAGTTTTGTGGACGGTCCCTTCATGTCCTAAAAGACATTGACGAGGAGATGGCGGATAATCAGGGGACATGTGTTAAACCACGTGAGTGATGCATTTTCGATAACAATGTGTTTGCATGTGGCTAAAGTTATGCACAGTATGCAGGACCACTCTACATAATGGTTAAACAATATCCAGTGTCTCTGAGGTCAGCAAATAAGTCCATCCAGAACTGCGACCTACAGGACATTATAGGTATCACTAAGAGGGTTTATTTATCCAACAAATGCAATACCTGCCCACAAATAAAAATACACCAGAGTACACTACTGAGATAGCCCATTTACCTAGATTTTCTGAAGATGGATCACCAGGACTCAATGCGTTGATTTGCAGTTGATGTCCCATACATGTGGCTGGAGGATCCAGAGAAGTAGTCACTGTGAGAATCGTGCAGGGTACTCTGAATAGCAGCAAGGATACCGTTCTCTGTACCGCAATCAGTCCGCAGTCTTATTGGAACAACACAAAGCTTTCTCACACATTCCAGATAATTGTGAGCGATGACCTTTGGATTGTTATTACTGGATCCACATTGGAGCCATAAAACCTTCCTGGAAAAGTCATCAATGAAACCTGAAATGGCAAGGCCAAACTGCTTCAGCTTATCATAGCCTTCCGCATGCCACATATAGTTTGGTCCCAAAGAGTGATATGTCCGTCTAACAAATCTTCTCCTAGACCCCCTCTCACAACCTCGAGGGTTAAGCTCACACAGAAGATTCATTGCATTGTCTCTCCTCACTCGAAGTTTGTAATCTGCCTAAGCACCTGAGTCATTGCCCTGTAACCAAACAGCTGTCCTGGTCCACGAAGTTCCAGTCTGATGGCATGTCTGATGTCTACTTCAGATGAATAGTTTTTTCTGCGGTATAGAATCCGGCATTATTTAATTTAGTTTTCATGGTCCGCAAAGACAGGCGGACACTGTGAAGCCGTTCCATCATGTCAACAATCACATTGTATGCGTGGCCTTCGTTGAAATACTTAAAGAGCCAGTCAATAAAATCGACATCTTCTCCCTCTGCATCAGCGGTAAAGTCCAAATTATGTCCAAAATCACCACAAAATGTCTTTAAAACTTGAAAATAGATTCCGCAAAAGGGCAAAACATCTCCACAAGTTGAGGTGATAACAAAATTGCGTTAACTTTGGTAACTGATTCCGTTCCCCGCATGATCACTTCCGGGTCATGTCTTTGCAAAAGTGTTTTGGAAAACTTGTAAATGTGTTTTGGTAAAAATGTAATTTTGTTTCGGTAAAAATGTAAAAGTGTTTCGGTAAAAATGTAATTTTGTTTTGGTAAAAATGTAATTTTGTTTTGGTAAAAATGTAAAAGTGTTTTCAGTAAAAATGTAAAAGAGTTTCGGTAAAAATTTAATTTTGTTTCGGTAAAAATGTAATTTTGTTTTACTAAAAATATAATTTTGTTTCGGTAAAAATGTAATTTTGTTTCGGTAAAAATGTAATTTTGTTTCAGTAAAAATGTAAAACTGTTTCAGAATAATGTAATTTTGATTTGCACTTCCAGGCCACCGTACTGCAGGTTTGAAAATGTTAATGTCTATCGGAGAAAGATCTTCTGTTAATCATACTCAGCTGCCAGGGATCATCCAGAGAAACACTGTTTGTAGACCTGCTTCTGTTTTCTTTTGAAACAACATCTACTTTGATATAGATTGGGAACAGACCTGGTTGTTGCCAAGAAAATATTTTGTGTCAAATAAGGTTAGAAAGGTGTCATTAAAAATATTACATAGATGTTACCCAGTTAATTCAGTTATTGCCCAAAACCAAAGAGCTTTCTTTGGTAGGAAAAACAAAAAAAAACTGTATGGATTCATGTTGGTTTGCCGAGATGACCAAGGAAACCGTCTGGGTCTGGTGAGTAATGGAGGTCATGGAGCTACTGTCTAAAGCAAGGACACCAATGGGAGGAAATAAAGGGAAGGTAGAGATCTATATATCAACCAGGTCTGGATGGATAACGTTTTTCTCTGACCCTGAATCAACTAGGGAAGAACACTGAATGGGGTTTTTTGACGTAGAAAAAATAGTGGCAGAAACTGTTAGCCTATTCTTGTTGTGATGACCTGCCAGGAACCCCATCTTCACTGGTGGGCATGTCCTTTTTAGGCGAACGGGACAAACGGAGGTGTAGTGCTGTGGGGACCCACAGTAGAGACAACAATTTGATGACATGCGGCGATCGCATTCCTCGGGGGTTAATCTTGCTCTACCTAACTTCATGGGTTCCAGAAAGCATTCTCTAGGAGTCTGAGATGGCTTCGAAACGTTTTGGTTGCTAATGGGAGAATCTGGAAAAAACCTAAGTCTAATTTTTGATCTTTCTCGAAGTCGAAGATCTGTCTTTGATAACCAGAACGATCATCTTATCTAAAAAAGCTGGCTCATCTCGTGTAGCTAACTCATTCTTTATTTTTTAAAGGATTATAAAACGCTCCCTTAAGAGCTGGGTCATTCCATTCTGATTCAGCAGCTACAGATCTGTTTACCAGTTTTAAAGACCGGGGGTCTCATTTATAAAACATTGCGTAGAATCCCTACTAAAAGTGTACGTACGACCAAAACAAAAAGTTTGCGTACACCAAAAAGATTTCTGATTTATAAAACCATGCCTACGCACAGGTGTAAGCAATTTCCCCTTTATAAATCATGGTCTTCTTGGAAGTTTGCGCACGTGAATTTCAGAATCAGAATCAGAATCAGCTTTAATCGCCAAGTATGACACATACAAGTATGATGCATACAAGGAATTTACAGATACAGTACAACCTGTCCAAGATCATTACAAACAACAACAACAACAAACAGATCCAGGTCACTGTTGGGCATGCAGCCACCAAGCGGCGCTCCCGTTTATGAAACATAGAGAAGTAAACATCTGGTAGGGGAGGGTTCCACGGTGAGGGGGAAAAAACGCTCAACTGTGTTGTGGGTCCGTACAGCACTCACAACGCAGGTGATAGAAAAAACCACACCAACAAACATTTAAGCACATATTCAGACATTAACAATGACACATCAGGAAGGATGGGCAGGTATGAGCTCCAGTCCACAGGGTAACGCGCTGCCGTTGAGGCGCGCTGTTATCCAGCTTCATGTTGCAGGAGAGAAAATGAGGATACAGCGAGACGGTGTGTGTGAATGTGAGTGTGTGTAACCATGTCAGTGTGTGCGTCAGTAGATGCACGTGTACGGGGGAGAGGAGACTCTGTTGATATTCAGGGACATTGATAAGAACCAGGTTGAAGGTCTTCATGGGAGCCAAAATATAAATTGTTTGGATTTCAGGGAGAGATCAAATATTCCTCTCTGTCCCTTCAGTCTGTCAGTGGTTTCTTTTTTAGTCTAATTCAGCCAAATTGTGGTTCAAATTAAAGTTCCAAATCCAAATTAATTCCCAGATTAATAGTTCCAAATCCAATTAATTTCCAGTTGCCCCATCCGCACCGACAGTTTCTCCAAGTCCGATGACAAATTGCGGATGAGTCCCAGAGCGCTGGCCAGATCGCCTCTTACAGCGTCTGTTCTGCGTCCCAGCTCCCCCAGCATTTGGTTCTGAGTCCCATCAGTACGAGTCAACGCATCCAGCTGTTCCTTCAGCCGTCCAATCGCTTCCAGAACAGTAACCAATCTCGACCATGTTTCAGATCTTTGTTGCTCCATTTTACGGTAGTTCCAGTAACTGCCCATTCCAATCAGCAGAAACCCGATCACCATGATTGCGAATAGATATATATCTTCAGCATCCTCTTGGGAGAGTAATGACAGACACACGGGCTGAAACTTTGTCCAAGCGTCCAGCACGTAGCCCGCCGGATACGTCTCCGCAGGACACTCCGGTTGACCCTTACCGGTGCTTCGTAGAGTTGAGTAGATTTTATCAATAGCATTCAGAGACCAGCTGACCATTTCCATCTTCGCTTATTCAGTTTGGTTTCGGAGAAAATTGCCAAAAGATACTCCAGATAGAGGCACAGGAGACAGAAGGCTGTGGGATAAAAATAAAATAAAATAAATAAATTAAAAAAAATAAAAAAATTTTTGGCTCATATCCCGCCCTGACCACGCCCAAATCTGGCTATAAAAGGTCCATGCAAAGCAGGACATGAATATTGATGCATATGAAGAAGAGGGGACATATGGTAACCACAAAAGAAAAACTAGAAGAGAAACTTTACGGAGATGTTGATTGAAGTACTAGTGGGTGAAGTGGAGGCTAGAAGAGACATTTTATTTGGTGGACACAGCAGCGGTGTCACAAATAAAAGGAAGAACTGCGAGTGGCAGCATGTGGCGTCTGCAGTGCAGAGTGTCAGTCTGCACTGCAGAGGTTAAATAGCTAAGTCTCCAAACCAGTTAGTTGGACCAATCCCAGCCTGGTCAGCGGCGAGCATGAACTGATGAAGCCTCTTGGATAAGAGGTGAAACTTCTTCCAAGACAAATTACCAAGTCCAGTTGCGTTTGATTGAAATTTCCTTGAGATAACCATGACCTGGATGAATGAGAATATTCACAGGCTTAAATGGACTATGTTTAAAAACTTTTGACTGGTCACAATTTTACAATGGATTTTGCTCATTTTCTGCTAGAAATTATGTTTTTAGTAATAAAACACCACATCTAAACAACATCAGTACTAGATTCAATGTTGATGCCAAAAAGCTTCTCTCGGTAGAAAACAAAAACAAAAACACCACAAACAACCAAAAAAAAAAACACCACACCAACAACACAAAAAACAAAACCAAAAACAAAAAAAAAAACACCACAAACAAACCCAAAAAAAAAAAACAACCAAAAACCAACAACAAACCAAAAACCCAAAAACAAAACAAAACACCAAAAAAAGGATTTGCTTTTACACTAGAAATGATGTTTTTAGTAACAGAAAGTCACCACATCTCAATACAACAGTCAGTACTAGAGTTTCAATGTTGATGGCCAAAATAGCTTTCTCTCGGTGAGAAAAGCTTAAAATGGACTATGTTTAGAAACTTTTGACTGGTCAAAATTTTACAATGGATTTTGCTTTTAGTCTACTAGAAATGATGTTTTTAGTAAGAGAAAGTAACCACATCTCAGTTAAACAGTCGGTACTATAGTGTCAATGTTGATGGCCAAAATAGCTTTCTCTAGGAGAGAAAAGCTTAAAATGAAACAGGTTTAAAAACTTTTGACTGGTCACAATTTTACAATGGATTTTGCTTTTTTTACAATGGATTTTGCGTGTGTTGTCCGTCGGTTGGCTGCGGATCCCCCTTGCCTGCGGCGGCGGCGGCGGGGGGCCCTTGTCGGCTGGTCCCTGGTTGGGGCCCCGCTGGGGGGCGGGGTGCCCCTGGTCCCCGTGGCCTCCGGTTCCTGATCCGGGCCCGCCCTGGCGTAGCCGGTTACCGGCGGAGCCCGTGGGCTCGTCACTGCGATCTCTCGGGCCCCAGCATTGCGGCTCGTGGGGAAACCTTATTCCGACCTGCATGCTCGCACACACATGGGTGTGGGGACATTGGTGAGGACGGACATATCTTAAGCAGAGGTTATCATCATCATTAGTTAGTTGTTCACAGGAGCTTACCAGAAACATTTATATTATGTTCATTAATCAATGCTTGTGTGTAGTGAATGTGTAATTCTTAGTTTATTCTACTAGATCCGAACTATTGGTTTGGTTCTGTACAGTTTGTCGTTTTTGTTTTGTATTACTGTTTCTCTGCCGTCCGGCAGAGGTGGAGGACTGGGATGTTTTCTTGTGTTCTTTGTTTGCCTCCCTGTCTTGTGTCGTCGGTTCGCACCTCTGCTGGTCCGGTTTCTTTTCTTCACCTTCTTCCTTTCTTCCTTCTTGTCTCAGTTTAATGTCCATGACATCAGGAAATTGAACCCACAGTAATCACTAATAAAGATTTTTCATACATATACATCAAGTGGCGTACTACAGCGAAGCTGTAATACTCTGCTTGGGAAAGTAAAACTGTTGGGCTTGTACTTGGTACTCAGACACCAATTCTGAGTAGCATACTGCTAGACAGGACACGTTAAAAAAAAAAAAAAAAAAAAAAAGAGAAAAGCTTAAAATGGACTAGGTTTAAATTGTTGTGACTGGTCACAATTTCACAATGGATTTGTCTTTTAGTCAACCAGAACGGAAGTTTTTAGTAATAGAAAGTCACCACATCTCAATACAACAGTCAGTACTAGAGTTACAGGTTGATGGCCAAAATAGCTTTCTCTCGGTGAGAAAAGCTTAAAATGGACTATGTTTGGAAAGTTTTGACTGGTCAAATTTTTACAATGGATTTTGCTTTTAGTCTACTAGAAATTATGTTTTTAGTGATACAAAGTCACCACATCTCAATACAACAGTCAGTACTAGAGTTACAGGTTGATGGCCAAAATAGCTTTCTCTCTGTGAGAAAAGCTTAAAATGGACTAGGTTTAAATTGTGACTGGTCACAATTTCACAATGGATTTTGCTTTTAGTCTACTAGAAATTATGTTTTTAGTAATAGAAAGTCACCACATCTCAATACAACAGTCAGTACTAGAGTTACAGGTTGATGGCCAAAATAGCTTTCTCTCGGTGAGAAAAGCTTAAAATGGACTATGTTTAGAAACTTTTGACTGGGCACAATTATACAATGGATTTTGCTTTTAGTCTACTAGAAATTATGTTTTTGTGTAATGAATGTTTGGTCTGTCTACTATTGATTGGACTGTACTGAAATGAATTTCCCCTAGTGGGAGAACAAATGATTATTCTATTCTAAAACTACAGAATGTCCAGAACAAGGTCACTAAAATGTCCTTATTCTACTAATGTTGTTGAGATGCATCGCACTTTGTCATGGTTTCTATTGAATGTCAAGTTGCAGTACAAAAAACATGTAATTTTGATAATATGCAATCTGAAATGTATGAATTTTGTTTTTAAATGTCATTTATAATGCCCATGATCATAGTGGTATTGTATATGACTAATACATTTTATTAATTGGACTCCAGGAAGGTTAACCACTGAAAATTACTGTGTCCTCAGCGCATCTTCACCAGGTGGAGACATGATGAGACCGCAGTGAATTAGAATGCGTCTTCTGGGGGAAAACAAGTAAATATTTACATAAAGGTCAGGGTTATGGTCATTAGAATGTTGAATATTTTTAGGTTATATTGTGTGTGAATGACTTTTTTGTTTGTCAATAATAAACTTATTTTGAATGTGGTAGCGCAAAATTAAGAGATGCTTTTCATTAGTGCTAAAAAGAGACACTAAAAATAGCCGACTCAAACATTGTTATGCTTAGTACACTGTGCCTGGAACGCCTACTTCTTTGCCAATGTCTTCCCAATATTTTGCCACTTCTTACAGAAACGCCCAGATTGCATATTTATCAAGAGAAAAAGCGCACAATCCTCTCCCCGCCATGTTGATCTATCAGCCTCAGTCTGTTTTTTTCAATGTTTTTGTGTTGTGCTGTTTGCCCTGGTTTCAAGAAGAGCAAATTATTAATAAATTAGGCCCATAATATATACAGAATATGCATGTGAAACATTTTTAGTTTGCCAGAGCAATTTTAATATTCTGAGCAAACTATTGTGCAGATTTGACTTTTAAAGTAATATGCTTACAATGCTTTAAAAAAACATGCATTTTAAGAATTCAAATTAAAGATTAGAGATACAAATATTTCTTATTTTACAGAAGAAGGTTTAAGTGGTGACGTGTATTAACAAAACTAAAGACAGTTTAAAATAACATAACAGAAAAAGAACAGGCATATTTAAGATGATAGTCAACTGAATTTACAAGTTGCATGATATTTGCTTCTTACCTACATCATAATAATAATGTATCAAAGTTAAAAAATAATCAAAGACGCTTTACAAATTCCATTATTCATTCACTCTCACACACTGGTGGAAGCGAGCTACAATCATAGCCACAGCTGCCCTGGGGCAGACTGACAGAAGCAAGGCTGCCACATCGCGCCATCGGCCCCACCAGTAGGCCCAGGGACACAATGACTGAGACAGATGGCTATGGGGGCTCGAACCAGCAACCCTCTGATTGCAAGGCAACCGTCTGAACCCCATGAGCCACAGTCGCCCTGGATAGTCTTGGCTGAGACCATGGCCTGGCCTGGAAGGAGAGGTTGGACAGCTTTTGAAGGGTCAAAAGACAGATGTGTAGAAGAATAGACAAAACACAAAATAGACAAACACAACTTAAACACACAAACAGCATGTAGTAGCAGAAGAAACAGTGAAAAACACAGAGAGCTTAGGGTTAGCATTGATGCTAATTAACTTTCCTGTTGTTACAGAGAGAACCGTGGTGTCAGCTTTATTTCTTTGTTCATGGTGTGTTCACAAGGACCACGCTACAGATTCAGAATTTAATGGTTTATTGATGGCATGGAGGAATGAATGGTCTGGGGAGAAGTGCCATCTGAGACAAGGAGGACCCAGAAAGGAGTTGGGTTCGCAGGACCCAGAGAGCAGGCGGGTCAGCAGGACCCAGAGGGATGGGAAGGGAGGGGTGAAAACAAAGGACACAGATGAGGACTGATTAGGATGTAAGAAGCGGGTTTGGGGCGTGGTCCTAAACCTTTTAACTCCATTTTAAAACATATAGGAGGAGTAATGTATGATTAAAGTCATGCACTAGATACTAGTGGAAAACCACCATTAGAAAGGGTGAGAAGGTCAGTCATCCAGAAGGGGACTCTGAGCCTGTGCTTCCCCACATCGAGAAGAGCCAGTTCAATTCAATTCAAAAATACTTTATTGATCCAGGAAGGAAATTAAGTGTTGTAGTAGCTCATTACTAATTCTTTTTTCAAAGAGTAGACCATGATGGCTGTGGGGAAAAAGGATTTCATTTAACGGTCTGTGTTGCAGCGAAAGTGAAGAAGCCTCTGACTGAAGATACTGTGCTGCTGTTGGATAGTCTCATGAAGAGGATGCTCAGAGTTGTCTGTAATCTTTTTAATTTTATAAAAAATCCTTCTTTACATCATTATCTCCAGTTGTTCCACAGGTGTCCCCACTCTACTTGTGACCTGGTTTGGACTTGTGACACATTTGATGACCTTTGAGAAAGCTATTTTGGCACTCACACTGTAACTTTAGTACTGACTTTTGTATTGAGATGTGGTGACTATATACTGCTTAAAACATTGTTTCACTAGCTAGGACCACACTACAGATTCATAATTAATGATTCACTAGCAAGTACAAGGCTACAGATTCAGAATTCAACAGTTTATTGAAGGCATGTAGGATCATATGGTCTGGGGAGAGCTGTCGTCGGAGACCCGGAGGAAGACTCAGTGTGGGGGCGCATTCTTCAGGAAAATCATCTTTCCAAGCCTGCTCAGAACCCCCCCAGAAAGAACCTGGAAGAGAGAAAAGTTAAAAGAGGTAGTACAGGAGTGAATGACAGCACAGAACGAGGATGCTGCATATGATGGATGCTGCGGGTAAAAAAGGAGGGAGGGGTTGAAAGGGGCGGGGCGGCAGGACCCAGAGAAAGAAAAAGGCGGGCGGGGCAGCAGCACCCAGAGAGCTAGAGAGAGGAGGCAGGTCGGCAGGACCCAGAGAGAGAGAGAGGAGGCGGGTCAGCAGGACCCAGAGAGCGAGAAAGCTGGTCGCAGGACCCAGAAAGAGAAAGAGAGAGAGAGAGGAGGCGGGTTGGCAGGACCCAGAGAGAGAGAGAGAGAGAGACCCAACGAAAAGGGGCGGGTCGGCAGGACCAGGTGATCTAGAGGGATAGGAAGGGAGGGCTGAAAATGAACGAGACAGACGAGGAATGAGAGGCAGGCAGAATTTATATGTGTACCTTAGCATGATTAGAGATGTGAGGGAGGCCAGAGGTGCCAGGTGAGATGAGTATACGACTGATTAGGACGTACGAAGCGGGTTTGACGCATGGTCCTGCTCCTGAACCTAAGTCAACATTCTCTTCTGGCTCTCAGCAAGGATGGACGCTTTTTCTCTCCCTCCTCCTCTTGTGTCTTATGCCACTGCTCTCTGTCCTGCGCCTCTATCTGGAGTGTCTTTTTGTATTTTTCTCCGAACCAAACTGAATAAGCGAAAGATGGAAAAGGTCAGCTGGTCTCTGAATGCTATTGATAAAATCTACTCAACTCTACGAAGCCCCGGAAAGGGGCATGCTGGTTGTATGGAAGACATCTTGCTATTTGGATTTATGTGGATCAGGTTCCTGGTGATTGGAATGGACATGTACTGGATCTGCTGCAAAATGGAGCAACAAATACCAAAATTGGAGACAGTTCTGGTAGCGATTGGAAGTTGGAAGGAGCAGTCTGAAGCGCGGATTCGTGCTGATGGAACTCAGAACCTCACACTAGGTGAGCTTGAACCAGGCTAGACGCTGCAAGAGGCGATCTGGCCGGCGCTTTGGAACTCACTCGCGAATTGTCATTGGACTTGGAGAAACTGTCAGTGCGGGTTGTTGCAACTGGAAATTAATGGAGTAATCTGAACTTTAATGTGGTTGAATTAGACTATAAAAGAAACCGCTGACAGACTGAAAGGTAGAGTGAAATGTTGCTCTCCCTGCTTTCCAAATAATTATTGTTTTGGCTTCCGTGAAGACCTTCAACTTAGTCCACAATCAAATTCCCATGAGAGGAATGTAAAGAGAGTATCCTCCTCCCCATCCACCTGCATTTACTGACAGACACACTGACATGGAATTCAGACACACGGACACACCATCCCGCTGTCTTCTAAGTTCTCCTCCCTAATCCAGGAAACAGGGGGCTATGCGCGAGTGCTTTACTTGTGGACTCGAGTTCCCGACCCCGCCCAACCTTACTCATGTATCACTGTGAATGTATGAATATGTGCTTCAATATTTAGGTGTGCTTTTTTTCCATTATCTGTGTTGTGAGTTTGAGTACGGAATCAAAACACAGTTGAGCGCTTTTTCCCCTCACCGTGGAAACCTCCCTCCCTGAGCGCTATTGATCCCCAAGTTCTCCTTGGGGATCAATAAAGTATAATTGAATCTTGAAATGAAAACCTTTTTTAGTTGACTAAAAGCAAAAACCGCTGTAAAATTTTGACCAGTCAAAAGTTTTTAAACCTTATCCATTTTAAGTTGTTCACACTGAGAGAAAGTTATTTTGGCCCTTACTCTTGTAACTTTAGGACTGACAGTTGTATTGAGATGTGGTGGCTGTATACTGCATTACTTAAAGTATAATTTATAATTGGCTAAAAGCAAAATCAATTGTAAAATTATTACCAGTCAAAAGGTTTTAAACCTTGTCCATTTTAAGCTTGTCTCACCGAGAGAAAGCTATTATAGCCCTCACACTGTCAGTTAAGTACTGACTGTTGTATTGAGAATGTTATGACTATATATAACTTAAAACATCATTTCCAGTTGACTAAAAGAAAAATAAACTGTAAAATTGTGACCAGTCAAAATTTTTTTAAGCCTGCTCCATTTCAAGCTGTTCTCACTTAAATTTATTTTTGCCCTCACCCTTGTAATCAAGGATTTTAATTTATATTCAATTTAAACCTTAACTCTATAAATTCCATGCGTGTTCATTTTTATCAGAGAGGAGACGAGAGTAATTTAATTTTCTTTAGATTTTAATACAATAGAAATCAAATACTGGTTCACAGAGTTGCTTAAAACAAATCAAATATTTAGCTTACAGAGTGGTATGAATTATCCACACTCTGGGTCACCCTACCTAGAAATGACAACGTATATAACAGAAACATTAAGTTTTATATTTTAACACAAAGTTAGTGAACCTCCCCCCTAACGTCACATATGGGACACAAAACATGATTGGTTCATTCAAACTTTTGCCAAGACCAGCCTCCTTACTACCATGCATGCATAATTAATTACCTTCCTGTTATTCTGACTTTGCAAACCAGCTCTAACTAGAGGTTTTGCTGACCGTTATTTCTTACATCCTTCCATTGTCAATTGTATGGTGATGTTATCTGCCTGTGCTTTCTTGCTCAATGTCCACTTTAATCAAACATTAATAGACGTTTAATATACTTCAAATCCCTATCATGATCTCATAAATATATGAGATCATATTAAATATTCATGATCAGAGTTAACATTGATAAATTTCAATGGCAATAAGAAATTATTAACAGTAATCAATTAGTTTTAACAGATCCATCAGATAACCATTTAGCCTAAACAATGTAAAAAAATACAAACAAAAAAAACACAATTTACAATGGTTTTGTCACATTTGTTTTTCACAATCAGTCATACATTTTCATTGTCTGTATTCGTCCTTTGGCATCCAGGTAAAATCTTCAGAATACAGGTGTAGACTAACCTGCTCCTTCTCAGTCACAAGGGATTATTCTGCCCGTAAATGTGAACTGAGGGTTTTTTGTTCCTTATTTTTTGAATCCTGTTGCTTCTTGGTCCAGTGAGCTCATCAAATAATCACTTTAAATCTTCAACCACTTCACTAGTGGTCAGCAAGAATTCATGGCAAAGAACTTTCATTATGTGCAGTGTTTAACCTGTTGACGCACTTGTTTGTCCATCATCATCCACATTGTAGACAGATTTTGACAGCCTGGAGCCGACCAATTTTATATTTCATAGGCCCACTGTGCTTACTCGGTGAAGCAAAAAGAGAAAGCTCACTTTGCTGTTATTTATAATGTGTCAGAAAGGCATTTCGTTCCCCACAAAGCATGAAGAAGAGTAATCTCCAGAGTGTCCGGGTGTCTGTGAATAAGATCAAAGAACTTTCTTCAAACAATTTACAAACATACACGTATGACTTCTAATCTAGTTTTATAAGTTAGGGTTAATGATTATCCAATTCCTAAAACATCTGAAAACAAAAAGTAAGATCAGCAAAACCCAAAAAGAATTCTGTGTAGGTATTATCCTGGAAGGAAACCAGAAGGTTCTAATTTACTTCAGTAAAACACACCATCCTGTTAAATCAGAAAAAAATAACAATAATAATTGCAAACAAACAAAACAGAAATCTCATCCATTCCCCATGCTTTAACTTCAACACAATCAGTAATAATTATAGTAATAATTTATCTAATCATTTAGTGCTAGTACGAACTCAGCTCTTCCCTCTTTGCCAAATTGCTAAATTTGGCACTAGAAAACAAAAATAATCCCAAATAAGCCAAACTCCTGTGTACAACACTGAGCGAAACACAAAATTTTAGTAACACAAAAATGTATGCCATCATGCTATTTGATGCCAGGATTCTCAACAGAATTAGTTTTTTTGTTGTTTTTTCAGCCCTCTGAACAGTCTGTAAGGCCTATAACATTAGCTATATATTCAGAAAGAGCATATTTCATCATGTGCGTAAAACTAATCTATCTTGCAAAGCAGTTAACCTGAATTTTTATATTTCAGCTGTCAGACCCTTTAAACTTTCCAGGAATGAATTAACAAAACTACTAAACCTATAATTTAGAGTTTCCAAACTCCACATAATCTTACCAAGCCTGGCCCATGGGAAAATAGAATCACTTTTCTGTCCATCACTCCATAGCTTGTGCTCTGGTGAAAACTCCAGATAGGGATATAATGGAGCAGCGGCAGTGCACTTCCTCCTCCTCAGGTTCTGATTCTCTACTGCGGACAAAGAAAAGAATGTTCTTTAAGTTCAGCAAATACTCCTGCCTGTCCAGTTCAAAGGCAGATATGAAAAGATATCCACAAAGAACCAAATGATCGCCCATAGGGCAAGTTCCCCTTACGTCGTCCCCTTACGTTGTCCTGTGGCTTGGGAGTGAGTCAGAACAAAGGACACATAACTACATTGCTCATAGATATGTATACAAACTCATTGTGATATATTTCCCATGTCCCAGATTTGGCAAAACATGACCAGATTTTTTCAAAACATTTTCAAACAAATAGGTCTCTGGTCTGATCTCAAATGTAATAATGATTGCTGAAATACCCAGATTAACTCTAAGTTACGTCCGTCTCCCTGTCAATCTTATCCTTACTGTGGGTGTAACTGCAAATCTTTTCTTCACCCATTTAACTTCCTGCCTGGGCAATACATTTCAGGCTCAACAGTCTCCCAAATCCTTGAGATGAGTAAATTATCTGAAAATTAATCAGTAAGATCAGTAGGCTCTATGTTGATGTCCAGCAAAATATGGTGTCTGAGAGAAAAGATAACAATTAATAACATAATGTGTATTCCTCAGATATAAAGTGTATCGATACCATTCATTGATTTTTTTCTTCAATGTTTTGTGGTCTGTTCACAAAGTAAATCAAGAAAAAAAAAGGCTGGATTTTTCTATGTTAGATATTGCTGTTCTAAAGCACCAATAAATAATTGCAATAACAAAAATAAAAGCAATAACCATCTGCAAAGGTTCTATCCTCTTTTTTCTGTCCCTCTTGTAAACAGTCTCTATGGAAAAGTGGCTCTCCTGGTTTCGCTTCACTGAGGTTGAGACGAATAGCTCATATTGAACTAAACCCCTTTGAAATTCAGACTTCACACCACTTTTCCCAGACTCTGTCCCTTTAATCAATTATAAATTTCTGCTACTATAATTATGCAAGTTACAGTGAGATAAATATTTCCAACTAGGTTTCTCTACTATTTTAACTGCTGGTGGTGTCGTCAAGGTTTACCCGTGATGCTCCTCCCACCTGAGCAACGACCAACAAAGATCCAGTCTCCAACTCCCTCTCTTTTCAAACTTTATGCAAAGTAATATAGCTTCATTTGTTAGATCAGTACACTGGATCGCTATCAAGCTGGCTCAGACAGAGAAAATATAAAAATTAAAAAACATCAAATGTTTAAAACAAAATCAGAGAATAGTACTGACTGATAAACACAACATAGTTTTAGAAAAACAGTATTCAGTTTGCTATACTTCAAATTCTATCCATATTTATAAAGAAGAAATCCAATTATAAATCAATGACAGAACAGCTTCCCTATACATATTTCTGTGGGACTTTAAGACCATAGTGCAGGTCAGGCATGTCTCATTCCCTGATCAAATTGATGTGAAAGTAACCAGGTGGTTGCTTATTGTTAGAAATTGCCAAACCTAAAGTATTTGTTTGTTCTAAAAGTCTAATCTATATTTGAAAGTAACTTTTGTTTTATATGTTTCCTATTTAAACAAACCCAAATGTAATAATTGGCCCAGAATATTCTGATTGTAAATAATGAAAACAGTTCATACTTCAAAAACACCTGTCAGATTCTGTAAAATGAGTCAAACACAGTCAAACTGATTTGTGTAAAACTCCAGTTACTTCCTCTACATGGCAGTTTACCTTTTTTCTTAAATGTTTGTAACATGTATAATACTCCAATTCCCCTTAAACAATAAAACACAAATACAAAATCCTTTCATAAACAAGCTTCAAAAGATAAAATGTCTCTAAACAAAAACTTTTAAAATTAAAACAAAACAACAAAAATCTGCATTTTACAGTCAATCCCAATTATCCTCTCAGGTTTTCTTTTTGTTTCTCAAATTATAAACACCAAATTGAATTGAAGCTTCTAGGAAATGTCAAATAAATGACCACTGAATCATTTTTGCTTTACCTTAGTTTCTCAATCATCATTCCGCAACTTTATCATTAATTAATAGCCTGCAGTTTTGCAATTCAAGTCAGGATCAACTTCAAGGTAAATATACAAATAAGTTGAGAAAAAGAAACATTAAAAATAAAATAAAAATCTACGTCAACTGTCAGCAGCAAAGTCTTCACTAATTAAATTGTATATTATTCCATTGTTCTACTCTATTCTATTATCATAACTGTTCTAGAACATTTTTCTCTAAATTCAAGAGGAAAAAATTCCCTCTCGGCATCAGGTAAACTAGCTACCAGATCACGCATAACATCTGACAGATTAATTGTAAAATTTAAAACCTAAACCCAATTCCTATTTTCCGCCAACACAGAAATCTTCAACAGATTTTAAAAACCTGCATTTATCTCTACACTTGAAAATAAAACAAAAAATTATTTCAATTTACTTGCTTCAATTGCATAGATTGTTTCCACACAATCAGATTAAATTACTTGGAACTTACTTATTTCTTATAAATTAAACAAACGATTAGAATTAAGCTGATATTTATTGTTTGTTCTTCAACAAATTAAGCACATAATGTAGTAATTTTTCTTTTAGTCATTAGAACATTTTCAAATTCAGCAACAACTTGCTTCTCATCATCGCTCTTACATGTTTATATGTTATGTAAATAAAAATGGATGCTTTTAAAGATTACTCTTTGTCTTATAAAACAAAGTTTTGAAAACTCAGAATAGTTTAATCACATTCATAATATCTCCTTGCTTATGATTATTATTGTTTTTCATATTACTCAACAATGTATTTAGTCAAGTAACCAGTAACAAGTAATTGCAGTAATAAAGCCTTTTTATTTTAATCTTTGTATAATGAAGAGGCAATATTTCCCAAATAGCATTTCTAAAGTCTACAGGGCTAGAAGAAATAGCCAAAATGAAAATATTTCAGTAGTTAATAATTACGTAAATTGTACTTTTTAAATCATGGAAATAAGAAAAACGTGTATAAATTGTGTAGCAGTTACTACGTTTATTTCTGTACATTGAAAAACCTGCCAATTCCTAACTGTTCATACCAGACAAGGTTATATGCTTCTCTGCTATGTTTTTACATTTTTCCAATGAATTTCTAATTCTTCAAAAACTGCAGCACTTAATATGTCCCAATGGGGCTGGTCTATTGTGGGCGCTGGGGCGCCGCACCTCCTAACAATTTTAGAAAAAAAAAATAAAAAATTTAAGTTTGACCAAAACATGACTTTCTTCGGTACAGGTACTACAGAAGAAATAAGGACCCATTATCTGTCACTTTTTAATCGAAGTTTGATGGATTAAAAGGGGGCGGGGCGATTAAAGAAGGGGGGTCATCGCCTGAGGCTAAACAGGTGGTTGGGGGAGGGGTAGAGGTCACTCAAAGGTCAAATAAGCTATTAGGGAGGGGCTAGGCCCCGCGGGCAAAATACTTTCTGTCAAACTCACTCGTCAAACTGGCGCCGGTTAGGGAGGGGTTGGGGTTACCCGCGGTCAAAACTTTCTGTCAAACTCACTCGTCAAACTGGCGTCGGTTAGGGAGGGGTTGGGGTTACCCGCGGTCAAAACTTTCTGTCAAACTCACTCGTCAAACCGGCGTTGAGGCGTGGTTTTGTAGGAAAGGAGGAGTCGGTGTTTTTTCTACTTTTAAATAGAGAAAAGACATAGATTATTTTGAGGAAAGCAGTGTTTAAGCAACAAAAAAAGCTAACGCGGAGATGGCCGCCTCTCTCTCAACAACCCCTGTTTCTTCTAAAAGCCAGCCAGTGAATTTGAACAAGAAAAAACAGACGGATGAAAATAGTCGTTTTCTTTTACACCCTCCTGTTGAAATTATGCAGAACGAATGGGATTTAAAGCGGTACGGTACTGATGGAAAACTGTGTTACATTTTTAATTATGAAGTCGGTCTACTCTATCTTTATCAAAGGAACGATGATGAAAACCATGACTCTTCCACACTTATGCCTCTTGCCCCCGAGGACTGGGTGTGGTTGACTGGTAGACCATGCTCATGGATCTGTGACGAATATGATAACGATAAAGAAAACTGGCCAATGCCTCCTGATGAGCTCGAACGGCAAGTTGCGCAAGCTCAACATCCAGATGTTACCTGCTTCACCATGTGTCGATCCCGTGTGAATCCTCCTAGCGATATATTCCTCGTAAAAAGCAGACGGGAGAACAAAGAGGACGACCCTGTGAAGGAGTTTGGGATATTTTCTGTAAAGACGATGCGTTTCACCACCATCCTCTCAGCGCCTTTGGAGGGTGTTGTAGATTTCAGCATGGCGTTTGAACCTGCGATTACCTACCTCTTTGCATGCCATCGTCGTTTGAAGAGGTTCAAGGAAGTGAAAAAAGCGCTCCCTTTTTAAATGGCTCCACCTCCTTCGTCTAACCCCACCTCCGTTGAGCTCCACCCTCCTGCTCCAAACCACATATAACTGGTTCTTGACCAAACCTCAGCACACCTCAAATTACGGGAACAGAATGAAGAACGCTGGTTTCCAAATGACTCTACCAACATATTGGAGCTCTTTTGATCCCTCTCAAGATCTATACGGCCCGCAACCGTTGGATGAAATGGGTTTCCCCGGACCATACCATCCACCCACTCCCTTGGACTCTCCGACGTCTCCAGAAGCCTCGCCTACCCCCAGTCTACCTACGTACGATGAGTTTGGTGCCTGGTTAAGAGGTACTGCCCCTGCTGACAGAGATCTACCGGCTCCTGCTGATGACAACGCACAAGCGGGGATGGTCCCTGCTGATGACAAGCCTTCGAGACCGTCTACACCTATTCCTGCAAGTGGGTGTTCTCAGCCGGCCCCTCAGGAGCCTGTGCAGGAGCTGGGTGATGAAGTGGATGGATGGTTCTCTTCTTTGCTGGTAAAGACTATAAAAACTGCATTACTTCACTTGTTCAACGTAACCTATATTAAATATATTAGAGAGACCTGCTACGGCTGTCAAATCTCACACCCCAGCCAACGCCAACACCAATGCTTAAGCGAGATGAATGAAGACTATCTGCAACTGCATTTCGAGGGGATTACCAGAAGGATGATCGGCCCTAAATTCATACCGGCTATTCAAAACCTATTGAATCGCAAGCATATACAAGCGGCTGATGGCAAAGTTACAACGGTGGTAAAAACTTTGATGCACGAACTCAAATGTGGTTTTAAACTACATTCTTCCATCGTTGAATTGTACGAAAACGTTTCTGCAGAGAACCAACTCACCGAACTGAATGCTGTCTCAAAGTGTTTTGGATTTGATGACTGATTGATTCTGTACCGGAGAATTTTGATTTAGAAATAAAACAAAAAACATTTATCTTACTTTTGTTGTATTAAAACATTTATACTGCATTTATCTTACTTTTGTTGTATTAAAACATTTATACTGCATTTATCTTACTTTTGTTGTATTAAAACATTTATACTGCATTTATCTTACTTTTGTTGTATTAAAACATTTAGCTTACTTTTGTTGTATTAAAACATTTAGCTTACTTTTGTTGAATTAAACACTTGTCTTATCTTTTTGTTTAAAATAAATAAAACATTTGACGCAGAACAAATTGTCTCATTTCCTTCATAGTTTAAGAAGAAAGATGGAGCGCAGGATGATGGAGAAAGCTTATTATACACCATCACATCCAGGGAGTTTTGGCGGTGTGGACAGACTCCGTCGATCTTTACCAAGCAAAGATGGTCAGAGATTTGAAGTTGAAAAAGTTAAAGACTTTCTCTCCGGCCAAGACGCGTACACACTCCACAAACCAGCAAGACTTCATTTCCCGCGTAATAGAGTGTTTGTCGCTAGACCTTTGAAACAGTTTCAGGCTGATCTATGTGATATGCAGACACTGTCTGTGCACAACGATGGTTATAATTATTTATTAACAGTCATCGATGTGTTTTCAAAGCAGGCTTACGCCCGGGCAATAAAGAGAAAAGCAGCACAAGAAGTGGTAGATGCCTTTGAATCCGTTTTCAGAGAAAGTCAAATACCGCAGAAGCTTCAGACCGATGCGGGGAAAGAATTCTTTAATAGAAAGTTCAATACATTGATGAAAAAATATGGTATTGTGCATTTCAGCACAGCGAGCGATTTGAAGGCGTCGGTCATTGAAAGATTCAACAGAACTCTGAAAACTAGGATGTGGCGTTATTTCACTGCTAATAACACAATGAGGTACGTGGATATTCTTCAAGACCTGCTTTCAAGCTACAACCACAGTTACCATTCGAGCATAAAAATGGCACCTAATGAAGTAACCCCTGAAAACACAGATCAAGTTTTTGATAATCTTTATGGATCTACACCTCGAACAAGATTTAAAATGAAATTCAAGAAAGATGATCTGGTCAGGTTATCGAAACTAAGGGGTGTTTTTGATAAAAAGTATGAGCAGAGTTATACGGATGAAGTTTTCACAGTGGTAGAGTGCATACCGCGCAATCCTCCAGCGTATAAACTGACGGACATGGATGGTGAACCTATAGAAGGTTCCTTTTATGAGCCAGAATTACAGAAAGTGAAACTGGAAAATGATCGCCTTTATCAGGTGGCTGAGATATTAAAACACCGTGTTGTTAAGGGTGAAAAACAGGCATTTGTCAGATGGAAGAACTGGCCCGAAAAATTCAACAGTTGGATAAAGGTTAGCGATCTTAAAAATGTATAAAAGACCCGGTTGATGTGATGAGAGACCCCACAACCGTTTCGACACAGAAGGTGAAAAGATGGATAACGGTTTTTACATAACTTTACCATCAAACGCATGCCTGGATGTATTTAAAGATAACCAATCCTCTGATTTCAGAGTGAACTTGGCACAGCATATAAACCTATCCGGTGACTGGGAAGTGGCTTTGACGGAAATCTCTTACCCCCATACATGGCATAATGTGCCTGAAGATGCTGCATTTTTTGATTGGAAAAAAAAAGATGATGAAAGGAAAGTTCGTCATAAAATTAGAGGCGGATATTACAACGGAATCATTGCTTTAAGGATGGAGATTAACGCAGCCTTGAGGAACATAGGGTCTGATGTACAATTAGACGTTCACCCATTCAAAAAAAATTTTGAATTTCAAGCAGGTGGTCAGTGGCAACTCCGATTTTTTGCACCGTTGGCATACATGATCGGTGTGTTACCAGGGGAATGGATTATATTTAACAAGAGAGCGGCACCATACCCAGCAGATATTAAAGTGGGGTTCTACAATCTGTACTGTTATAGCGATATAGTCAATCATCAGATTGTGGGGGATGCATATGCACCGCTTTTACGCACAATACCCGTATTAGGGACTTTTGGTGACATCATAACTCAGACTTTTAATCCCCTCAACTACGTGCCGGTTTCAAAAAAACATATAGAAAACATTCAAATACAGATCAAAACCGATCAGAATGTTCCTGTGAATTTTAGCTACGGAAAAACTATTCTGAGACTGCATTTTCGCCCTATACAACGACATATAAGCCGAGAGTAGGGTTCTTCAAACCTCACTCTTAACCAGACAGCGTCGATTAATCATCATTTCCGAGGAACTTTACCATGGCATTAGCCACACATCGACAAGACCCCCACCGTTTCGTCCATTATTATGTGAATCAGGCTGGTGGAAACCTGCCAGGGTTTTATGGAGCACCGACTCTGTATGGAAAAGGCATTGCGGGTTTATTTTCTCGACTTTTTAGGTTTGTTTCACCGTTTGTCAGAAAAGGTATAGCCATAGCAAAACCACACTTGAAAACAGCGGCTTCGAACATAGCCTCCGATGTCATCGGTCGAGCTGTGACAAAAATGACCTCTCGTCCTAATCAGAATGAGGAGGGGGGTCAAGGTGGGTCTGGAATTGTTGTTCTATCCAGTAGGGGGAGAAAGAGACCCCCGGGTGACCGTCTGTGGACGGGTAGAAAAGTGAGAGTCGTTAAAAGAAAACAATCAGTTAAAAAGAGACCGCGTCGGGGGAAGAAGCCTGCACCGAAGAGCCGTGACATATTTAAATAATATGGCGTTTTTACATAACAAATCGACAGAATGCACATTGGCAGAGTTGGATTTATTTTCAGCCCCCATGACCCAGCTCTCTGTTGAAGATAAGATTTATACCGAAGTACAACCCGTTGCCGCAATTACAGACGGGGGTCCAATCGAATTCTTTATCCCAGGAGACGGTGAGAAATATTTAGACCTATCAGACACGTTGCTGTACCTGAGGGTGAAACTTACAAATGCTGATGGTTCAAATCTGGCTCGAGATGCTGCGGTTGGTTTAATAAACTACCCTTTGAATACCATTTTTAGTCAGTGTGATGTGACCTTGGGCGATCGTCTGATCTCACAGTCTTCCGCCACCCACCCCTACCGTGCAATAATTGAGACACTGTTAAATTATTCAGAACAATCTCTTCAAACCCAATTCGGGGCAGGGTTGTTCTATAAAGACACAGCTGGTGCTCTAAATTCCATCGTAACAGCCAACGGACCAAACCATGGATTGAATAAAAGAACCCAATTTACAGGAGAATCAAAAGAGGTGCATCTGCTCGGGGCTCTGCATGCGGACATCTTTTTCAGCGAAAGACTACTATTGAACGCTCTGGATCTCAGAGTAAAGCTAACGAGAACCAGTGACGCGTTCTGTCTGGTTGGGGCTGGGGACTCGACCTTCAAACTCCACATTTCAGGCGCTGCTCTCTTCATTAAAAAAGTCACGGTGTCTCCAGCCGTCAGACTGGGACATGAAACGGCTTTATTAAAGGCAAACGCGTTGTACCCGCTTTCAAGAGTGAATATAAAAACATATTCGATACCTGAGAATTCGCGTGTTTCTACACATGAAAATTTGTTCCTTGGGTTGTTACCTAAATATGTGGTGATAGGTCTGGTTAATCACCATGCATTCACAGGGGCCCGTGAACTGAACCCGTTCAATTTTCATCATTATGACATTGAATATTTGGCGCTGTGTAAAGATGGTCGACAGATACCGGCTAAACCATATCAACCCAATTTTAATCAGGGGAGTTCTGTGAGAGAGTTTTACAGTTTATTCACATCTACCGGTAGACATTTAAAAGACCTACCCCTGAGCATAAACAGAGAGGAATTCAACTCGGGTTACTCTTTATTTGTCTTTAACCTGAATGCGTGCGAAGATTCCGATGCATTATCACCCGTCAACACAGGAAACATCAGATTGGAAGCCAGGTTCAGACAGGCCCTGCCCCACACAGTAACCCTACTTGTGTACGCGTGCTACGATTCGGTTTTGGAAATTGACTCAAAAAGAAGGGTCTTGGTGGATTATTATTAACGACTCGGTGAAAAAAATAAAAATGAACAACCATGAACTTGAATCGTTACTCCATAACCTGCTCGGTGAGAGATTCTGCGGCGTTTGGGCAGCAGATCAGCTAGCGTTGCTCTCCCCCTCGTTCCAACGACCGGCCTATTTCATCGTCAACACCCACCCATCTTACATGCCAGGAGAACACTGGT